>JBBPDJ010000001.1:14393278-14473087 GCA_037974625.1 Cucumis cinereus | reverse complement strand
TATATATATAATATAAAAAAATATTTGGTTTATTTATCTTAAATATTAACATATCAAATTAAAATAATTAGTTTATTTTGGTTATTATTTCTAAGCCACAACAAAGTTTTTATTTGTTTGTCTTCTTTTTTTTTTTTTTTTGGGTTTATGTATATGTAATTTGAAGTTTACAAAACATCAATCTACTTCATACGACATTTGGTTCTTTTGAGGTACAGTCGCTAACAATTATTTTAAAAATTGAAACAATCGAAATGATTTTGAAAATTTCTCGTTATCAAAACTCATTATTAAATTCAACCGGATATGATATTAGATAAAATAAAATAACTCACTTTGAGATATTGACTTCTCAACTACACATTGGAGACAAACATATTTAGCTATTGGAAAAGACAATATTTTCATTTATTTATTTATTTATTGACGTAATAGAAACCGTTAAAACTTCGTTATAGTAATAAAAAATATTTAGATTGAATATTATATGTTACAATATTAAATTTGATTTCAAAATTGTAATTTTAAATAACCATATCAAATGGAGTTGGCAATTTTAGAAAAAGGAAATATTGTAATTTGAAAAAAACATTTTAAATGGTCGTTTTAAGGTTTTTGCCTGTCTTTCTACTCAAATAAATAAATATATAAATCAATAAATAAAATTTCATTTTCTTTTTTTTGTGTTTTTTTTTAGAAAATACGAAGAACGGGGGAGTTAGAAGATTAAGTAAGGATTGTTATGGTTCCCTTTATTCGAATAGATTCAACTACGTTAGGTTACACAAAACTAAACCGAAACAAATTCAACATGACCCAACTCAACTAAATTACGTTAAAAAAAGAAAAAGAAAACCTAACTGTACTTTGCTAGAAATTATAACTTCCTTCGAAGTTTTGTCCAAACTTCCAAGAGCTAGGCACAACATTATCAAACTCGTTAGTCTTTCCATCACTAGTAGTAACTCTAAAAGACAAACTCTGCCCAACCAAATAGCTACTAACTTGCCAATTTTGGCCCCAATTCCTTTTCATTTGAAGCCACCCAGTAGAAGAGCCTTTAATCTGCATATCAGTGACATCACCAGCACCACCAACATTGTAGGGCAAAACAAGAAGCCAATAGGGATTTCCTTTAAGCTCAAACCTTATACCGCCTTGTTTATGGCAGACCGTTCTACGGTAGCGAACTGGGATAACTCCTGCCCTGTAAGGAGCCATTTTGGTGAACATGTAGAGAGATAGATCAAAATGACGCTGGGGTGGGTTGCACCAAATGTCTTGTGTTTTTGTGTAGTCTGGAGGGCAGAAGTTTGTAGCTGTTATTTTAATTGTGTCTGCATTTGGTATGCACCAATTGTGTTCATTGTTCACACACATTATCTCAAAACATGCACCACAAGCTCCACCGTCGTTGAACAACGCTGTGCTTAACGCCGCTGTTGCTAGCCCGTAACCTTGCTTGAATAGATTTCCGTACCCACAAGCTCCCTCTATTACAATAAATCAAAATATTTAACTCACAAAATTTGTCTAAAACCTAAAAATATTTTACTAGCATTTGAAAGTAAAATAATGATTAGTTCATAGTAACATATTACATGAGATAAAGCAGATTGATAATACATATAATTTCATATAATATTATAATCTTTTTCATTTACCTTATAATACCATGTAAAATTCAAAATTCTTCTCAATCACATTTGTATTTTCGATGAAAAAAATAGAGCAATGATTAAGTGATGACTAAGTTACACCTAATCTCATACACTCTATTTTTATAGACGCAGAGAAAAAAATTAAAAAAAAAAATAATCATATTTTGGAAGAATACATAAAAATGAAAACAAACCAATGATGGAATTCTATAAGATCTTATATATAATAATCAACAACAAAATAAAAAAAAAACAAAAAAAAAACTAGTAATAGATAGTTAGTATTATGTTATAGAGCATTTTGTATTCTTACCCATAGTTTCACCACCTTTATAGTCACCGTAGAAAGTGGCACGTCCATCGTACCATGTAGTGTCGATCATTTGATCATCAATAACATCTATGAGCCTAGAGGAGGCCATGGCTTGGCCAAAAATGGCCATATAACTCAACAAAATAAGCAAATTATTGAACGAATTGGCCATTTTTTTTTTCTTTCTAATTCACTCTTTGTCAATGCAAAAATTTAAAAGAGGAATGGGTGATTTTATAAGGTACGTACAAAATAGAGTTAAATATGGGTAATTAAATTAATTTCCTTTATTTATTATATGATTAATGTTGGTCAACTAAGAGAAGGGTGACAAAAATTCTGTAATTAAACCGAAAAATGTTTAATTTAAGTTAATTACGTTAATTCCATTTTTGGCTGTTTCAAAATTAAATAATATTACTTAGTGTTAATTTCCATGACTTTAGTTTCAATTATTATTGTTTTTACTGTTTTTACTTCACTTTTTAAATTTATTTATATTATTTTTGTTTCTCTTGGGAGTTTGTTTTTTTTTTAAATTTTGAAAATAAAAAAATTAGCATTTTTTTTTTCATTTTAAAACAAATTATCCTCTCATTTTCCATTATTATTAATAAAAAATATTGGTGAATTATTCTTTCCACAAATGACATCTATTTCACCTTCAATATTATGAAGTATAATTTCCGTAATTATAAATATAATGTAGTTTAAAATTATTCTTGTTTTTAGAATTTTCTTTTGCCTACTTTTTTATTTTATTTTATTTTCTCTCGTGAGTTTTTGTTTTTAGAAATTATATCAAATTAATAAAATAAAGCTTGCCTTTTTTTTTTCAAGCGATCTTTAATTTAATTTAATTTAATTTCATACAACATTTTCTTTTGGAAAAGAGGTTTGCCAAATTTTGTGAAACCACATGGTATATGATTATGGAAAGTTTCTACAAAATTTAATTGTATGTTATTTCGAAATAAAGTAGGATTTGATTATGAAAAGTTTTTTTTAAAAAAAAAAAAAAAAATCCTGTCATTTTCCTTGACTTTTTTTATTCTATTAATTAGAATTAATTGTTAGGGAAATTTGTAAAATAAACATTGGAAACAGAAAAATATACTCGAAGTAGGAAAATTGTTGGCTATGCACATTTGAAAAAAAAAAGACTTTAGAATTAAAGAATTTAAAAACACACACAAAAAAAAATCATTTTCGTTTAAACACTTTCTTTGGTAAGAGATTACCGTCGACGGTGGTTGACAAAGATTCTCCGTCGAAATTAGTCACTGGAGGTGGTAGTGGTTTCCATAAGCAATCAGCATAGTTGGTCACTAGGGTAGATTGTCGGTCGTAGTTGTTGGAGGTAGTAGGTGAATGACTGAATGGCAGTGGTAACACCAACGACAACGAGGATGAAGTGGAGGTAAAAGACTACTTAAGATATTTTGGTGATCTTATGTATTATACAAATTAGCGAGATTAACCATTCAACACTCAAAAATAAATTTTCTAAAAGTTGATTTTGATTATTTCGATCAAATCATCTTATTTCATAAACTCAATTAAAAAAAAAAAAAGTAAGTAAATTTGAGCCTTTTAACTTTTTCAAAATAAATTGGGCTTTTTTTGGTTCATCTTGATATAAAGCCCAAATGAATCTTCAGTTGTCTAAATGGGCCATATTTACTTAGGGCACAAAAACATATATAAAATAAAATAATATCCTTGGTGACTAAGTTCATATCCTCCAATTTACTAATTGAGTAATTAATTAGGCAAAATCATTGCAATTAAACTCTATATATCATAAGTTTTAGAGGCTAATAGTAAATTTATAATATTGGAGTCATGAATTATTCTAACAAACCCCTAATATTTATTTAATTTTTAAAATTATTTCTCTTCAAAATGTTATGGACTAAACCTTTAAAAAAATGGAGTAAAATATATAATTCTAAACATTTTCTTTTTTAGGAAATTCCCTTTTTAACAATAAACCTTATCCATTGACCAAACATATATGTATATAATTATTCTGCCACATGTCAAATTCTAAACTAAAAACTTTTACCAAATTTCTGAAATTCCTTTACATTAATATTAGATATACTATTTATTTTTGTGGTTTAATTAATAATAATTAAAAAAAATGGTCCACTTGGGAAAAGTTAGGGGGGAAAATCAACCACTAAAATTAGGGTTTGGACTGAATTAATGAGTAGGTTATCAGCCACACCCACTCTCCAAAATCAAATAATACCAAATAAATTAGAATGTTATAATTTCCAAAGCCTTTGAACAAATTCCTACCCAAATTCTTTTCATAATTATTCAAGTAAACCTATAACCTAATTGGTTAGTAAAATTAATCAAGATAAATAATCACAAATATAAAAATTTACAAAATATTTACATTTTATTTTAATAAAGTGTAATTGATTTTTGTCTTAATTTAGTTTGTTTTTTTCCTTTCTATATTTGAAAAAACTCCATAAACTAGTATGGTTTTTTTTTAACAAAATAAATTAATGTCACTTATTCATTACTATTAATTTTAGTTCATTATTGATTTTAAATATATTTATTAGATATAATAAATGTTCATTAATAACTTCATAGTTAATACTTTGGGTTAATTTTCAACATTCTAATTTATTTATATCAACATTCCACTTGGTTAGTTTATTAAAGGAGTATGTATTTAAAATAGAAGAGCTCAAACAAAATAATACCAAACTACAAAAAGAAATAATAAACAGTTACTTAACTGAATTGTTAAACTAATTATTTTAAAAAAATTGCACTCACAATTAAAATAAATAAATAATTATTTTGTTTTTATAATTTAAAATTTTATCTTTTTGCTAACGGTCCTTTCTATTTTTTAGAATAATTCAAAGTTGTTTTGTGTTGTTGGCTGAATACAATCTACACCCAATTAGTAATTCTTGAAAATGATTTTGAAATTATATAATAATAATAATAATAATAAATAGTTAGTTTTATTTAGGCCATCTTCCTGGTTGAAGCAACTTAGAAAATTAAGCATTTTCAGCTCACCAAATTAAAACTATTTTGTTTTAGCCAAAAAGAAGTTATAAACAAGAAAACCATGCTTTTTGCTGCCTTATATTGCATGACTATCAACTTATTCTCACCTTTTCACAACCATAACTTCCTCCTCCATGTTTTCCCATGCATTTCCATTCCTTCATCACAACCCTATCATGGATTCTGGAAACCTCTCCTCCTCCTCCTCCTCCTTGCCCCCTTCGATTTCCATCCCACGCTTTGGCCTTCGGTCCCTCCTCGATGTTCAAATCTTAGAGATATCTTTCGCCCTTTTTGTGTTCTTGGTTATTCACGTTGTTAGACAGAAGAGACAACATGGCTTGCCTGTATGGCCGATCGTTGGAATGTTACCAGCTTTGATTACAGCAACACGTGGGAATCTCTACGAGTGGATTACCGACCTCTTGTGTCGTCACAAGGGCACATTTCAATTTCGAGGTCCATGGCTTACTAGTCTCAATTGTGTTGTCACTGCTGATCCTCGAAACTTAGAGCACCTTCTCAAGACCAAGTTTTCTTCTTACCCAAAAGGGTCGTTCTTCCGCGACACGGTGAGAGACTTACTTGGTGATGGAATATTTGGGGCTGACGACGAGACGTGGCAACGACAGAGGAAGGTGGCGAGTATTGAGTTTCACTCGGCGAGGTTTCGACAGATGACAGTGGAGTCATTGGTGGAGCTTGTGCACATGAGGCTGGAAGCAGTGTTGGAGGATTTCGCGGGACGGTCCGCGACAGTGGACTTGCAGGATGTTCTTTTGAGGTTGACGTTTGACAATGTGTGTATGATTGCCTTTGGGGTGGATCCCGGTTGCTTGCACGGCGGCTTGCCGGAGATTCCATTTGCTAAGGCCTTTGAGGAAGCTACTGAAGTCACTGTTATACGCTTCATCACACCTACTTTCGTATGGAAAGTCATGAGGTATTTTCTTTTTCTAATTTCTTTTAATTGCATATTTAAATACTTAATTTTTTTTTTTGTTTGTTTGAAAATGGTTTATTATACATCTATGCTATTTGTTTCAAAAGTACCTTCAAACTATGTTATTTGTTTCAAAAGTACCCTTGAACTATGCTATTTGTTTCAAAAGTACCTTTATACTTTCAAAATTACCTTCGAAATAGAAATCATTTACAACATCCCAAATTGTGTATTTTTTCCTAAGTCATTGCTACACCTTCTTTAAAGATTTACGAATATTTGGGTAATATTAAAATTTTTAAAAATATAGCTATATTTTTTATAAAAAAAAACACACACAAATTTAAAAAATATTTCTTATAATTTAGGCTGGAACAAGCGTATTATTTAGTTTTGAGACCACAAAGTGTAAATAAATTATTTTCAATGCTATGTGTAATTTCTTAAATATATAACTATATATCAAATTATTTTTCAGATATTATAATAGGAAAAAACTGTGTAATAAATTTATTTAATTTTAAGCAGGTACCTAAACGTAGGAATTGAAAAGAAGTTGAAGCAATCGATCAAAGCCGTCGACGAATTTGCTGAGAACGTGATTCAAACACGGAAGAGGGAACTCTCTACGGCGGCGGAATCTCAAGCCGATAACCAAAGATCCGACCTATTAACCGTATTCATGAAGCTAAGAGACGAGCAAGGGCGCCCATTCTCCGATAAGTTTCTCAGAGATATTTGCGTCAATTTCATACTCGCCGGAAGAGACACGTCTTCCGTAGCATTGAGTTGGTTCTTCTGGTTACTCGATCAAAATCCCGATGTAGAAGACAAAATTCTAACAGAAATTTTCAGAATCGTCGGCGAACGAGAAGAGGCCAAAACCAGAGAGATTCGATTCGATTCACTAGTGTTCAAACCAGAGGAAATCAAGAAAATGGAGTATTTGCACGCCGCCATTTCCGAAGCCCTAAGATTGTATCCATCAGTTCCAGTCGATCACAAAGAGGTAACTATAACAATTACTCATTCACATTCCAATTTTCAAAAAAAAAAAAAAAAAAAACTTCAGAAATCTAATCGATAATCCGTCTGATTCAGGTTGTGGAAGACGATGTATTCCCAGACGGAACGATTCTGAAGAAAGGAACGAAAATCATCTACGCAATATACGCAATGGGAAGAATGGAAGCGATTTGGGGGAAAGATTGTCGCGAATTCAAACCTGAGAGATGGATGAGAGACGGTCGATTCATGAGCGAATCAGCGTATCGATTCACCGCCTTCAATGGCGGCCCTCGGCTGTGTCTTGGAAAGGATTTTGCGTATTATCAAATGAAATACGTCGCCGCTTCAATCATCAGCCGGTACCGGGTGGCGGTGGTGAGGGGCCATCCGGTGGAGCCAAAGCTTGCCCTTACTTTCTACATGAAGAAGGGCTTGAAGGTCAATTTGATTAAACGAGAAGAGGGGCAAATTCGAAAATACATGAAGTTAAATTGATTTAAGCCCTAAAAAGTAAAAATTAGTGGGAGTGTTAATAATTTTGAGATAATTATAGTTTTTTTTTCTAAAAAAATTATTATTATTTTTTAGATTGGAAGAAAAATGTTTGTTTTAAATGAAAGAGTGAAAAAAATGAGGAAAAATTGGAGATGGAATTATATATATGCTTTGATTGATATAGTTTTGGATTTGGAATGTGTATCTATCTATTGATCAATAAATAACTCCACATGAATGTATATTTTTCAATTAATTATTTGATTTGATTCATATAAAAATAGATTTTTTATATTAGAGTTACGGTCCAAGTTGGAGAATGTGTGTCCTAAAAGATAAAACGATTAATTTCATCTGTAATTGAATAAACTGATCAGCCAAATCAATAATAATAAAAAAAAGTTAATCGAGTTAGGTTTTTTATTAGCAATTTGAAACCTCTAGGTTTTCAGTTACCATTTCATCGTCGATGTTACACGTAACGTCAGGTGGGTGTTAGAAGAAAGGCTTTATAAAGACCATCATCTCACAATCTTAAAGGAAAAAATAAGTAAACTTCAAAAAACAACTCAAAATATTTCGTGTGCTCATTAGTTGAACTAAACGTTCCTTGTGCTACCTTAGGCATCGAAGTGAGTTTTGCTTTGCACCACACTAGTGCAAATACGATGACATGGTTAGATTCAAACTTGGCTGTGGAAACAACAAAAAATGCAGAAAATTCAAAAACATGCAATCGAATTTCCTCCGCAAATGATATTTATTCATATTTGTCAGACATCAACTGTACAAAAATTTTATATTTATCAAACTTGAGCATTGCATCTTTGATAGAGGTGTATTCAAAATTACTTCCATTCCATTTTTTTTAAGGACTTAGAAGAGGGTTGACAAGAATGGTTTAGTAAGAGTTTAATTAGATGAGGGGTCTAAGTAATTTGTCTAAAAATGTATAAACAAATCAATATTTAAGATAAGTTTTTATGAGCTTGGATTAATTATTTAGTTAGTTAAATTGTGAGATTAGTAAATTTATAAAATAGGATTAGCAAACTTACCAAACAATTACATGAGCAGATGCTCACACTTCTCAATAACCAAATATTTTGGTAATATTTTTTTGTACAAAATACTTTTATTCTTATAGTTTTGGTTTAAGAACAGTTATATGAATTTCATTTATATACAACGTGCAAGTTGCCTTATATATATATATATATATATATATATATATATATATATCGATTTTGATCCTGAACTTATCAAGTATGAGTCAATTTTTACTATAAAGTTATATTTAATAATCAAATTGTATTTTGTATTAACCTCAACTTTAACAATACTGCAATTTAATCTTCAAATAAGTTATTGCTCCAAACATCGTTAAAAAAGTCGAGACTTTGCTCTTTTTTGTTTACTATTTAAAAAAGAAAGGGGAATATGAACTGTCATTACCTTGTGAGTGACAAATGCAATGCAAGCCCAACTTCCCCAACCAGAAAGCACAAAAAAGTTGTAGACTAATTAATTAATTAATTAATTAAAAAAACCTTCTAGAAAACCATTCTTCTTTTAAAAAGTTTACAACTTGCCTGTTTTCATATTAACTTGAATTGGATTACAAGACACATGCTAGTCAACCTAGGTCCTTCCAAACTGCCACCCAACCAAAAAGTAAAATTATAATAATAATAAAAAACAATCAAATAAATAAATAAAGACAAATATATAAATTACCTAGATTAAAAGAAACATTTTCAAATATAATAAAATAAATTAAAATATAATAAAATTTTAAATTTTATCAATGATATATATAAATTCATCTATATATGTTTGATAATTATAATCTAAAATTTTACCATATTTTATAAATATTTGTCATTTACGATAAATTTTTTTTAAAATAATAGTTAAATATACAAATTTTAAAATTAAAATAAATGCTTAAATGTCACTTCTACAAATTGAGAGATAAAAAAACAATCTCAAACCCATCATTTTAGAAAAATAATAATAATAAAATCCTTTCAATAATGTCCATTTCTCTGTAATTCCTTCAACAGATTCTATTCTATTTGTGATTTCTGCAAAGAAACCCTTTTAAAACCACTAATTTCTTCTTAAGCCCTTCAGAATATGAATCAGATTCAACAAAATCATATTCTTCAACAATTGACCTTAAACTCGTTACAATCAAAATCCAAGTTGCCGTACACAAGATCGCACAAATTCTTCCCCAAAGTACCATCATTGCCAACGTCATCACCAAAACCGACATCGCTGCTGCCGATCGGTACCGTTGACTTGATTTCCTGTTTTTTGACTTTAAGCCAACCCGTTTGCTTCCCTGCGGTTCGCTAGCCCGGTTTAATTGAATCGGTTTCGGTGGCGAGAATGATAAAGAGTGTGATATGGTGGATGTCTGCACGTTGGTGGATTTCAAATTCTTTTTCGGTGAGGCAGTTTGAGTGAACCGAGCTGATCTAAACGACTCAAGTCTTTTACTTAATGAGAACCTTGATTGACTTTGATCAGTGAGTTTATTTGACGAATTTGAATGTTCACAACTTTCGTGCATAGTTTTTTCTACAACGATGTCATCTTTTACCTAAAAAAAAAAAGAAAATTAACGAAAAATTTAAAATAAAAATTAAAACTTGTTGTGATACTTTAACACGAAATTCAATTTTATGTTTAATTGTTCGTTAATTTCAAAGGAGGTTAAATAAAATGAGAAATTAGTATCTTAGTTACTTGATAATTTTCAATGTTTAAGAAACATTGAGGCTAGAAGTCAAAATGATTCATTAAAACATTTTTAAAGTTCAAGAATTTAAATTTGATCAACATACGTATTAAAGTTGTGGATTTCTTAATCTCATTAAATAATTTTTTAAAGTTCAAAAACTTTTATGGCACGTAAATGTAGTTTTAGATTTCTAAATTTATAATTTAACTTGGTTATAAATATAAAAAAGGTTTTCCAAAAAAAAAAAAAACAAAACAAAACAAAAAAATCACCAAAAACAAAAATCAATCCAACTTCATTCATTATAAATATTTTATTGAATATTTGACAATTTTTCTGTAAAAATACTTTTTATATATATAATTAGATAATTCATGAATTTCAATTGAAAGGATATTATTCTTAGATATTTTTTTTTTTTTTTCAACTCTACTATTTGATTAAGCATTAATAGACCCTTTTGGGAAAATAAAATAAAAAATCACCACTTTATTCAAAGTTTGATGTGGTATAGATTATGTAGATACGTAGACACATTAATTAGTTGATATATAGCTCATATTAATGTTGCTTTAATTAAAGATATTAAAAGAAAAGTGTAAGTTTTTAAAAATATCATCTTATAAGTATACATATTTTACTATTAATTATCTCTTGCATACCTAATTATATAAAGTTAATAACACATTAGTTCACCAATGCCAATAAGTCTCACATTACACACATTTTTACTAATTAGCTTTATTACTCTCATGCTTATTCAATAAATACAATTATTAATCTTTTTATTTCTTTAAAAATATACGGAATTTAATTCATACAAAAATATATATATTAGCGAGATGAACTAAAATTTATACAATAATTTAAATTTTGGTATATTTTGTAAATATTTTTTAGGTTATTTTGAAATAATTTTCCAAAAAAATATTCTTAATGGTAAGTTTTTCATGTTGCCATATTAATTAATTTCAGACAATAAAAAATTTCGAAGCAAAGTTTAGATACCTCTTGCGGGCCGATGATCACCTCCTCGCCGGTTCGATTTGTCGCCAACGGCACATCGACAGCGACGGCTAAATCTTCATTCGAAGACTTACTAGTGGCGGTCGGAGCAATAGAAATCGAGGAGAGCCGGTCGGAACTAGTAACGGACCGGTTCGTCTGGGCCGGAAAAGAGGAATGAACCGGCGTATGGGGATTTGAGTTCCTAATCCAAGAAAACGGACGATTACGGTGACCGGCGGGGGATTTGAGGGGCTTAAAGCGGCGAGGCTTGCCGGAAAATCCAAAACAGCAGAGGAAAAAGTGAGGTTTGGATTTGGAATTTGAGGATTTGGCCATGGAAGCGAATAGCGAGAGATTGGAAGGAAAGGTTTAGTTTGGCATGAGAGTCCCTTGAAGACGACGATCGAAATGTACGCATTTTATAATATCCAATGAATAAATAAATTAATAATGTACATGTATTGTATTAAAGATTAATTACGTGGCTTAGAGAAATATACGTGTACAAAAGATGTGGAGTTGGTGGGGTCCACACATGCTGACATGTCTATCAATGACTTTTTCTGAACAAAAATAATGGACGTTTTACCGAATGAATTATGTTTGGATTATATATATACACTAACCTAAGTTAGAATAAATTTGATAAATAGAGTAATGTTTGATTCTAATTTTAAATTTTAAATTTTAAAATAAAAATAAAAATTTTGTATTTAGTTATAAATTAAAAAATGTAATAATATATCTCAGGCTTTTTGTTCGAAAATTTATTTTAAATTTTATTGTGAGATCATTATGACAGTTGAATATTTGATATGAATTTTTGTTATATTTAATACTTGCTAATAAATTTGTTTAATATAGTAACCAAAACGAGCATATATGTTGTATGAGCTAACGATCAAGAGAGTTTTGGTGTTCGAGACTACATCTAATTGCATGCATTAACAAAATTTACGATGTAGTATAGCAAAAGTAACTATGTGATTGAAGGATTGGATTATACAAATCGAGAGATATTGTAAATATTGTAATTAAATAGATATGTAATAAATAAATTGAGATAATATATTTAAAAAATGATATTATTTGAGTTGAACATTAGAAAAATATTGTGTAAATAAATGGATATATAGATTTGGCAACATCTTTACACCCTTTGCCAATTGGATTCTTAACAAACATCATAACATCTATTTCAACCACACTTTGAATGTTCAAATCTCAATTTCAATAATATTTCAACAATATCAATCTCCAATTTTATTTATTATAACATATAAATTTCACAAGCGGTCTATATATTAAAAACAAATACAAAATTACGCACTTATTTTTTAAAAAAAAAATCTTAATTTTGTTTAAATCGTTCTAATTTCTTGGTTGATAATACGTTTTACTTAATCGATATTCTGATGTACAGTTGAAACTTTAAATAGATGAATAAAACTGTTGTTTTTACTTGATGTCTAGGGTGATTGTGTTCTTTGAAATGGTAGGGTTGAGCTTGAGTATCGAGACCCCTTCTCTTTTTACTATCCTCGTAGCCAAACTGCATGAGGAGGAAAATATGCTCTCGTGGGATGACTTACACCATAATTTCTCTCGTGAGATATGGAATCTGATTGATTTTGCCATTTTAGTTCGAAAAAGGACATACGCCAAAAGATATAGATAGTGTCGTAGTATGATTTGTCTGTGCTCGATCTTAAGATCGTTGATCTCTTTATTGCAATTCAATACTTGAAAAAAAATCAATCATATTAACGTATAATTGTCCATATTCATTCAAAATGTTTTTGATTTAAAAGAGATTTATATTATATAATAATTTGTTTTTTCTAAAAAATAGAATGTATATTAAGTTAAATGTAAAAGAAATTAAAATATTGTGAAAAAATTGATAGAGAAATATATGGGATATGATATTTATTTATTATGTTTGAGCGTTGAAGCGCGTGGAGACATTTTAATTTTTAATTTTAATTTTTTAATTTTTAATTTTTAATTTTATTTTTCCACTTGTGAGTCGGAGAACGTGAGAGCGGAAGCGATGGAGACTTCAAAGTGGTTTATTTAGTCGTGAATCCCATGACTTCAAACGTGACCCATTCACCCTTACCCCTTACAACCAAATACAATTGCTGTGTCAATTTAAACTCAAACTTTTAAAACTGTATCAAATTCAATTTCAAACTTACGTAAATATGTCAATCTAAACCTTCAACTTTCATATGGATGTTCAAATAAAACATAATTGAGGATTTAAATTGATGTAATTAGGTAAGTTCGGGGTTTAAATGGACACACTTATGAAAGTTTTGGGTTTAAATTAATTTAATTATTAGTTTGATGTTTAAATTGATACAACTACTACCGTTCATGGTGGTGTAAATTGATATTTTTTCCTTGTTATTATAAACTTTTTTTTTCAAACTAGCTAAGCATCACTTGAATCGTGTGCTAAATTTTTTTAGAAAACAAAATCTTCCCATTCTAAGATTTCTTTTTTGGTTTATCTATCGTGATTGGAACAAAGTTGCTCACATGCTAGTTAAGAATGACTTGTATCATGTTGCATTCACGTGACATTCAAAATTTATGGATTGGTTTACTATTTTTTGAGCTTCTGATACCAAAAATTTCCTTCTTAGACCCGAGAATGTCAGACCGTAGTTTTTTTGTTGTCATCGTGTCTAAACAAAATTCAAAAATTTGTTGTGTGTAAAATGGTATTATCTTGCTCAAAAAATCAATAAAATGTCAAAGTTACTTCCTTTGGCAAAAAAAAAAAAAAAAAAAAAAAAATCAAAAGTTATTAGATGTTTGATTAGTACAATAAATATGAGTTAGACTCATCTTACTATATTTTTCTCAAATTTTTAGTTACATGATAATATTTGTAGTTACTTTGGTGAGGTTTTTAAAAGATTAGTGACTTTATTTAACTTTGAATTGATTTTAATATAATTGAGTGAAAATGATTAGAAACCCCTAAAATAAAAATTTAAGTTTGGTTCATTTAAAATAATTTTGGCGTGAGGTTTTTGAAATCAGTAAAATTACTTTTGTCATTTCTAAAATCACTATAAAACGTGTGTTTTAAACGCTTAAAATCAATTTATATTAAACCATGCATAATTCTCGTATAATCAAATAAGAATTAAAAACACATTTCATAATAATTTTTAAAATGATTAAAAATTGAGTTTAACTAGTTTAGAATTATTATCATAACGTTTAAATTTACATCTATATTGATGTTTTCACATTTTTATGTGTTTGATATCGACATAAGAAGTGAATTAATATTTCAATTATATCGTAAAATAATCACATAACATAAAAAATAAACAGCAAAATATCACTATTGTAAACATAATATAAATAATGTACACATTAATTTGTTTAAACAACCTAAAATGTTTAATAACTAAATTAAACTCATTTTTTAATTCTTGTCTTTTATATTTTTTCTAAAAAAGTCTACCAAAATCAATATTTTACCAATATTTCAATCAAATCAAGACCTCATTAATTTTATTGACATCGTTAATACCAAACATATCCTACAAAAATTGATTTTAAAATAGAAAAATTATAGTAAATAACACAAAGATAAAATATTTATAAAAATAGTAAATGTTAACCAGTCAACTGGTAAAAAATTGTAAAACATCAAGTATGGCCTTTAGTGACTATTATTGATAGAAGCTACATCAGATCGCCGATATCAATGATAGCACATTTTCTAATTGAAAACTATCACTAATAGCATTCTATCAATGATAGCAACTTATAACATATATCAATTGCTATTATCGATAGCTATCAATTTGAGAAAATGAAGAAGAAACACTCGTAATAGTAATAAATAAAAGGTTATCAGTAATAGGATCCATAATTAATAACAACTTATAGTAACTGATAGCATCTATCAGTGATAATTACTATCCGATGACTTTTAATTTGAGAAATTATGAAAAAATGTTCAAATTGGTGGTTGCGCATGAGTTTTCATGCAAGTGGGCCCCTAAATTCCAACGGGCTAAAGCTACCAAATACTCGGACCATACTTTGGCCCATAACCAAGTATTACGGCAGTTAATAATTGGGCCAATCAATTAGGCTTACAATAAACCGTGGGCTAAAATTATGTGCAATCTAGCCCATAATCGCCTCCATTGTCCAAATTTATGGGGTATATAAGAGGAGGGATTTTGTTCCTTTTCGTTTGTTCGCCGATTAGGGTTTCTTCAGAGAAGCAGTAAGGACTAGAATCCACCATGGTAATCTTCCTTCCACTATTCTTTGCTGTTTGTTTCGATTTTCCCCTTGCTAATGAATCTATGCTGTGTTCGGTGATGAGAATTTAACTTTTAACTGGAAAAAACTGAAGCATGTTCTTCATCCTTTAATATTATCCTACTTGATTCAAATTATCGGTTTTGTGGAGCCTAGTAGATAAGCGAATGTGTTGCAAATGCATTCGTAATATAGGATGTTGGATTGATTAGTTACGGAATTTTTTATCGGCATTAACGAAGGGCATTGTTCTTTTAGACGATTATGCTGTTCTTTGCAGTGAGATTATTTGGGGTTTTTTTTTCTTTTAGTTTTTTGGTTTTTCGAAAGTGTTAATACCGTAGATCTGGTTTTAATAGCTCGAATTGGAAAACAAATTGGTATGGTGACACTTGAGAGACTAGAAATGCCATTGTAAACTTACTTCGAAATTCACTCAAGAACATGTTCTGGTTTTTCTCCTTTCAATCAATTGGGGGGGGGGGTGTATTTCTGTGTATATTTGTTTTTATAGTGTAAAGTTCTTGAGTATGATTTTAAAATTCCAATGATATAAAATTCTGCTGCTTAATAGGTGAACGTTCCCAAGACGAAGAAGACTTACTGCAAGAGCAAGGAATGCAGAAAGCATACCTTACACAAGGTTACCCAATACAAAAAGGGTAAGGACAGTCTTGCTGCTCAAGGAAAGCGTCGTTATGATCGTAAACAATCAGGATATGGTGGACAAACCAAGCCTGTCTTTCATAAGAAGGTGAAACTCTCTTCCATGATCTGTTCAACCCAAAGCCAGATTTTGTTTCTTCTCCTTGAATAAGTAATCATGAGAGTTTTAAACTTTCCGTCTAGGCCAAAACTACAAAGAAGATTGTGCTAAGGTTGCAATGCCAGGGTTGCAAGCATGTCTCACAGCATCCCATTAAGGTTTGTATTCCAAGAAAACATCTCATGCATCAGTGTTCCTATGCTGATATCAACTACTATATGAACTTTTGGCCACCCTTTAATTTCTTTTTGGTTAATATACCTTGTATCATTTGTTAATGCAGAGATGCAAGCATTTTGAGATCGGTGGAGACAAGAAGGGAAAGGGAACATCTCTGTTTTAGATGCATTAACATTGTCATTCACTATATATTGCTGTTTAGGGAGTCAGAATTGTGGGATTGTTCTTGCCCTTTGCATTTTTGTTTTGGTGTTTCTGATATTTGGGAACATTTTTAATGGTTGAATTTTGTTTAATGTATCAGTTTATAATGGAACAACTTAGCTTATCATCTCAACCCAATTTCTTGTTATTGGTTTGTTTGAATTCCACGCTTCATTCTTTGTTGGTGTGATGGGGAATTGTTTTTTTTTTTTTTACTTTGTTACCATTAGGTAGAAGATATACGAATTGATATTTTCATCTTATGAAATTTGAAATATAAAAAAAAGAGTAATCAATGGAAATATAATATTAATTTAAGATTAACGTGTAAAATATAAATATATTAATTTCCATATGTATTTTAAATATTTTAGAAATATCTCTATATTAATTTAAACCTCAACATTTTTTTTGGTTTACATATTCATTTTTAAAATTTAGTTTTTATTTACACATTTGAGGTTTATGTTTTCATTAATTATTTTCTTTTTACTTAAGTAGTCCATTAATTAATTTCTAAATAGTTAAAAGTAATTTCTTTTTAAGCTTGTTTTTAACTATAGCAAAATGAATCAAAATATAGTATAATTTTAGATTTTATCAATGAAATATATATAAAATCTAAAATTTTGCTATATTTTAAATATTTTCATAGTTTTGTCATATACAACAACTATTTTTTTGGACATTTACAACAATTTTCTTCTTTTTGACTAATATAAAAAAAACAATTCAAGATTATTTTTAAATTCATTAATAGAAACTTCACCTGAAATATCCGAAAAAAAAAAAAAAAAGCTGAATTTTAAGAACCAAATGAATAGTAGAAGTGTAGCAGTTTCACGTTTGAAGTTAAACTCAAATCCTAAGGCCAATTGCTTCAACTAAAAGAAGAAAAAGCAAAACTGTCTTGTAATACGTCATGGGGACACTTCATCCCCATTCACCGTGTCTGAAGTTTACAGCATGAACATAACAACTTCCTTCTCACATAGATTACACTTTCAAAAAACAAAATCTCTCATTGTCAAAATTTATGAGTTCTTATTCAAAATCTCTAACAAGTAAGGGCTTTAATCATGATCATTCTGCACAAATGTTGGGTCAATCTGCAAATAAATGAATTCTTAATCAATCTATTGAAGCTTTATACCTGGTTGATCCTGTCTTTGGCAAACCTTCAAATATAGACTTAGTAACCATTGCAGATGAAAATGCTTGAAGATCTGTTTTCAAACTCCAAGAAATTGACCACATAGATGATGATGAAGAGTTTCCTTTATCAGCTTCCTGTAAATTACATGTACTTGATGATCTTCTTCCACCAAGAATCCCATTACTCATAAATGAAGAATCTCCTCCCACATCATCAGTTAAATTTGGTGTTAATTTACTCACTTCAGTAACTCCATTTGATGCAGCATTAGTTCTACCAAAAGCTCCTTTCAGTCTCACATCTAAGCTTCTTCTTGTCATCGACAAACATTCACCATTGTTGGTGGCGTATGTCTTGTTCGAAATGCATTCGGTTGCGGTGGAGAAGTCAGCCATTGATTTCTGACGTCTCCTGCAGAGCTTTTCGCCCCCTTTGATGGAGTCAGTTGCTCCATTTGAGGCGGTAATGATGTCAGTGAATTCAATGTTTTCGAAAGGAAAACCATTTGCAAAGCTTCTTGATTTTCGATGGCGCCTTCCATGGGGATTATGGGAGGATGCTAGCTTCGGATGAGGTCCTAAATGGTTGAATTCACCTTTATAATAGGATGTCATTTCACAGATTGCTGGTACGTTTGCTTTATGGGGTTGTAAGGGAGTTTTGAGTGTGGAGGATTTGGTTCTCAGTGATTGGAATGAGTCCAAGAGATTAAAGGATGTGAGTCGAGTTGAATCTTGCTCACAATTCCTGTAGAAGCTTTCACATAAGTGTATATACATATAACAACTAATGCCAAGCTAAAATATACAGCCGCTATAATTATATAAAGTGAGACATCGTCCACTTTCAGGTCCTCTCCTGATATTTGTCGATGCAAATCAGGAAAAAGAAATTTGGTGATTTTTGTACCAATGAACCAAACAACATTGGTATTGATGTGGAATGACCGAATCCTAAAAATCTAATGAAAACTAACATTCTGCTTATGTTGTTGAGCACTTCACCATTGCCTAGAATGTATAATCACATTAGTGATGTCTCATTGATCATAAAGTGGTTGGAGCCCTAACGCGATTTTCATTTTTAATCATTGGTTGGTTGACTATTGATTTTTTTAAAAAAATATCTCAATTGAAATGAATATCGCGTTAGAGCTCATATTATTTCGCACTGAGAGGGGCATCCCTAATGCTATAGTGCTCTGTTACATCAGCAGAATGTTAGTTTTTATTCGTTTTCAAAATTAAATCATTCCACAATAACACAACCAAAACTGGGTCTTCGTTCAAAAACCTTAGAAATTTGATAAGAACAATCTGAATATTCAGCTTTCAATTGCCTTTAAGAATTATTTACTTTGTTTTGTTTTATTTTCGTGTTTTAGTTTCAAGAGCCAGGATTGGAACATGTAACTTCGTAAACATCTCACAATTATGCTCAGGTTGGAAAATCAGCAACATATCTTGTTAACTATCTATATTGAGGACTAAAAAAAACTGAAGAAGTTTGTTACATTGTTCAGGTATGAAACTATTGAGAGAAAAAAACAAAAACAAAAACAAAACAAAACCTGGAAATGTCAAGATCTTCAGATAAGGGAGGAGAAGGGTGCTTTCCAGGAGTTGGAATCTGTAGAGATTTAAGAGCAAACATTTGTTGGTCTGTAACCAATGCATTCATTCTCTTGATGTCCGAGACCTATGCAATTCATTTACATAATCATATAGTTACAGTGAATGCATAGAACATATATGATAGATTGTAAAGAACGTTATCCTGAGAAGCAGAAAATAAAAGTTCTCTGATCTAGATCCTTTGTTCTGTGGCACAGGGGACATGAAAAAATTCCAAGTTATTTGAAGTTTTTATTCACGATTCAAACATTCCTACTTTATTTATACTTTCATTTTTTACCAAGGTAGACAAGGTCAATCAATCCTTTTCTCCCTAAAATTCCAATTTCATCATCATTCTTTGAAAGTGCAATTTCTGTTGGACTTTTGGCAAGAAGAATCCCACGTCGTTAGGTTTTGAAGGAGGTGGGGCTCCAAACCTACAAAAGGATCCCACCACCTTTGTTTTAAAATGTCCCAAATCAATACACTAAAACTTGTCAATGTGGAATTTTGGCATTAAAGTGTATTTGATTTGGGACATCTCAAAACAAACAAGTACACTCCTTGTATAGCTTTTCATATGAGGTTGTTATATATAATTCTTGGTAGAAGATAAGAAATTGGAGTATTTATTCAAATTCAAGGCATAAATTAAAAAACTTACCTAAGATTCAAGATGGTTAAAGTAAACATAACTCAACAATAATCGGTAAATGGTAAGGTTAAGTTGATTTTTTTAAAAAAATATCTATTCTTTTTACCATTACATATGTTTAAGATAATTTTTATTTTAGATAAAAGACTTATTAATTTTTTTAGTATAACAAATAAAATGTGAGTTACGAAGATTTTAAATTTAAAGATTAACATTGCAACTTAGAATATAGTATTTTCAAACAACAACCATGTTTAAAGATTAACATTCTTTCCGAACAAAGTATTTCTAACATTATATTAATTACAAACATATAAATTAAAATGTAGTTTATAAGCTTTCAAATTTTTGAAAACTCACAGATTTATAGAACAAAAAATTGGAAGTTTAGAGTTCCATTTAATATAAAATTCAAACTTACAACTAATTTTTAAAACTTTTAAAATTGTATTAAACCTATCAAACATAAAACATAAATCTATTATGCACCTTTGAAAGTTGAAACTAAATGGACACATAACATAAAATCCTTATATATCAAATAAATCAGCGATAATCCATTTCAATTTTCAAGTTCTATTAATTTTAGTTACTGGTTCCTGAATTAAATCCACAAAATATGATCATGATCCCTCCCGTTAAGGTTGGAAGCAATATATATTTATATATATATATATATATTTAAAGGTGGGCCTATAAATCTTTTGAATCAAGCAAGAAATAAAAAATCAAATGAACAATAAACAAATTAAGAATGCATAATTACCTCGACGCCGTACTTGATAGCAATTCCGGCAAGAGTATCGAACTTTGAAACAGGGTGTTCGATGTAGCCAAGGCCAGAACACAACGAAATCGACGACAAATCTTCAGAAGAGCTGGTTCCATCCATCTCCATCTTGTTTTGCAACGTTCGATTTACACTAATACCGTTGCTCTGAACAAGATTCCAATCACGATCCTCCTCGTAACTTCCTCTTACCTTTTCCATCAGCTTCTTTCAAATTCACCATCCAGAATCCATTGAAAACTTCAGATGAATCATCAATCAAACCAAAGGGGAAAATGAGCAGATCTAGAATTGATCAATAGAGAAACAGGATTTAGGAGGAAGAATCTTGAAATTAGCAGAAAATGAAAATTGAGAGATGATTGTGAAGGTATTCTAGATTATTTTTTAGGGTAAATGTGGAGAAATCCTCGAAGAATAGGTTTGGATCAACGTCGTCCCCAAATTTTGAGGGAAAGAGAGAGAATCAAACCTCATTTTCATCCGTACGTTCATCTCACACTGACGAACGAATTTGATGTTATAAAAACTCAGAAATTTCAAACGAAATTCGATTCATCTCATCATTTTCTTTGTGTGTTTTCATGAATTGCAATTTAACGATTCCGTAAAATATTGACCCGCGCGTTTTCATATTTTCTTTGAAGTCGTTATTCGTTTCAAACGGAACATCCGAGTCTCATATTTGCCATTTTTTAAAAAAATTAATTTATTATTTCTTAAATGTAAAATTAATTATTATATTTACAACTATTCAAATAAAAATTGAAAAACAGAAGAATCAAATCAATTCGAATGGATTCAATGGTTTGGTTCGATCTTTTTAGATAAAATTGGACATGTTGGTTTGTATTTGAGAAAACCAATAAAAAATGTTTCGGATTGGTTTTTTTTTTATTATTAGAAAAAATCAATTCAAATTGAACCGATTCAATAATATATATACACCCTTAAATATAAACTATTTTGTTTGGTATTTTAATTATTATGGTGGATTTACATTTATTTTTTGAAGAAAAGATTAATTATTTTAATTCATAATTTATTATGTATAATTTTTATTTAGAAAAGTTCTGAAGAAAGCATGAAAATGTCATATTCAATTAAAAAACAAGTAAGATGCAATTTTAATTTTAAATTAGCAAAAAGAACAATTCAAAACAAAGAAATAATAAAAATAAAAAAGTTGGAAGAAAAGAAAAGAAAATGCAACATATCGAGAACTAAGTCGATAATAAACCGATCCAAATAAAATCAATCTAATGGTTTTGTTCTTTATTGAGCATTGGTTTAGATCCCTTCTTTTTAAAAGCAATTAGTTTGTTTTAGTTCTTGGTTGACTTTGAAATCGATAAAACCGAGTATCACCCTTATATCTTAGTAAAGTAAGAAGGTTCCAATTAGAGAGTTTTTGGTCACTATACATTTATGTTCATTTTGGCAAAATTAATTTACAGTGAAACTTAGGTACATCTTCGAATGCACCTATCTTTGTACATCTATTTTTCATCACTTACTTCATACAAATAATTAATATATTTCATAAAATAAAGGAAGAGTTTAGAAATGAAAGAAAAAACTATAATATGAAAATTACTGAAGGTAGAAAACTGCTATATTCATCAAAATTTTAAACTATTTTTAAATTTCATTTATAAACTCATAAGACAAAACGAATAGAATTCATAGTCTTCTCTTCATTTAGATTCTTTGTTTCCATAATGCAACATCTAAACCTATTTGAACTAAAGAAAATATCAAAATCTATTCCAATTTGAATTAAAATGGCATAACAACAGGAAAAATAGTTGAAATCACCAACATAACTCAACCAACGTAAAACTTGTACCATCGATGGGCATATGAACTTAACTGAAATGAGTGTATGCAAAAGAATCCTGAAATCCTATAAATATATATCATTGTTATACTTGGAGAATTGAAATGGTAATGTGCATAAATGAAGGTTCAAATATACAGTAAAGTTGTGTAAAAATCAGAGGACAAAAAAACATCTACAGCTTCCAAATTCATCATTGTTTGCATTCAACAATGGGCATCTGAACAAGTATACATTTAGATTACAAATATTAACAAAAATGAAAACTATTTACGATGTCGATTCTTTCAAATGAAAGCATTGCTCAGTTTGTGACCTTACAAAAAAAAAAGATATGAAACTTGGTAGCATTAACACCTCATCCCATCATCGAAAGCACGAATGCAAAGCTATGATTTAATGATACAAAATTTCCATTGCAATCATCATATAGATAGAATCTGAGTCTCTAACCTGAATAAGAAAAATATCAAAAGTTGAGATTTCGTTCATTAACAGTTTTGGTTTTAGTTCAATGTTTATGAAATTTATGCGCTCTCTCTTTCATGCTACAATGTTCACATTTCTTGTAGGTAGAAGTATAGGTGTTATAAGCTTTTAACTATACAGCTATCAGGGGCCAAAATCTTTAAACTCTAAAGTCTAAACACTAAACTCTAAAAATTTAAAATAAACTTAAGAAAAAGAAAAAAAAAACGTCACTGAAACACATTGAGTTAAACAAAATTTTGGAAACCAAAAATATGTAAAAAGTTTTCTTTTCCAGCTTTTAAGTTTGGGTATAACTTTAAAAACAATTTTGAATGTCGATTTTCCAAAAATATAAGTGAACATAAATTTGAGCCCTAAACAATTTCAATGAACATTTTAACCTTGTGGTTCAAGTTTCAATTGATTATCGTCAACAATTCTTCTTTTTCCTGGCAGAAGACTTTTTACAGTAACAGTAAGACAGAGAAAATTCAAAGAGGAGAAGGAAAGTAGTGATATGAACTATTACCGAGGAAAATCAAACACTTCAACCAAGATATTGAAGTAACACCCCATCATTTCCGAGCACAAAACCTTTCTTATCGTTTATAAACCTGCGGAGATGTATTTAGGACTATAAGAGACAACATGTGTGAAGGTAAATCGAAAGTAAAGAACTTATGCTCATTACTAAACCCAATGGCACTAAACTTCATTTGCAAAATCATAGCAAAATTTCATCTCGATTATGATCATGTTAGGCTTTTCTTGGCCACAAAACTAGATATTATTTCAATGTTGTGAGTTTGATATGACTTTTGAAATAAAAACTTGACACTTTAAAATCACTTCCAAGTGATTCTCAATGGTTCCAAAATTTGTTAACATTATTTTCAATTATATAACTAAACCCTATAAATTTTTTTTGAAGAGTGTTCTTAACATGTTAAAAACAGTTTTAACTTCCCCAAAGTGATCCCAAACTCAACCCAAAAAGACCCTAGAACAATCAAGGTTAGCTTTGATTCTACTTTATTCTTCCGAGAAAGAAAGGACAGCGATAGAAAGAGAGTTCACACAAAGGAATAGTCTTCAAAGTAGGTACTTGAGTAGGAGGTAATTTCAGATTTCAACAAACTGTAAAACAAACTGAAATTTACAGAATGGTCATACTCACTTTACAGAGTACAGGTTGGCTGCAATATTGTCAGCTGCTTTATCACGGGTCCATGACCTGCCACCATTTGTAGTTTTCAAAAGTACTCCACTTCCCCCAGCTGCCCAAGCCTCTTCCTGTACGACTCAGACCAGAAACTCATAAATACATAAAAATCCACCACTTGGGCAAAGGGATGATACTTCCTTTTGTCTGGTGCTCATGATAAATTCAAAGGATATGGATATCCAAATTCAGCACACAGACTATATATTCATTGTCAAGGAATGATTAGATATGACTACTAAGAATAATATATAGGTGACTTCCAACTTAGCTCAAGATGTCTTGGACAATGCAATTATTTATTATGACACAAGATTGTAAAGGTTCTATGACAGTACCAATCATTCCTCACGTTAATAATTGCAGGAATATCTGTGATCAAACGAGAAACCTAACTACTCCAGAGAAGATGTAGAACATAGTCACACCTCGTACCACTAATATGTATCAAACTAACTAAAACCCTAAACAATCATACTGAGGCTTCTGTCTGACCCTTCCTTTATGTAATCTCCCACGCAAATCACTGAGATTCATAGAGTACAGCCTCCAAGGTCAATTTTAGCTATTTACAACTAACAAAATTCATATGTCTATCTCAATCACAATATCAGCAGGAATCTTCAAGACGCATAGAAGTATAGGCATTGAAATAATTTTAAATTATTACCTTCGAACGGTAACCAACATCTAATATGCCAAAACCTCGGCTTTGAACTGGAACTTCTTCAAACTCCTCACTTATCTGTTATATTAAACATATTGAATTCAAAAAGCAGTTAATACTTAGCAGGAGTTGGCTGAGAAGTCTAGGCTTCTAGCTTGCAATTCTGGGAATAGAATGGCAATCTAGAATTTACTTGTCACTCTGTTTTCAAGAAAACCATGAATATGATGAAAATTTAGTTTTGTTCACTTCCAATATGTTCATCATTTTGATTGAGAAAGGAAAAAAAAAACCCAACAAAAGTTATAAATGAAAGCATATCTGAAAGGCAATGCGTTTGTAGGATTATGCTATTGAGTTATTATGCAGCCAATAGCCATAAGTCTAAAGATGAAAAGCATACATACAATGTTCAAGGCTTGTGTAACTAGAGGGAGAAGGAGAAAATGATTCTTGTTAAAGGTCAAAACAAACCCACAATGCAACTCTAAACCATTTTCTATATTTTCGTTAGCGTGGCTTGACTAGAAATGAAAAGGACCAACTTTACTTACCCCTGTGCCTTTACTAAGAAAAAGTCCTCCTCCCCGCACAAGAAGCCAAAGACCACCATCAGCTCTCCACCCCATGTTCTGAATCCTCCTTGCAATAGCTCTATTATGTGGCTGCCAGAATGGCTGGAATTACAAATAAAGCCAAGTTTTAATGACTTACAGATGTGGTGATTAAGCCTGACGAGAAACTCAGCACTCAACAATCTTATTTAGCAGGAGCAAACTGCTTCCACAACCAGTTCAAAGAAGTACACTTAGAAGAAGAGAGATAAAAAGAGAAGGAAGTACAGAAGCAAACCTGCCCAGGCTCCCAGGTGAGGTAGAAGTTACCACGACTTGAAACAGCTACATAACGCCCATCTGGAGAGCGATTTACTGTGTTAAAGGTTCCAGTATAATAGCTTGCCCCACTTATACCACTAGAAACTGTTCTGAAAAAGGTTTAAAAAAAACCACATTAACATCCCATAATAGGGATTTAATTTCTTCCTTTAATGAGCTAAACTAGAAAACTGTGGCCCATGATTTCCTGCCACAAGCTGTCAGTAAAATCTAATCAGTTAGCAGCTTATTAATTATTCCTTTATGATTTCAAGTTAGATTCTTAACGAGTATTTTATGTTAAAAACGCTTAGAATGGACATTTCTCCCCTGCTGAAGCTCACCTATTAAGAGTGGCAGAAACAGTCTCCTGAACTGCAGCCTTCCAATTATATCCCTTGTTAGATGTAACATAAATTGCACCTTCATCAGTAACCATCTCTGCACTTTTTTCTCCAGTTGCTTTAATGTAGACCTGAAGAGTTATAATAGAGTCACCCATTTTAGAGTCAAATATAAGCATTTACTGGCAGACAAAGAAAAGAAAAAAAAACAGATTATTTATAGATGTAGATATATTTTAAGGAAATCAAAATTTCCATCTTAATTTTGTAAATGAGTGCACTTGAGTTGCTCTGAATGATTTATAACTACAATTGATAACGAAAAGGCTAAAACGTACCATTCAATCTAAGAATAGAAAAATTCTAATTCAAGCATATGATCATATATGACAATTCCTCATTGATATGACATATTAGTTTACCATATCTCCAGGAAGCTGAGCACTAAGAGGTATCCTTTCCCAACTTTCTCCAGCATCTGAAGTGTATAACAGAATTGCAGGTTTGCCAACAATCCATCCCTCCTTTCCTTTGAAGCTAATAGAATTAAATCGGTAGTTAAAGTCTTCTTCTTCAGCCGATGGTATTGAACGTGGAGCCCATGTTCTTCCACCATCTTTTGTCTCTAAAATGGTTTGCCTAGTCCCCAAAAGAAAGCCTGCAGTGGGCTGGAAGTGTCAAATGATTTCATGGCATTATATTGGTGAAACGAACTCAAAAACCACAACTGTAGGAACGAGAAACTACAAATGACAATAGTCAGGAACCTTAAAAAAATCCACAAGCAGCAACAAGGTAGATAAAAAGACATTTGAAGAAATGATAATCAGAAATTGCTTTCCACGAATTCGATTAGGCATAAAAATAATTGGGTATGCGGAGGCTTCACAAGACCAGCTTAACTTAACTAGAATAGAGAAATTAAGCCTGCTAATAGCTGTTCCATGTACAACTTCTCCCAAACTCCAATAATTCATTATCGTAAACAGTGAGTTCCCAACTCACGAATCGCAAAATTCGCAGTGGAAAAACAAAAACAAATTCAAAATTCTCGTGCATTTCTATCTCAACGAAACTAACCATGGTCCAAATCATCAGGCACAAAAGCAATGTCGAGAAGGACAACACCAGGATCTATAGGAAGGTAAAGTCTCTCCCACTCCGACAAAGATTCTTCAGACTTCGCCGGAGGTACTGGAGCAATCAATGGAGAAAGCGAGAGTGAAACCGCAGCTGCTGTCTCAGCCACAAACTGGCGGCGATTGATGGAAGAATTCTGAAGAGAGGCTTTGGGAGTAGTGGAAGAAAGAGTTCGAGGCTGAAGTTGGGGTTGAGAGAGGGAATGGCGTGGAGAGGAAGAAGCGAAGAGAGAGGAAGTCCATGAAGGTTTGAGGAGTTGTTGTTGCAGAGTCGCCATTGAAGAGAAAAAGGAAGGAGGGAGAGAAGTGTTGGGTGATGACCTCCCTTATCTCTCACATTATCCACAAACAAACGGCTTCGCGGGTGATTTTGAAGCGTCTCGAAATGCAAACGGATAAAGATCTAAGGACTAAATAGTAAAAATTAGAAAACTATATATACGTTGGGGATGTAGCTCAGATGGTAGAGCGCTCGCTTAGCATGCGAGAGGTACGGGGATCGATACCCCGCATCTCCATATATTTTTTCCTTTTCCTAAAATCACATTAAACCAAAAGATAGTACTAAAAAACAATATTTTCAATCAAATATACCAAAATTTTTCATCATTTAAAAAAAATTATGAATAATAAAAAGTATAAAATAAGCCGTGTGAAAATGTCTTTTTTCCCACACTATTATGAAATCAACTTCTTTCTATCTTTTTGTCAAAAACATTTAGCTGGCTTGTCTGCAAAAAGGATCATTGAAACAAAAATATTGAAATGAGATCACAAAGAATCTTTGTATACAAAAATGACGTCACGAACAATCAATGGCCTAAATATTAGAGAAAGAGGAGTCTATCATCACTGTTTGCCATGACACACCGTTTTTGCATCTAGCTAT
The DNA here is from genome assembly GCA_037974625.1 of Cucumis cinereus. Lineage (NCBI taxonomy): Eukaryota > Viridiplantae > Streptophyta > Magnoliopsida > Cucurbitales > Cucurbitaceae > Cucumis > Cucumis cinereus. The sequence continues at coordinate 14,444,740 of JBBPDJ010000001.1, read as the reverse complement.
AATCATCACCTAACATCAATTTGGATGGCTATAAATACACAAATTCTATATTAGATTATTTGAATCCTACTCTCCAACTTTCACAATCCTACTTTTAAACTCTCTGACTTGCATCTGAGTGTGTTGCTATTACAGTAATAAGTGAACGGATAAAGAATAAATCTTATTGGACATATCAATGTTACTTACACTGCCAATATACTTTCTGTACATCAATGAATGACAAGTTTAAAGAAAAGGGAAACTAAGATTTCATTTACATTTTCGACTCTGATGTACAAATATAACAAATAATTGTGGGAAACCAAAATCTAAACCATGTTGCTTCTTGGGTTTTAGCCAACTGATTCCGAGGTCAAAATGACCATTTTCTGCATGTTGTTCTCGAGGGAAATTTACATCCTTGAATTAGAAGAGATCAAGGTCGAAATATTCTCATGATTTTTGAAACTTTAAGTCGACAAAATGGGCACTTTGAAACAGCAGAAGAACACTTGCGGCACAGAACATGGCCACAAGGTACTATGGTTATTTCTACCTCGGAAGTCAAACAAACCCGACAAAGCCAAGCTGCTTTCGCTGTATCGGCTTCTTTGGCTGCAGCGTCAGACTTTTCCTGCAAAATCGATCCAGAAACCATGAATAAATCTTGATATAGAAAGTTATGCTTCTTGTTGACTTGAAGATCAATGAAGCTTTTCTTTTTTTCTTCTTTTCTTTTTTTTTTTTTTTTTGGAAAAGAAGAAAGAACTTGAATAGCAAAATTAAACTAGACTATGGCTAGGTTTTCTATTAGTTATACTGTGGATAACTAGTGAGTTAGAACTAGAGTGAAGGTAATTTGGGTTTACAAGTAAAGGGAGTTGAAGAATTAGAGAAAGAGAGTTATTGAGTAGGGATTTCAAATAGTTTGGAATCTTTCCTAATATTTCATTTATATTTCAGTCTATCAATTGGTATCAACAAAAATGAAAAACCAAAATGGCTCTCAAAGCGATAAATTCTCGTGGTAAAAATTGAATTTTGTGAAAGAGGAAATAGGGACCATGGGATTCTGTCAGAACGGCCCCTGGCTGAGCTGCAAAGCAGAGTAAGCTTAAAATTCCATTTTAGAACATTGAAAATGACCGAAGTGAACCCACTTTGCCACAAGAATTCCAAATCTTGTATAAATTTATTTTTGGGGTGGCCACCATGTTATGACCTTCCTATTAAACGCATCATACTTTGTTTACTCCCTCCCGTTGCGACCTCACATCTAATGAGACAACAAAGAAACTTTCACCGCTGGGCATTGACTTGCCAAGCATTTGGAGATTTGGTGAGACTAAACCTTTGGCTTCAAGTGGATTAGTTTTCTTTAAGCATTAGGATTCAATCTGGTAACTTCTGGTTTTAGTTTGTTCGGGAAATAGTTTGTGGGTTGGTTATTTTGTTAGTAATTAGTTTCTACTTGGTAGGTTAGCATCTACTATGACTAAGAGATAGTCATATGTATTCACACTACTGCCACTTTTGAATAATTAAGACTCTTGTGGAGTATTATTGGAGTTCTATCTCTTAGATGCTAGGTCACGTCAATTTGGTAATTTATAGAATGAGATAGTGTAAACAATACATAGAGCACACAAAAATTTTAGTAAATGCTCACCTGTTCTAACAAAAGAGCTGCCTGAGAATCCTTCAATTGTTCTTGCAGGATTAAGGCCTTTTGCAAGAGGGACTGCCGCTCAATATCCACGTTGATTCCAGCAGTAGTAAGCATTTCATTAACTGCCTGTACCAGTTCTTCCGCAGATACTTTGCCATATTGGAGCTCTGCAACAAACTGCGTCAACCAATGAATAAAGTATTTTTAGTCTACAATTGAAAATTTATGGAGAAATAACAACAGTTTTTCAAGTAGCACAAAAGAAGCCTTGAGATGATTTTAAGGGTTATAAATAGTTTTTGATAGAAGATATGAATAACTATTTAAACTTCAGAGTTCAATCGAGTATTTTCAATAAGTGATTATTTTTGTAACTATGAGCTTGGTCTTTTCTTTTTCTCTTCTTTTTTTTTTTTGGAGTCCTTTTATGTAGTCGGGGCTGGACTTTTTTTTTTTTTTTGTCTCGTGTAGCTTTTTATTTCTCTCAAAAGGGAAGCATAATTTTTTATCCATAAATAAACAAAATTTCGACTGTTTTCAAATATAGAAAAACGACCAAAATATTTACAAATATAACAAAATTTTACTTTCTATTAGTGATCAATCGCGATAGACTACTATCTGGAATCATAGATAGACTGATATTTTGCTATATTTGTAAATAATTTCAGCAGTTTTGTCATTTAAAGCAATTTCTCAAAAATAAATGAGGTCATTAGATTCTCACGTTTATGTTATTATGTAGCCTGAAATCTCGTCCACTTAATGCCAACATCCAGTGGACCAATTATAATACTAAATAAACTTCCTCTATATTCCACCCAAATATGCATACACTTGATGACAAGGTCTATCTTTGTTATTTAATCTAAGAGTTTATATATGGCAGATGCAGAAGGCAAGAGGTGCATGATATAACACTTACTTTTCCAGAGTCCAACAAAGAACTAAAATGAATCCATCCTCGAGTTTCCCAATCCAAGCATAAAAGTGAAGGGATATTGGCACAAAATTTTAAAATACAAACTAGAAGAAGAACCAAACCTGGGCACGTATTTTGCCTCCTTCACGGATATCTGGCATTTTGATGGAAGCACCACTATCAATTACCATCCGACTGTTATCTTGCAAATTCGTAGAGGAAGGGCCACCATCAATGGGAATGCTTCTAAACGATAAAACTTGCGAAGAAAGAAGAGACTGAACGATGCCCGCTGCTGTTTCTACCCTGAATCTGTATATTGCTTGGCCAGCTGATGGTCTAACATCCTCTAGGACCCTACCATATTTCAGCTTTTCTCCACTTTTGGACCGCCAAGCCACTACTTCTCCAGCATAAAACGGTCTTAATGGGTGAAGCTGTACTTGAAGAGCATCTTGAGGTAGTATTTCCTTACCAACCAAACTACTAATTCCAGTATATTTTTCATTCTCTTTCTTCTCAGAACAAAGATTTAATATATCAATAATGGCAGTTTCAGTGCCTTCAGGGCAGAAAAGCAAAGATCCAATAGGCAAGGGAATAGGTGATCCCAAAATCTGGCTCACAACAATGGCAATGACATCAAAGATTGATATATAAGCAGGGGGCTCCGCAACCAAAATACAAGTTTTTGATTGCTTAATGAAGTAAAGAGCTCTATGATGGCTTCCGTCCTCCCATTCTGGAATAATGGAATCTTTAGCAGGACGTGTGATGTTTATAGAATTTGGAAGAAGTAAAAACTGAGTATGGAGACATTTAACAAACTGAAGCCTCTCTGCAACTGATTTCAGTAATTCCTCTACAACCACCAGATCTAGATTTTTATTTGGATGAATGTAATTAACCATGCTATTGGCAATATTCCACACAGCATTCTGAAACGATTTGCTCAAAAGCTTCGTTTTGATGAATCCCAAAGACGCTGCTCCAATATGCTCCAAGGGATCTATACTATCCTCATGATCCAACTCCTGCCGCACAAGTCGGTTTCAAATTAAAAATAGTATTTGTCAACTGACAGAAAGGGAACGGAAAGAAGGGAGGAAAGACAGGATTCACAAGAATTGATACATCAGCAATGCATGCTTACCTCAATGACTAAATCAGAAAGTTTCTTGATGCCCAACATTCGACATATCCTCTCAGGAAGATCTGGGTGAACAAATCTTAGCCTTGAAGTGTCGATGCATTTTATGTATCGGGAACCATAGGTATCAATATACACACAGGATGCTGCATGAACAAGTCTACAGCCATCATCTGGGACAATGATTTCGTGTTCACGACCATCAAACATCTTTGCTTCAGTAGCTTCATCACAAATAAAATGTAATATTTCCATCACAGACCGAAGCTCATTAGGATTTAGGCGTTGATATCCACAAGCTACTTGAAGACTTGATAGAAGATCTTTCGCCGAAGCAACTGATAGTACATCCTGAAGCCCTAAATCTTGAAGAATTTTCACAAAAGGAAGATATCCACTGGGAAGTTCAAATGCAAAAGGAGATAGATTAATAGTCAATTTCGCAAAGAGAACATTAGCTTTGACCAAGCGTGTTGCATTAGCTACAGGAATGAATGCAACTCTCTGCAATTCCAAAATATCTGCAAGGATGAACAGAGCATTTACTACACTCAAATGACAAGTCTTGTAGAAACTAGCTAGCACTGTAAAACCGCATATAAAAATACGCACAGAAGGCATACACATAAAAGTTAGTGGCTGATAATTTTTCTTTCCCAGAGTCATTCAAAAGGCTTTCAAAGACTTAAACAGATAAGGATTGGGAAAAGAAAAACTATTCTCTTATATATGCTCGAACTATGCATCTACTAAGCCTTCTCACATGCATTGCAAAAAAGGTATTTCAAAAGAATCGCAAATGATATTTCCCCCAACAATTAGTGTATTATACGATTAAATTTTGTTTGCAGAAGCATAAATCATGACTTCCAATAATATATGATTAGGACACATTATAACTTAACCCATTTCACAATTTATAAAATGAATAAATTATTTCACACGTGTTTTCAATTTATCTAACAATAAAAAAAATTACAGAACAAATATGTGAACTACTTGACACACGGATTTTAAGTGCCACAGGGGAGGGAAGGGGGTCCTGCTTGAGAATAGGACAAATATTTACCCAAAGAAGATAAACTACTCCAAATCCTTTCAAGATACTTTAAAACCTCACAAGAAGCTTCATTGATTGACATTACGCCCACAGATATTGGCCAATGGGAAAGAGTGTCTTCACCACCATTCCTCCCAGTTACCTGTGTCAAAAGTACATCAGCAATACTTTGCATAGGTCGCTAGAATTAAAATAATAAGAGTTGTACTAAAAATAATAATAATAATAATAAGAGTTAAAAAGGATGTAGTGTGGCTACCTGTAAATGTTTTAGTACTGTGGGGAAAGCTGGAGGACTTCTCAAATTAAGTGCTCCCCAAGAGTATTCAGGAGGTATAACGCTGTGCTTCGAAAGAATTGGAGCACAACTCCAAGCCAGAGGCCAATCTTTTGATACAATTGCATCACTGTACGAAGTGAGGACTCTTTTTCCTCCTTTATTGCCACCAAGATTTGGAAAGCCTAATTCAGCCGGAACAAAAACAATATTGCCAAGAGCATTACAGAAACTGTTGCTATAAAAGACAGCAAAATTTGAAAAAACAGCTTCAACAACAGATCCAGCTAAAGTCCATATTTCCATGGGCACTTCATTTTGAGCATTTGTCAAATCAAAATCAAAACTATCCTCCTCCCACTTTCTCCATTCACTTCCTAGAGTCTCTACCTTTTTGGCACATTCAAGAATGACATTGGCTTCTCCTGCAGTTCTAAGGCCAATTTTCCTTAAAATTTGAAGCCACCCATCAGCACCAAACCTTTCCCCAGGAAATTTTCTTCTTTCACCAGAGAAGACAGATGTTAACAAAGCATCACTTGGATCATACAATTCCTTTGATTTGAACAAATCAGTGCAAAATTCATCAGCACTCCTCACAAATTTAGTCTCTCTCAAGCATTCAACTAATTGAGCATCGGATTGAAGATCTTTCCAATTTGTATATAGATATATTAAGATATCTTCCTGTTCTGATTGAGGTTTGGAATGAAATCCAGGCAACCCAAACCTGACCAAAATTTGTTGATCATCCAATTCAGGGACTCCGAGGGCTCTAAGTAATGAATATTCCATTGAATTTGATGAATAAGATAGACAGCTTTTATTATATGGTTTAAGGAATGAATTTGAAGAGATCATGCACTGCTCATACTCACGCAGTTGTGTATATGATCCTATGACGGTTCTATATATGGGTAAAGTTCGTAATATTTCAAGTTCTTCTCTCCTATAGTTGGTTTGGTTTGAAACAAAGTCCTTAGCAAAAACGTTGAGAAGTTCATCACTATTTGAATCTGAAAGTGATGCAAGTTCCGGAAAATAACCTGCATTTTTAGCCGCCACAAACTTAGAAGCAATTGCTTGCCCTAATGATTGGCTGGAATTAGGAAGACAGTTGCATAGATCAGCACAGTCCATGAAAGCTACGTCAAATATTGGAATGTTGCAGTGGTTTAAAAGAGGGAATAGCCAAGGATATGTCTCCTGGAATCTTGGAAAAGCTGAAGTGTAACGCTGAATGGATTCAGGTTTGGAAATCTCACTTGAAGATGTCTCAGCCACATCACTGCCCCCTGCAACAACCTCCGAGATGGCATTCGGTGAAGTTGGGTGTGTGATAGGAGGAAGAAAGACAAGATGACGTTCTTTTACACGGCATAAGATGGGCCTGCCGAGAAAAGCAGGAACAAGTGGCCAATCAGAAAAGAGCAAAAGGTTCTGTGACGAACCACTAGAATTTTTCCAAAAGAGTCTTATCCATTCAGAGGATGGCCCCTCCTCAACACCAGCGTTTGATTTATTATCCCATGAAAACCACGGAGCCATATTTGAGCTCATTACATGGTTCACCCAGTTCGTATGGAACACTGACCTCATATGAGTTGCCAGTAAGTTGAGAGAGAACTTTTGTAGTTTCAAAAATTTATGCAGGGCATCATTGGTCAAGATGTTGCCCAAAATTGATCTATCAAATATTTTAGGATGGACAAACTTTGCCGCTAAAGGGATCATTAGTTCCTGTTGATCCTTACTACCCAGCCAAAGTTCCATGCTCCCCAATCTTACTACATTGTTGGATGCAGTTGGAAATGGTAAACCTTTGAGCTCAGAAACCATTTGTAGCAAATGCTGGTCTACATTTCTGTAGCTGCTGTTATTTCTGCCAGTGAAGGTATTACCATGAGACGAGGGCTCTCCATTTCTACCAATATCCTCAACGACTCCTCGACCAAAATCTAGTAAAGCCCTACCCAAACTTGTCACCATTTCAAGAGCATCGCCTGAACTGGCTGCATTCTGGTTAGATGGCCTGCCAAAACTGTGGATGCTAGATACTGGAACGGAAGTTGAACTGCCTTCTGTAATATTTGTTGATCTACCACCAGGAATACTGTTAACAGTGTCACCTCCCATATTATCCACAGCATGGTTAGATGATGCAACCAACACAATATCAGACAGGCAGTATTCAAGAACATCCAAATATGTATCAATTGATTGAAGAACTATAGATGCTGAAGGAGCCCTGAGGAGGTCCCTAACCATTTTAGGTCTAATTTGGCGTACTGTAATTCCCACAGCTTGGATCTCCTTAATTAACTCCCATGGCACCGAAAACACCGGATGATGCTCCTTGACAAAACTACAAACTGTGGCTGGCAGTAAGTTACCCCCCACGGGACTGCCAGGTTGAGCAAGAAACATACCCTCTTCAGCCTTAACTAAATTTCCGGAGTAAAGCTGCCAAACGGGGAGGTCAATAGCACGAGTATAAAATGGCCTGATTACTTGTTCAACCAGACATTCCCAATCTGCTTTCAATCCTCTGTCCAAATCAGAATCACTGTCATTAGCAAGTTCAGACCTAGGCCAAAATGAATAAACTTGATCTCCATATGCCTTCAAAGACGAACTTATGGAATGACTAACATTCGGCTCCATTGCAGAGCTTGAAGATTCTTTTCGTTGTTTATGAATTTCCAATATCATGAAAATGTAAGAATCACAAACGCAGGACATCAATTCCCTGTTCCAGGCTTCAACTAACTTATTTCCAGCATCAAGGGGTTCAACTAACGCCTCACGAACCTGATTCTTGAAAAGATAGCGACCACCACTGTGACATACAAGAAAACATCCAAGAACAGTAACAGGTAATATTATATTACCAGATAAAGGAAGGGGTGCCATCAAAGGGCTCTTTCGATATATATCGGCAGGAAGCCCATTGCGAGAAATATGAGCTGCAACTCCAGCGACAGGTGTTAAATTGTACGCAAGATATCGCCTGCAAATACAAAATTTCATAAGATGCTATTGTCCTCTGCTTCTAATTCCAAAAAAAATTACAAAGTCCTTTTGAGGAACAAAGGTCGGTGACAAAACATTGAATCAATTTGTTAAGAAATATAAACTACCAGATATTGGGCTTTAAGCTTTTCAAAAAGATTCTATTTCCATCGTACTTTCCTTACACAAGCTTCTGAGTTTAAACTCCAAAAAATTAATTTCAATGGTTTCATTAAAATAATTCAAACCGACCATCAGATGGCCCCTGCTTCATATCTCTCACTCTCACAAGCACCCACTTTGTAGTTTAGATTGCAAGATACTCACTTTCTAAGAGTTTGAAACATGAGAGGTGAGACAAATTAGAAGGCAGAAAATGATGGAGTTAACACTACCAAAAAGATCAATTATGATAAGAATTCAAATATAGTTGTTTGAGTAACATAAATACACGAGTATAGCGCACACTTAATAGAATACAATGCTTTTTATGTACTTAAACATGAAATAAGAAAGCAGGAATTTTTTTTCCCAAGCACGGGAAAACTTACCTATCAAAATTTTTTATGCAAAATTAGCGAACTTACCTATCAAGAGCCATATTCCTAGTTTGCCCAGAACCCAAGCTAAGCACCACAAGCCACCGGTCAACAAATTGAGTTTCTCCCTGGAGTAGAATTACATCTATTGCATGCACTTTTGTGGCAGCATTTGAGCTGCTAAACAACCTTGATAATTGGAATTTCTTCCACTTCTTTTCTGAAAATGGATTCCTTGCTATAGCAGATGATAAATTCACGCAGACTGAATAATCTTGGTGTAGGTGAAGCCCATCTTGGTCCCAAGTCGAGAATGAAAACTGATAATTGGTTAAAAGTTACTCTTGAACATGACCAATGGCCTTAAAATGTGTGTGTGTGTGTAAAGTTCCTAAATCAAGATAAAAGAATAGAGATATTGCCTCGAATAATAACGATAGCAACACTAGTAAAAATCAGACATAAAACTTAACTTTCATTTTTAGGCAATCAAATAAAATTGAAAAATCTATAATATACACAAATGTATGAATGAGTAACAAACTTTTTTGGACGACAATTCTTTTAATACTTATTTTTCCTTCCACTAATGCGATTTGTAGCTCTAAATAAATTGAATTGGCCCAATTGGGTTATTCGTACCAAAAAAACATTAATATGTTGCAAAACCCTTCAGCCTCTCCAATAATTAGATCACTGAATTTAGTAAAACAATTATTAGCGTTACAAGACTTTTCAGCTATCCCTCAGTTTAAGTAGAAAATTAGACTAACTATAAGGGGAAAAAAAAACTCACTCACAATAAATTACAAAAGTTGGTTAAATATAAAAATGTAGATAATAAATAGATTCTTTTTTTTTTCTTTGTAAAAAACAATGATCTTGTACATTAACAGATTTCTAAAGTATTATTTTTTTTAGTTCAACAAGTGGTGGGGAGATTGAAACCTCCAACCTTTAAGGTAAATATCGTCTTGCCTAATAAGATATATTCATGTTTGCTTTTTTGCCATTATTAATGTCTCAATTTCAAAATAAATATTACATATTGTTATAGTAAAATATGTGTGATTAAATTTAATTGTACCACATGTTTATCAAATACAAAAATAAAAAAAAATAAAAAAAATAAAGAATCTTAAATTGAATATTTTACATACAGAAATTCATAATTCGCATTAAATTATATTACTAAATAGTTCCAATAAAATGGATGTTATTTATTATAATAACTATTGCTAAACTTTAAGAATAATAATTATCAAACTATACTGAATAAACCACATGCTAGTTAATAAATCATTTGTTTTCTTGTAAACGGTCATAGTATTTGACAAATGCTCAACTTTTTGAAAAAGAAGATCAAATTTAATATACGATAAAATAAAATGGAAATGTTATCGCATGACACATGTTAAAAAACTAGTTCAAAAGAAAATAATTAAATGTATATAAACACAGACATTAAATAGAAGAATGCTCAGAAATAACGGCATTGGCCTAAAATCAGAACCGTTCTAGAATTTATCATTTCATTAATAGCACAGCACCACAGAGTTCACAGATATAGGGCACTAATAGGGAGGAAAAGGAAAGAAAGAAAAAAAAAAGAACGAAAAAAAAAGAGAGAATGCTACCATACCTGCACGACAGATTTTAAAAATAGAAGTGACCTTGAAGCATGATCCAAAAATTTGCTACTTATCTCCTTTATTCTTATTATTCCAGGCTCAAGTCCATCTTTTAAGCATGCTGGAGATAGGGGCATGCGAATTATGGTGGAATCTGATGGCCATGACATATTTTGACCCCCCAACAGAGGATAAAATTGATCGTTAAATCTCTCTATCAAATTACTACCTAAAAACGAAGAGAAAAATAATTGGTTACAAATGAAACATCAAGGAAATTATGCTCATTAGTTATAATTGATTGTTAAATCTCTCTATTCATAGCATCAATGAAAAGCTTCTTCTCCATGTCAAAAACAAAAAAAGAGATGGTTAGAGTATGCTTTGTACTTCAGAGAAATTTTGTTGTTAAACATGCATCTACTTTCTTCATTTTATTTTACAATAATGTTTTTAAAAAATAAAATAATAAAGGACGTGCCATTCTTTCAACATGGATTTTTTCCTGTATTTGTTAGTCTGTGCAGGTTTGAAATAAAAAAGACAAAATACATTATGTTAAGCTGTAAATGTGCCAAAGATATTGTTGAGATTAAATAAGCTTCAAAGAAAGTATTTATTTGAGGAGAGCACAAAAGTATTCACATGTGATTGAACGAAAGAGATACCTATCAAAGAAAACACCTTTGCCCCTGGAGCAGATTTTGGAGCTACGGAGAGAGCAATTCCACGGGGATCAAATATATAAAAGTAGCCACCAGAAATAATAGAAAGGAGATCACAAACATAATAACAGCTGAGCAGTCCCAAACCATAGTTAAGAGTATCGCCCCTTAATTTCCAAGGAGGACGAAATTGCAAACTACTGATTTCCTCAGTACTTAAGCTTGAGCCCTCAAAGATTGCAACCAGTGCAGGACCTTGAAATTCGCCTGTGCATGTACAGATGCAGAAGAACATGTAACCAATGAAAATTAGAAATTTCATGAATGGTAAATTCATCTAGGTTGCAGCAAAGTACCAAATAAAATGGTATACCACTATACTTCAACATCAGAGGAAGACAAAGAATGTACTCTTAGACATGCATTTCTCTATAAGTATTTACACATTCAATTCTTCTTATTTTTCCTTTTTTTTTTTTTTTTTTTTGGTAAAAGAAACATTTCATTAATAAATGAAATCAAGGGACCATGCAGGTCGAATAAAAGGAAGAGAACTATTATTGGGAGAGCATTTCTAGCTATTTTTTTGCTGCATTTGGATGGAGAGACAAATATTGATGACAGAAAGGGAGATTTGGATGTGTTACTGTTTAGTCAGGAGTTCACTTTTTATTTTCTTTATGGAACTCCTAATCTAAAAGTTCTGAATCTTTTTCCACAAGGCTGGATGTCCGGTCGAATTCTGCAATGATGGCCTTACCCAGATTTGGAATCTCTTTTTTTTTTGTGTGTATATTGTTTTTTATCACAATGATTATATATTTTTTCAATTTATTTTCAAATATAACAAAATAAACCAAAATAATTACAAAATATAGCAAAATTTCAATTAGTGTCTATCATTGATAGATACTAAAATTTTGCTATATTTGTAGATATTTTCAGCAGTGTTGCCATTTGAAATAATTTTCCTATTTTGTCTTGTTCCTCATAAAATAATGAAAAAATCCAAAAGTTCAACCAATTCCTTATCACTAAAATCCTTCTTTTTTTCCTTTTTGTTTAAGGACAACCTGCCTGAACCTACAACATTAGGATATCAAGAAAATACATAGGATATTAATTCCTAAGTAGGTGGTCACCATGGATTGAACCCATGATAAGTCTGAACTTCTTGTCTCGGTTAACTAAAATTCTAAAATCTCCATTATCTCAAAGGAAATGTTTTAACTAATTACTGTTAAGACATAATAGGACAAATTTTATCAGTTACCTAGATTATGTTGCAGTAATGATTGGCGAGGATGTTCTCTTTTGTCAAATATTAGCCGCAACTTTTTAGCCCTGCAGCAATCTGCCAATTCCAGAAGGTCAAAGAACAAATAGTCATTGCCATACAGCTTCAGAAGATCACTAATTTTGGCATAGTCCATGCATGGTAAGTCTTTAGTCATCTCTTCATCAACTAACGAGAGGCAACGAATAGATTGCACACCCAACCTGCCTGCCAAATCATTGCTGATACTTGGATGTACAAAGTGTTTCCCAACAAGAATATTGTTGTCTTCCATCCAAGGTGCATCATTGTAAACCAGATCATTTGCGAGCATCAGAACCTGAGAAGAATTGGGAATTAACAAAGGAATACTGGTGGTAGTGAACTCTGGCATGTCCACACAACAGTCTGAAACAGCTTCAAGCACACAAATTACAAAATTCATCTGATCTGTGGATAGAGGAGACCCTTTGACATCCCTGTGTAAGCGTTGAAGAACATCCAAGTAGTCCTTGACATTAAAACTAAGCCTTACACCTAATTCTGAAAGTAGATCTCTAAATTCTGATAATTCGGATGGAACAACATAAAGATAAGGAGAGAATTTTACTGGTGAGTCAAAGGCAAGAGCATTTGAGGATACAAAATCATCCCCTACCCAAACCCAGGATACACCATTTAATGCAAATTTTATAAGCATGAAGTCATCAGTTCCTCTATATTCTTGCAGTTTTGAGTAAAGAATGGGAATCCCATCTTGCAACGCAGTGTTGATATCAGATCCTGTTGAAGAATGCAACTTGAGTTCACCATAAAGCTTGGAAATATCAGTCAACTGTGCACATAAAACTTCAACGCTAGGGCAATCAGTCCAACCAAGTTTTTGTTGCAAGTATACTGAAGGAGACACACCATCTAGAATATGCATTGAAGAGGAGACCATCCACATCTGTGATTTAGGTCTCACATTGTTCGGTGGAGCTACCTGACTACTGGTATTCAACCATGGAAGTACCTTTACAGGTGAATCGGCACAAACAGGGCACCAAGCTATTGTCTTCATTTCAGACCAAAATTCTTCCTCCAATTCATCGCTAGTCAGGTTCCCTATTATGGAATCAATGCCCATATCAGAGGTATCCTCTCTATTGAGAGAGCCAACTTGCATGGAAGCATCATCATCCACATGGTCACTCTTAAATAGCATAGAATTCTGCAGTTCATCACAATTTCCTTTCGCGCTGATTGAGAGCTTGTGCACAAGAGCGTCTAAACACACAAACAATCTCCTTCCTTGACTTTGTGATTCAGAATTCTTAGAATCATTCAACAGTGAAACTGATCTAGCACAATCTAACAAGCCAGTCAAACCGAGGGATGTTTTAAGTCCAAGGCTGACTAAAGCATCCAAAATATCGTCATCTGAAAATTTTTCAGATGGAAAAAATGCTTCTTCATGCAGCATGTTTTTTAACTCATGTACTCGAGGATCATATAGCCTGGTAAAAAATTGAATAAAGTAACTTTTAGCTGCTAGAAATTGCATACTTGAGGTTCTCTTAAGAAATACAAAACTAATGATGATTACAAGTTAAGTTGTTAACAGCAATCTAGAATCAGAAAATTTCTAAACTGATTAATTTTTCAGAATAAATAACAAATCCAAATGAAAGGATGATTCAGGGCTAGCTATGATCTCATTTTCTAACCGCAGCATAGATATATTTGTTTTTCACAGGCGAAATATTTTCTCTTTTCTTTTTATTCTTTTCTGAAAGTAAAAATATTTCAGTTCAAGAGATGTGGCAAACCCACAGTTGAATATGTTAAAGGTTTCCACCTATATTTCACAATAATTGTGGACACTATTTCCTTTTTGCACCTGATTAATTTTCTACCAACCTAATTTTTCTGCCACGCATACTACGTATATCTTTACTTTGGGTTTCCTTAGCTTTTTTGCAGTGTTTTTTATCTTCATAGTATAGCAGTAGAAAGTTTTGTTGCAAACATGAAAGACAAGAATTTTAAAAAATTAAAATTAAAATTAAACTAGTTGCAAAGATGGAAAGTCCTTTGAATTAATCACTTTTGCGCCTTTTTCTTTTTTTGGAGACTTTGGTTGGATCGCAATGCTCACGTCTTTTGGACAAGGACTGTGATATATGCCATTTTATAGAAGCTACGTCTTTTCTAGCTATCCACTGGACCAAATTGCCTGCTCCGTTTTGTAATCATAGCCTGACTGCCGTCACAAATCAATGGAGGTGCTTTTTGTAAATTGCTCTATAGTTAGGATCTTTTGTGTCCATTTCATCATATCAACGTATGGTTACTATTTCTTATAAAACAAATAAATAAAATCCAACAAATTTTGTAACTATGACATTGTTCAATGATTACATAGTAACCACTTCGATTGTAGCACTTTAAACTTTTTCCTGTAACTGCAATAATTTGATTTTTCTTTCCATAAGAGAAATTGCAATGATTAATATATTTCTGTTTTAGGAGGGAAGCAGAAAATTGACATAACCTTGATGGTGGTTGCCATGATCCATTGCCAGTCAAAACAAATGGTATCATTGAAACTGAAGATTTGAGAGAGACATCATCTTCAATTAAAAGCTTCACATCAAGCAGAATAGTTGAAAGAGATTCCCTTTCAGAAAGGAATTCCGACATATGATTAAGAACATAATCTTTGTAGAATTCTACCCTTGATGGTTCCCCAATCCCGAAGTATCTTTTCAAAATGATTCTCTCTTTTTCTGATTCTACGCGGACAAAATCATCATTCAGAAAATCCTCACATAAACCAGTGGGTTTTATCCATCTTACAGGTTTACTCAAACTTACTAGTTTTCTACACTTGTACGACTCAAACATGGGGATGCGTTTGATAATATTAACATGAATGGCTTCCATTTTTCCTTCAAGAAACCATTTTGACTGAAGAACAAAGCTCCGAAACTCATGTAGCTCACCTTCAGATGCATTATGAAATAGCCTTTCGACGTTTTCAATATCACCAGCAATAGAAAGAAAAGCATTCAGAATACCAATTGCTGTTGAAGGATGCACAAAGTTTTCCAGTTGTGGATGTTCTATTGGCATATCACGCCTCACAAACAAACATCCAACTTTTAGCAACAACGAAAACATGTTCTCACTCCATCCATCAGCTCTAAGAACATTCGAATTTTGAACAAGTTGCAGGAGCGAATTTTCCCCTACGGGCAGTATAGGCCACTTGGAAAACTGAGATAGATCATCACAATGCGACTTGAGGTAGCACCAAATCAATCGAATCCATTCCAAGCTAGGTTGACCCTGATAACCAGGATTCCAGTTCACCTGTCTAGCATTTTGCCATTCTGTGGGAAGAAACCTCAGGAAGAGTTTCTCAAGCAAATCACATGAAAGAAAACAAATATTTAAATCCTCAGCTTGGGCTACTTCACAGAGCTTTGCGTGAACTACTTCTGGTATATCAGGGTCCACAAGTTGGCTGGGAACTGAATCCTTGAGAAGCCCATATTCATCTCCCCTGGCAATATAAATTCTTTCTCCAATCCCATTCTTGTGAAACGAGGTAAATGAACCATCAACAAGAGGTAGTAGAGGCAATCCGCACAGACTGTCTGATTGTAAAGGCAATTTCAAATCAACTAAACAATATTCAAGCGTTAAGATGGTTGCTTTCCTGTCTTTAAATGCGCGCTTCCTTTTAATCAACAGAGTTCTTAACAAGTGAGGAGTCAGAAAATGTAATGACGGACGCACCTCCATAAACCTGTCAACAATTGACTTCGAAATAGAGATGACTGGCAGGCCGGAATCAGATAATGCTTCAATTAGCTCATGCACTTTGTCAAAAGAAAAATCAGGAAATATGGCTTGTTTTGCGGAAATCCATTGGCCTCCCCTAGCATTTGTATGTAGAACAAGAAGACCAAAATCGCCAATAAAGCTATAGAGTTTTCGCACAACCGATCCCCAAGGTTCTACTCCTGCTGCTGCCGGCCAAAATGAGGAGAATAAACCAAAGTGACCAATCTCGGATGCAACCTTTTCAAGCAAGCGACCATAAGCTGGGGCAACAACCTCTTCGAGGAGATAAGAATTCCATTCTGAACGTTTTCTTCCGCCCCCTGCCATGTCATTACCATACCAGATGTCCCTCCGATTTGATGAAAGCTCAAAATATGCGTTGACATGTACAGGGAGACCAGTTTTAATAGGTAACGGTAGAAAGCAGAAAGCGCGTCCTTCCAAAGGTTTTCTGTCTTGTACAGAAGCAGAAGAAACTTGAACTAAATCAGAAGCAATTAGCCAATTATTTTCAGTCTCCGGGTCATGGTTCATTTCCTCGTCCACCTTTACAGAATGTAAAAGTGCAGCAACACAAGCCCATGGAATAAAATTGTAGGATTTGTCACCCACGCCTGAGTTGTTTCTCGGGAGCCCACCACCTAAACATCCAGAGCTTATCCAGAAGTGCTGCAATATGTCACCGCCAGAACTTTTCTCCGTGATAATAAGCTTTTGACACACATAAGGGAGATCTTTATTGATAGATTTATTTAATTTCATTAGGAACTGTTCCCTATCCATTTCACCTCGGCGGTTTCCATAAATAAAGCTCATAATATCCTGCTGTGCACTAGATTTTGTTGTAGGTTCACTAATAGTATTTTTATGCACACGATATAGGCATTGCATTTCATGTCCTATATCATCCTTTATAAATATGGAAATAGCTTTGACATTGGTGAGGAAAACCAAAGCATCAGAAGCAACTTCCGAAAAAGAATAAAAAAGTGAAAGAACATCTTCAGGTGCATAACCTTCTTTCTTGATTTCACTTCTGGAAGCAAGAGCTGGACTTCTAAGGGGAAAACGAAAGAGTGTTCCAGGAAATGGCTTCTGCATATCGCAACCAAAATGCAAATAAGGAGAAAATTGATCGGGAAATTGTTCCAGAATTTTTCTTCCAGCATACTTTATTCGGAGACCCGGATGTGATGGAGAGATCCCAGGCAAATTACAAGCATGAGGATCAAACATAACAATGTTCTCCCCAGAAACAAACGTGGGGATATCTGTAAAATGGTATACACAATTAAAGCCCAAACCAAATCTTCCAATGGATAATGGTTTTTGCAGCTTACTCTCTTGACCAACACGTGAAATTGCATAAAGATCTTGGGGACTAAAAACAGAGTCATTATAACAGTACAAAGCTGGTCCTTGCCAATCTGCCATTTCAGGAGACAATATTGAAGATGTCCCATAATGAGTTTTGTCCAAAAGAAATATCACTTCAGAGGAGCCTGCATCCTCTGCATTCTGAATCAGCTCAAATAGAATCCCAGGACCATCTGCATACATTTCAAGTATATGTCTAAGTCTGTTTGTCAAGGCTTCATGCTGTCCAAAAGCTTCGGCAGCTCCAGATAAGCTCAAATTCATAGAATCAGCACTCTCAGCTAATAAAATCCTACGAAGTGAGCAGACACCAAGCTTCTCCGCAACATCATTGGATATGTTCCCATGAACAAACTTTTGAACTGTTTTCCTTGCATTCAAGAAAGCAGCCGACTCCCCATCAAATGAAACATCAGTATTGTCTGTGCCCAGTAACCAGGGAGCATCATTGTAAACTAAATTCTTGGCTGGCAAAAGTCTACACGAAATATCAGGTAAATATATATCAATTTGTTGCTTTGGGAGTTGAGCTTCAGCCAAATGTTGTACAATGAGAATGGCTGCCCTAACTTCCTGTGTGTTCAAAGGAGAAGAACCTTTTCTTGTTGCCATTCTAGACAAAATATTAGCATAATCATTGGGCTTCAGAAATTCCCGAATTCCAAGTTCTAAAAATAAATCTTTAAAAACTGCCAAATCAATAGGTATAACACGAATATAAGGAGCTAAATGAAGAGGACCCTCAAGTACAACCTCTTCAGATGTTGCGAACCCATCTCCAACCCAAATCCACCGACAACCTTCAAGCACAGCTTTTACAACATCCATCTCATCTGAACCAATCAAACCTGTCAGCAACGAATATATTCTTGGCATTGCCAGAGCTAGTTCTTTCCTAAGCATCTGGTCATATACAATCTCGTTGTTTTTTCCAAGCTCAAGAAGTTGAGCAGCAATAATACTGCCACTAGGGGGAGAAGACCAACCAAGACTGTGTGCTAGAGCCGAAGAAGCACACTCACCATCCAGTATTCGCATGCTTGCTGAAACAAGCCACAAGTCTTTAGGCAATCTAACAAGTTTTGGGGGAGCAACCACAGATGAGACAACAGGCCAGGGTACGGTTTCAAAAGGAGGAGAAAGTAATACTGGGCACCAGGAAATTTTACGAAGATCATTCCAGAACTTTTCGAGATCGGAAGTGAAGTTGCGAGGTCTAAATGCAGTTGCAGCTGTAGAAAACAATCTGTTCACCATCCCTTGATCTTCATTTGTCTGATTGAGAAGCCACTTAATTGCATTAACTTCTAAGTATGATAGAAGAACCTTGCCCCTTGAATGAGCCTTATTTTGATCCTTATGCATGAATCTTTCCACATATAGAGCACTTTGCACAATGGTCTCAGGGGATACACATGTTCTGAGGCCCAAACCTTGTAGAATGTCCAGAATGTAAGATTCGTTGAAAGGAGTGGAAGGAAAACTATCGAAGTCATCTAGTAAAGCACACAGTTCTTCATAACGAGGATCATATAATACAGCAGGGCACCTAAGAGTTCCACTTGAAGTTGGAATAAAATCCAAATTTGACAAACATTCCCTGAAAGTCACATCTTCAGTACATAATTGTGGAAGGTTTACCAAAAGAGAAAGCATGGTCCTGTCACGAAGTTCAGGCTGCAACTGCCCGACTTGGTTTAATACATACTTCCTGTAGAAAGATGTCTTTCCCATCCTTTTGATCCCATAGTATTTTAACAAAATCTCTTCTTCGCTATCTGAAGAGCTGATAATAAACTCTACTCCAAGAAAGCACTCTCCAACATCTAAAGGTGGTAAGTACTTTTGAGGGTCTTCGAGGTCTGAGAAACAAAAATCTTGAGCAGATCCTCCATTATAGACTTTAAAAATTGGCAGTCTCCTGCACTTGTCTAAATCATTATCATTCATACAGCCTCCAAGATACCATTTAGGATCAAGAAGAAACCTACGCAGCCCATCCTTCTCTTCCACCTCTAAATTGTAGAGTGAAGTCAGCATTAAACCAGCAGTTGAAGAAATTGCATCATAGATCGAGTCCAAAACGCCTGTACAGTTACCATCATTTACATAGTGAATTAAGTCTCGGTGTTCAACCTTATAGTAAGGATCAAGCAACTTGCATCCAAGTTTACCGAGTATATTTTGCATCTCGTGAGAAAGCATCTGTACATTAATCACTTTTGATTGTTTAGTGGCCCTATAAAGGTACCTTGATTTGGACGGCAAAATGGGCCAGTCACTAAATAAGGACAAATTTTCACAATGATCGCGAAGATATTCCCAAAATAGCAAAAACCATGACGAAGTAGGATGGTTGCTACAAGACTCAGGGTCCCAAAACACTTCACTTTTATACTTCCAATCAGCAGGCACAAATTTTGGAAACAGCTGGAGAAAATAATGCACGTTCAAAATAAACAGATTTGATTTTGAGGACTTGGCAATATTTGAAAGTCGAGTTGATATAGTGAGAGGTATATTCCGATCTATTGCTCTATCAGAAATCTGGTCCAGTAGCTTATATTCCAACTCATTACAGATAAAATAAGAGATCCCTTTGGAGGCTTCTGAAAATAAACCAAAATCACCATTTGCCAAGGGAAGTAAGGGTAAGCCGAATAAATGTGTGCAAACATCAGCATCGATCAAATCTTCAATACAATATTCTAACAATACAAGTCTGTAAGGTCTGTTCAGAGTAACAACATGTTTACATTCCCTAAGAAAATGACGAACTGTACAGGGTGTAACCACTTTCTGCTGAAAAGTAGAGCAAAACTTTAAAAGCATGTTAGACAAATTTTCAGGAAGGTGCACAATAGGCATTCCTAAAAACACCAGAGCCTCACCAAGTTCCGTACTTCTTGTGAATTTGTCATCATGAAGAAAAGCTTCATTTGGTGACACCCATTTACCGCCATCAACGATTGAATACAGAACAAGAGCATTGCTGATAATTTTGTACACTTGCTCAACCAATAAGTTCCATGGCTCCTCAAATGAACCACTAGGCCACAAGGAAAAGTAAGTATCTGTTGGACCTAGTAATACTTGCACGCCAAGCAGCAGTTCTATAAATGCAGGAGCAATAATATCCTCTAAAAGGAGCCTGTTCCAGATTGAACGAATCTTCCCACTCCTATCCATGTCAGCCCCATACCAAATTCCACGACGATTTGATGAGACCTCAAAGAATCCATTCACTTGAACAGTTAGACCAGTTTTTACGGGCAAAGGGAGAAAACAGAAGGCCCGACCAAGTTTGAGAACACTGTCCTGTCAAATATTGCATAACAATTTGCAAATAAGGTCTTCCATTACCATAGAAAGGGAGATAAAATTACCAAGATTGGCAAGGCAAAGAAAATATCATGCACATAAGTAACACAATGAACAATTATTAACAAGGATTCTACAACTCGTGAACATAATCATGTAGAATGCAACAAAATATCACAGAATTATACTAATAAATCTGATCTATAATAAATTTTAGACGAGAAAATTGCCAATCAAATAATAGCAATGGTGCATTAGAAAAATGACTTGAGATAATTAAACTTGCAAGTTTAACAGAATAAATACTACTACGCAAAAGTTAACGCAATTGAATTAGGAACGGGGGTGGGTGCAAGTGTGACAGAGAGAACGCACAAATTAAAGAGATCTTTAAATTACTGAGGTTACATTTGAGGAGTCATCCGATGTGCAAACAGCAAGTGATGCCCAAGGTAGCAAGTGAATGTCATACTCTTTCGATGCAGTAGCCGCAAAAGAGCCGATCCTACTGGTAGCCGATGCCATGGTTTGAACTATAAAAAAACTATCAATCCTTTCCTCTGTTTGAGTCCCAGTCATAGCTTGACTCAAGAATTCTAGTGAAAAGCTATCTACCTCACTCTGAGTGGAAGTTGTTGATTTTGATAACCGTAGTAACATCTGCCTATGCCAAATAATATCACTGTTTGCCGAACGCACAGAGAATGAATAAAGCTTCTGTGGTTCTGTCTCACCATCATTCCAAACAAACATTTCTATACATAAAACACTTTTCAAAAAGAGCAACGACAAGACTCCTTCTTCATAAAGTTCGGCAAACATGGAAGAAATATCTTCTTCTGTATAAGCTTGCCTGGAAATTTTACTTCTAGCTGCTTGATCTGCATTTCTTAAGGGGAACCGAAATAAAGTTCCAGCAAAAGAACTTTCCATGTTGCAATCAAAAGCACAATAAGGAAGAAACTGATCTCTATATTGTGAGATGGCAGAGCTACGAATGAAGTCGATTCGCTTTCCAGGATTTGATGCAGAAACCTTAGGAAGGTAAATGCCCTGAGGATCAAACATTACAACATATTTTCCACTAACAAATGAAGGCAGCTCAGTTAAATGGTACACTGAGTTGAAACCAACCCTATAAAATTGAACCAAAAAATAGTTATTACGAAGTCAGCATAGGAAGCAAAATATTACATAAAACTTATAGTATTTCCATTTCTTTTGATGTTACAGAAAGAATAGAATTCATTGCATTAATTGGAAAACAAAAAAAGGCACTAACTATCTTCACAACTGACCCTGCTTTTAGCACATTCACTAGAACTTGTACAAATATAGAATAGAGTACCAATTATCAAAAGGAAAATAAATGACTGTCAGTGCTTCGCAAAAAGGTTTTAAAAGATTGAACAACTTGTGTGCTGGCTTTAAGCATGTCGACATCTAAGTTTGCATTCATTTTGCCTTTTTTCAATTGATTACTTCAGTTATATTATCGTAAGCAGGAGCTTAGGTGAAGGAGCCAAAGAAAGATGAACTCAATTTAGTAAAACCATCCACTACAGTTGAAAAGAGAAAGCACTGCAAAGGTTTACTTAAACAAGCCCTGCCATAATCATTGTTGCCTCCGGAATTTGTTACGAGATGATCGTGCAAATTCATGTTGCCTATTAGTTCCAAAAATTGAAACCATTACCAATAGTCGATTACTTTGGATATCGAAAAAGTTTATTTAGCCGGTTATGAACAATAAATTATGCACATAACTAGAGCTTTTAGAAACTGTTTCCAAAAACTAGTGTTAAATGGTTGGAAAGGTCCATATATATCTACGTGAACGGAGCTTGCTTCACATTGCAGTTAAAAAGCAAAAAAGCTACAAACAAGCCTGAAATTAGAAACTTTAGTGCAGTGGAGATTCTTTCTCGTGAACATCTCTAGCTTAAGGTTCTCCAAACAGAAGCAAACATAAGATTTGTTCATTACAATGCGACCTTGTCACTAACCGGGGGAAATGAAACTAGATATTAAGAAATTATAGAGCCACTGAGTAAATATGTATTCATTTGACAAAATAACACGTGAATTGCAAGACGAGTCAGATATTGAAACAGGAAAACTTACCCAAATCGGCCAGTCTTCCAGGCTTGACCATGCTTATTGCTACCACCAATCCTCGAAATGCTGACAAAATCCTCTTCTGTAAACACCGCATTGTTATATGCCAAAAGCGCAGGCCCTTGAAACGGTGCAAGTGACGCCGACAACAGCGACTCACGGTCATGGACTCTACGGTCAAGACAGAGACAAACCTTGGTGGCGCCAGCATCATCGGCGTTCTGTACCAACTCCTTGAGAACTGTAGTCCCCTCAGGATAGTTAAGAAGCACCTCACGAATCCGCCGAGTCAGGTCAACCTTCTGACCAAAATCCTCTAAAAGAATCGAGTCCAAAGACGTCGATTCCGACGCCATCCTTCTCCAGCAGAGCTACAGCCCGTTAACAATCTGACTTCAACTCTTTCTAAACCATAGCATCAATCAAAATCAAAACGAACAAGAATTTTCTAACAGTGATCAAAATCCTGCTAAGAGAAGGTAATGATTGGCCGACTCGACATAGCAATCAGGTTGCGGTGATTTTGCTGCAAATATGAGCAAAGGATCTGTGGAGTTTGCGTCTTGGAATTGGAATTTTCTTTGTCTATTGCTGTTTCAGTTTCACAAATTTTCAAGTTTGTACGGTCAATGAAGAGATGAAGATTAAATTAATGTTTGTGTTCGCCATCGCCATCGCCACACCATCAGATCAGTGAGAAACAAGTTTCCCAATTCACAGTGCGAGCCCGAGGCGGGAGGAGTATATGAAATGTGGCTACGTGTGTATCAAATGGCCTCGCCCTTTGGTTTGTTATTTCCGGATTATGCTCCAATTGTTTTTACAAAATTATTTTTGCATCAAAACAAAATATTTAAATTTTAGGAAATTATATTAAAAATATTTATAAAACATATAACTATGATGTAGATAATTTAGTTCATTTGGTCATATTTTTAAAAATGTCTCGAATTTTATTTTTTTTTTCTCAATCAATTTAATTTTTTTAGGTTTAATCAATATAAAATTTATCTCACAAAAATAATTTTAAATTACAAAACTGTTAAAAAATTAATTGACACAAATAGTTGTAAACATTAATAAGTAGTCCATTGTGAGATGAAACTTGTTATATTTGTAAATTTTGTATTTCTTTTTTTTTGTTCATTTTACTATATTTTAAATAATTTTTTATTCTATTGATAGACACGTGAAAATAAAGGTGTATTTTAGTGTAGTTTTTTTATTGGTACGTAAATGTTGAGAGGTTACATATATGAGTTTGAGTTTTGAGTTTCATTTTAATTAAACACACGACTTATCGAATTCTATCGTATTATTAGATGACATTTAATAATTTAACTGAAAGCTAATACACTTTATTAAACTCAAAGGTAGTATTAACTAATATTTAAATTAAAATAGCTACCGATAACCAATTTATATTAAAACTTAGTTTCTGTAAATTGTGATTGTTAAAATTAATTCAAATATTTTTTTATAGTACAATGGGAGTAGAAGATTAGAATCACATGCCTCGTGATTTTTAACACATGTATAACAGTGGAGTTATGTTTGTCTTGGTATTAGTTCAAATCCTAAACTCTATATATATCATACGATAGGATTTACAATAATTTCCTTTACGATTACTTAAAATTGATATACTTTTTTTTTATTATTATTATATCAAATTAAGCTTGTGTTGAGATATCCATCTTTAATCAATGGGTCGTAGATTCAAATATCAATGGTGTTCTTATTAAAGAGTAGTATAATAATAACAACTCTAATGTAATAAAATAAAAATAACCTATGTCCCATTTACGGGAATGAAAAGAAATCAATCGAACGATATGAAAAGGGAGTTTTGATTGACTGTGTATGTTGTAATGAATTATGGGACCCGCTTCACAATCTATAATCGAACACACAATCTAATATGAGAAACAAATGATGCTTAATCTTATTGTATTTGAAAATTACTTAAGATTCGTCATCTTTACTTATGGTTGAATGAAAAATTTTGACCAACTAAATTTTGTCACGTCATCATAACGAAAACTGAGCCCGCAAATTATAATTTGAATTAGTTTGAGTAATTAAAAATTTTACCTAATTCAATTCAAACTCCATAGTAGAAAATTGGACCCAGGAAGATAATGGGTACTAAGTCCAAGCCCAATAACAAATGAGCCCGATTCAAGAAATAAATAGGTCTAAGCTCAAGCCCACCTAAAAAACCCATGAAATTTATAAGAGATGTTTTGCCATTCAACGGGAATTTTGTAAAAACAAATAATTGAAGATTCAACATAAACTCTCACATCACCACCTTCTAAAAAGAAAATTTAAAGACCGAGGAGTTAAAAGTTTTACTTTACATTAGAGAAAAAACATAAAAAACAGTAAATATTATAATTAAATTTGTACAAAAATATTGTGCGAACAATTGTGAATCTTGTGATTATCGTTAGAGTAAATGTCAATCAAGATATGAAAATTATGAATTACCTTTACTTATATTATCATCGTTATCGTAAGGATCAAATAGTAAATGTTGAACAAAATAATCAAATTACGCTTGTTATTCAGATCAATCATGACTTATCTATCAATACAATTACACCAATTTTCATTTACAATCAGTAAATAAGATCTTAATTAAAAAAGAAAACGGAGGACGTACACGTACCTGGTTTTGATTAATGATTAGTTTAGATTAGAATATCCTTTTAATTAATTTATACCATAAATCACACGGTCTACTTTTCTCCCAAAAAAACCTTTAATCACACGTTCTACTCCCTGTTTCCAAATCAAACGACATAGAAGCTACCACGTGGCCTCCTAACAATTCCATATCTAATGAACTAAAGAATAATAAAATAAAATTCTAATGCTTTGGATTTTATTCCAAATTTCCAATAAATAAATAAATTAACATTACCTCAAAAAGTCAAATCACAGTCAACGCTAGAAACTCCATCAAGACAATTCCGGCGCAATGGACGGTCCAGATGAAACAAACAGCAGACCACAATAAACAAATACCAAAACGACACTTCATATTTGCTTCCCACTAAGAAACGACGTGAGGGCCTCGATCCGACAGTGTCGTAAAGCAGGCCGTCTTCAACAAACGTGAAGGCTACCACTTGATACAATTTTCTTTTCAAGATTTCTTGTAAATTCTAGTTTGTTATAAAGAGCAAACGAAAATTTGAAATCTTCAATGCACAAAGAGATAAAAAAGGAAAACTCAGAAGATCATCGAACCACGATGGCTCGAGGTTTCTTATTGGCTTTGGTCGCCGCCGTGCTCTGTTTTGAAGCCGCCGCTGCCGGTGAATTCAACTACGGCGATGCTCTGGATTTGAGT
This sequence comes from Cucumis cinereus, assembly GCA_037974625.1. NCBI lineage: Eukaryota > Viridiplantae > Streptophyta > Magnoliopsida > Cucurbitales > Cucurbitaceae > Cucumis > Cucumis cinereus. Next base: position 14,418,546 of record JBBPDJ010000001.1, on the reverse strand, counting down.
TTCTTGTATTTGGAGGCACAAAGGTCCGGTAAACTTCCTGCGGACCGCCGTGTTAAGTGGCGGGGGGACTCTGGCCTTAAGGATGGTTTTGCACAAGGAGTAAGTTTCCGGCAATAAAATTGGTTATGTATATTTTAAAACTTTTATACCACCCAATTGACCCATATGCCATATACTTAACGATGAAAGTAGTTTAATTTTATATAATTAACAAAAAGTCTAATGCCACCAATTTATAAAAGGAAAATTATTATAAATAAAAAATCGTAAAAATAAATAGACACGTGTAAAAGTCTCATTTATAAATATCGTACCATATTATATCAGTGATAAATATTGATAAATATTTTGTCAGTGTCTATCTCGTCAATAAAAATATTTATCAACTTAATTTTCAAATAAATACCTTATTAACCAATTCACAAATGGCAGGTGAATTTAGTGGGAGGGTACTACGACGCAGGGGACAATGTGAAGTTCGGGCTACCAATGGCGTTCGTAACAACAATCCTTTCATGGGGAGCCATTGATTTCAAGAAAGAAATTACAAATGCCAACCAAATGGACAACACTTTGAAGGCCATCAAATGGGCCACCGATTACTTTCTCAAGGCCCACACTCAGCCCAACGTTCTTTGGGGTCAGGTTGGCGATGGCTCCTCCGATCACTTCTGCTGGGAACGCCCCGAGGACATGACCACTCCTCGGACCGCTTTTAAGATCGATGAGTCCCATCCTGGCTCTGACCTTGCCGGCGAAACTGCCGCCTCCTTGGCTGCCGCTTCCATTGCGTTCAAGCCTTACAACTCTGCTTATTCTGATCTCTTGTTGGTCCATGCTAAAGAGGTTTGATAATATCATTCCTTCTCCTTTAGTTGTTTTTTTTTTTTAAGAGATAATTATTTTCTCAATTTTTTTTATTGTATTGTTTTCAGTTGTTCACATTTGCTGACACCTTTAGAGGTCTATACGATGATTCTATTCCATGTGCTTCAGGGTTCTACACTTCATCAGGATATTGGGTAAATATCTATTTCCTTTAATTCTTCAATTCCGATTTAATTAATCAATTAACTAAATAGTATTATTGTTTTGTAAATTGAAGGATGAGCTGTTGTGGGCGGCAGCGTGGTTATTCAGAGCCACTGGAGATGAATATTACTTGAAGTACACGGTAGATAAAGCGGTGTCGTTTGGTGGAACTGGATGGGCAATGAAAGAGTTCTCCTGGGACAACAAATATGCCGGCGTTCAAGTTCTTTTAACTAAGGTAAACCTTAATTGAGTATCTTAATTTTAAGTTTGGTTTTTTTCGTTTAAATATAAATTAAATTAATTAAATACCAAATAAGTTATTCTCAAATGATTTTTAATGTAAATTATTTGATGTTATATAGGTGTTGTTGGAAGGACGTGGCGGTGCTTATGAGTCGACGTTGAAACAATATCAGGCGAAAGCTGATTATTTTGCTTGCGCGTGTCTTCAGAAGAACGATGGATTCAACATTAATAAAACTCCTGGTGAGTACAATTGTTGAAATGATTATGATTGAATTTTGAAATTAATTTTAAGGGTAATTAATTAGTTATAATTGAATGAAAAACAAGACTAATTTTCCGATTTAATTTTCGCGGGAAAAAAACCACAGGTGGATTATTGTACGCCCACGAATGGAACAACATGCAATACGCCTCCGCCGCCGCATTTCTCATGGCCGTCTATTCCGACTACCTCTCCGCCGCCAACGCAAAGCTCATTTGTCCCGACGGCGTCTTCGAGCCTAAAGAGCTTCTCGGTTTCGCCCAATCCCAAGCCGATTACATCCTCGGCAAAAACCCTAACTCTCTCAGCTATTTAATCGGCTACGGTCCCAAATTCCCCCAAAAACTCCACCACAGAGGCTCTTCAATCGCTTCAATTTTCACCAACCCCGCTCCAATCGGCTGCGTCCAAGGTTTCGATTTCTGGTACCATCGTCCTCAAGGAAACCCTAACATTCTTCACGGCGCTCTCGTCGGCGGTCCGGACAAGAACGACATATTCGGTGACGATCGATCTGATTATGAACAGACTGAGCCTACACTCACCGCTTCTGCTCCTCTGATTGGTCTCTTCTCCAAGTTGCAAAGCTCCGTCAATGGCTATCAAAATCCTGGTAATTTAAAGGCGGATTTGATTTTTTTATGGTTTTTGATTGTTTGTGTGAATATGTTTAATGATTTTATGTTTGTTTCTTTGAAAAAACAGGATCGCGAGGATATCAGCCGCCGGTGAAACGTGAAACTGAATCCCCTGACGCGAACATCCCAGTATCTGTAGGTAAGGGGAAAAAAACAGCGGATTTATATTATGTTTTCCCCTACGACTATGCGAAGAGTAATCAAACCATTAAGCTACGATGGGATTGAAAATTAAAGATGCTTTCGTCGCATTCTTAAACCTGTGATTGTGAATATTTTGCAGGGTCTCCAGTGGAGTTTCTCCACACAATAACAAGCACATGGACGGTAAACAAAGAAAGTTATTACAGACACCAAGTGAAGATCAAGAACACATCAGGAAAACCGATCAAGAATCTAAAATTGCAACTCGATAATCTCACAGGCCCTGTTTGGGGAATCTCTCCAACGCAGCAAAAAGGGATTTACGAGCTTCCGGCATGGTTGACAGTGCTTCAACCTGGTTCTGAATGTGTTTTTATCTACATTCAGGAAGGTCCTCAGGCCAAAGTCACCGTTTCTAGCTACCATTAACAAACACTCATGTTTCTTCCAACCAAGTTTGGTTTCATGCTGGTTTAAGATCACATTCTAAGCACTTACTAAAGTTGTTTGAAATCAATCTATCATAGAGGTGTTTCTTGATTTATTGTTTTTTTTTTTTTTTTCATTTTCTGAAAAAATTGAAGAGGAATTTCTTTGCAGAGAGGAGAGTTTCATGTAATATAAAAAGGAAAAGATTGTTTTTTATTTGTTATATACTTTTGAGTTATTTGTGAAGCATATATCTCCAACTCTCAAATTTACAGTAATTCGGGGAGTAATAGTTTAAATAGTGATTTTAGGAAAAAAGATTTTGGTATCATTGATTTTGTAAAATTGATTTCTAAATAATTAAATATATGTTTGGTAGCAAATTCTTAAGAAGTGATTTTCATATGTTTAAAAGTGTTTTGGGTATTTCAAAAACTATATAAAATTAGGTGCTGATTTTCAGTTAATCATTTTTCAAGAATCACTAGGGATATAATACTTCAAAAATCAAATTTGAGTGATTTCTTATTTTTCTATAATCACTTTCATTGTCAAATACCACGTTTTTGTAGAAAAGTGATTTTGGCTAGTGAAAAAGTTATAACCAAAATCACTGTCAAACACACTCTATATTTCTGTAAAAAAATAATCTACCAAACTCACCCTTAATCTTGCAACAATTTAGATTCTACACTTTGAAATATAATCTTATCTTAAGAAACTTGTCAAATCAATCAATGTCGAATGAGTAAGTATTTATACTTTATTAATGAGTGAGATTCATATTCATTTATTAAATAATAATTAAAAGTATTTTATTATATCCTAACTTAAAATATTGTAAATTCATTGCCAATTATTGATTATGAGACAACATTTGTTGTACCCTATCCACATACACGGTTTGCTACATAACACAACTTATTTGGACGCTGTTTGATGTCAACTTGTTAACCCCACTCTATTTTGTCTTCTAATAGAATAACCTATTAAATTAATAATATATATATATATATATATATATATATATATATATATAAAAGTTAGAGTAATTGTATATACTATTAAACCATCGTGTTGGTTTAGTGGTAAAAAAAGATTCGTAGTCTCAAAAGACTAAGAGATCAAAGGTACAATCTAGACTAAATTATAAAAGATGCCTTCAACTTTGCATTTTGTGTAAAAAAAAATATAAACTTTCAAAAGTTTTAAAAATACGATCAAACTTTTAAAAATATTTAAAAAAATACTCTTACCGGTAGTTTTGTATGGAACTTATTAAAGTTTTGTTTCAAAAAGACTCTTCGACTATTTAAAAGTTTCAAAAATGACCTTTAACTTATAAAAAGTAGAAATACAGAATAAAACTACTCTCACAGTTTGTATATGAATTGAAATTGTTAATATCTCGTTGAACAAATAACTCTAAATTTAAAACGTCTCTATCGTTAGTATAGTGATAAATTTATTTGAATTTTGTAGGTTTTATGAGATTGACAATATTTGTTTTATGACCTCAGATATTGGAGATGTCATTGTATTGCTGTTGTTTTGAAAAAATATGGTCTAAATAAATGCTGATTTTGCAAGATACTTTCCTTATTTATGATGTTGCCTTTTATGTTTCTCCTGTCGACATCTTCCTTTCTTCGGTGTGTGATTGTTATGGATAGTTAACGCTCATGGTGATTCCGTTGTGTATATTTAAAGGGCACATAGTCCTCCGATTAGGGTTGATCGTTCGTTTTGTTTTAAGAGCAATATTTGTAATATATTGATACAATTGTTTCAGCTTATGTTAGGAGAAAATTAATTTAAAAAACATATTATCTTGTAGTTGTCGCCTTGCACATCTATTATATATTCTTTCTCTAAATTTAAAAACATATTCACATATTTTACTTGCCTGCATGAAAAAACTAGAAAAAATATCAAAATAGAAAAATTTACAAAATATTTACACTTCGTGAAAAAATCATGTGTAATTGATTTTTGTCTTTTAGTGATTTTTTTCTATGAAGTGTTAATAATTTGTTTTTTTATCTATTTGAAAAAAACCCTCAAAACTATTATTATTATTTAACTAATTTTAATATAAATTAATTTTGAGAGATTAAATTTTAAATTTTATCAAAGTATAAGAATTGACATTTTCCATTTGAAAATACAAAAATAGAATTGAATATACTTCAAAATGTATAGAGATCAACGTAATATTTAAAACTAAAATTTAACAATGTGTAAATCATCCTAGAACGTGAATAACGAGTTACATTGATGGTAGAAAATAAAACAAAAGTATTTTTCTATCTAGTGTAAATATTTTGTTTTATTGTTATTATTATTGAAAAGACTCCTATTTTAAAATATCGATAAAATAAATAATAAATAAGGAGGGAATAAATAATTTAAATTAGTAGTGATTTCATTTTATCATAAAGGATAAATATATTGCTTTTTATTTTAATTATTATTCTTCTTAAAAAAACCGAAATTCTCCTAAACAAAATGCTGACTTTTGAATTTAATCAAAGAAGAAATAGAAAGATAGAAGAAAATTGAATCTATACTTTTCAATGATGGTAGGAGACTTGACTTTCATGGCCATTTTTCTACACATTTATTAATGACCCTTTTTAGCACATTCAATCACATTTTTAGCTAGTTTGGATTAATTTAATATTTAAACGTGTAAAAGAATCCGTTTAGGACGAGAATTATATAAGACTATAATAAATACATTTTATTAAAGTAAATATTATTTAAAAGTTATCAATTTATTGTCATAAGCACAATTTCAAAACTCACTTGTTGCAACGATTACTATCTGCTACAACAGTTTTTGATCGTTTGTATTCATCGTTTTTTATTATTTGTTACAGTGTTTACTACTTTCTTATTAAGTGAAAATAGTTTAGACACCAAACACTTACTTTATAACCCAACTATAACATCCATGACTAAAATAACTCACTTCTCTATTATAGCTGAGTTATAATATTTTGTGTTTATAATATAGATTGTTTTAATATGAGTTATAATAAAACGTGTTTGAGGAATACGCTATTTTAGTTTGAGAAGAAATGACAAACATTGTACCCAAATAATAAAAAAACGATAAATGTAAAATAGTAAAAATCATAGTAAATGAGAAAATAAAAATTTTAAAACAGTATTAATAATAGTTAATTGGTGTGTACAAAATATTATTCACCGTCGTAAAAATATTTTTCACCTCAAACAGACTCTGAAAACGAAATTGAAATGAGTTCTTACTAATTTTGGGCCTCTACCATTCCATTTTTTATTTTGGTTTTTGCTAATTAAAAAATAAACTAAGTACTAATTAAAAGAAAAACAATTCACTTGTGTCAGGGGCGTACGGATGCAGTAAGGTTATTTTAGACATTTAGTTAATTAGTTTTTACATTTTAATAATTTCTCTTTTAATTAATAATTATCATTAGTAATTAACTCCCATAATAAAAAGTTATGAGAAAAATAATGTATGAGTGGCTATCCATTGGCAGTTTTGCCGAAATAATCCAAAATCACGAGACCCTTCCAAATTTATCGGAACATTTTTCCCCTTATGCTTGGTGACCAAGACCCCATTTAATTTAAATAAAAATTAATTTTTCTAAAGTTTAAATCATTTTACTCCTTAAATGGTTCTATTTTGGTTCGAATACTTTTATCTTATTTTGTCAAGCAGTTAACGTAATCCTACCAAGTAAGCTATTTTCAAAAAGTTTAGGACTAAAACAAAAGTTTTAAAAAGTTTAAGAATCAAAATAGAATAAAATACAAAGTTTAAATATCAAAATAAGATTTAAATTTTTTTAAATACCATTTTTGGTATTTTGACTACTATGAAATTTATATATTTTCAAATGATCAATTTTATTATTTATAACTTTGATAAAATTTAAAATTAATCTCTATTAATTGATTTTTTTTATATACTATTTTTACTGAAATAATTGAAAATACTTTCGCATAATATAATTTTACATTTTCAAGTATTACAAAATGAGTAAAACTATTTTGAAAATACAGTAAAATTTTAAGTATATTGTTATAAACACTCAAATAATATATTTTTATTAGATACAATCAATAATCTTGATTAAATTATTTTTTTATATTTTATAAATATTTTTAACAGTTTAGCAATTTATTAAGATCGGTAATTTACAACCGAAATCTTAAATTGAAAATTTAAAAATAATTCAACATATTTTCCTTTTTATTTTGGTATGGTTTTGCCCTGTCATAAATCCTAACGCCCTCGACGTTAGTAGCGACTAGCGAAGGGATTGGAAGTCCCCTATTAAAACCCTTCCTTCCTCCCCTCTTTCTCTAACCATTTTCCCTTCTCTCTCTTTAGCTCATTTTCCTCTGCCTCAGTCGCCATGTCTCTCCTCTCCGATCTCATCAATCTCAACCTCACTGATACCACCGAGAAGATCATTGCCGAATACGTATGGTAATTACTCTCTCCCTTCTCTTCTACTAACTATTATTTGCAGTTTTCCTTATGGTTGTTTCTTTTCTTGCAGGATCGGAGGATCGGGACTCGATTTGAGGAGCAAAGCTAGGGTATGAATTGATTCTTTTCACGTTTCTTCCGTGTTTGGATCAGATTCTGTTTGTTTTCCCTGATTATTGATTTGTCTCTGTTTTTCTGTTTTCTTGCTGTAGTCGATTTTTCTCGTTTGAGAGTTTGGAATCGATCATGCGTTTTTCGAAGTTTTATACGAGAAATTTTCTTTATGTTTCATTTCGTTTGAAAACTTTCTGGTGCAGATCATTTCTTTAGATTTCGAATGTTCATCTCTCTCTGATTGTGCTTGATTTATTTTCCGGAGAAATTTTCTGGATGCTCCAAATCGTTAGGAAAATTATCTATGCAAGTCATTTCTTTATATTTAAAAGGTCTCTCTCTGTATTTTTTTACGTTCTTCGATTTTTTGTTTGAGTCTCTGGAATCTATCATTCTTTGAGAATCTACTTGTAGAGATTTGTCTAGCTATATCAATTTTTTTATCGTTTCTTCCGATTTCAAATGTTTTTCTCATTTTTTTTCCTTTGTTCCATTTTGAAATCGGTTATATGTATACGTACTTTTCTGGAGAAACTTCCTCATAGCATACACGCGATAGATTCTTTGTTCAGTATGGATGCGGATACCTTCTTCAGATTTCGTCGTTTGATTTGAACTTACAAACTAATAATCCGCTGTTTTTTTCTGGAAAGCATTTCTGTACACATTTTGTTTTTCTATGGACTTGTTCGAAAAAAACATCCGTACAGATTGTTTCTTCGCTTTCTGAATGATTTTCTTAAAAAAAAAAAACTTTCAGACTCTTCCGGGCCCGGTGACTGATCCGGCGAAACTCCCGAAGTGGAACTACGACGGTTCCAGTACGAATCAAGCCCCCGGAGACGACAGTGAAGTCATCATATAGTATGTACAACGCCCTCAACCCATTACCATACGCCACCTGTCCATCATGCAACTGTTTACTCTTTTGGCGTCGGGATCAACGGTCCTGATCGAGAGTATCTAAAATTACTTTGTTGAATATTCCACGATTCAGCGTAGAATCTTTGACTTTTTTGTTCGTATCTGAAATTTCCACATTTAACGGCGTTAGTTTTGTTTGGCTATTAACAGTCCCCAGGCGGTTTTCAAGGATCCCTTCAGAAGAGGAAACAACATCCTGGTACAGTGGATTTACCGGTTTTCCCCGGTCATTTTTGGTAAAATAGTAACAAAATTTGGTGTTTTTAAAATCGGATTTGAGGGGTAATTTCGTCTTGTTCTTCAAAATGGGCCCGAAATATTAGGTGATGTGTGATGCCTATACGCCAGCTGGTGAGCCGATTCCCAACAACAAGAGATTCAACGCCGCCAAGATTTTTAGCAACCCTGACGTCGTTGCCGAGGAACCCTGGTAATGTGACATCTAATATTATCAATATGTAAAAGTAAAATCTAATATGTACACTTTTCTGAAATGAATTTAAAATGTTTTAGTGGGTTAGGTTTCACACAAAATCAGGAAGAATTATATTGGAATCTCATTACTTTTTTTAATTTACATGTTGTAGATTCTTTATATATATATATAAAATTCTATTTAGGGAGAATACCATATTTAACATAAACTAATCATCAATCCTGGCAGTGGTATACAATAAAATCTGTATTCCTAATACGCATATTTTAATAAAAAATTGTTTTGTTCTAGTATAAGCAATGTTTGAAATATCGACCTGATGCCTTTGTTTTATGGAAATTTCTTGGTAGAAAATATTGATAAATGTATATTCCTTGAAAAATTATAAAAACAAAAAATCCAAAAAATAACAATTTAAAATATTAAATAAACCTATTATTATTTTTAAATAAATAAACATTTTATTATTTTTAAATAAATAAACCTTTTATTATTTTTAAATAAATAAACATTTTATTATTTTTATGCTGGCTAGAAACTGAAATTTTGCAGTTTTGTCCAACAATAATTTTTTTATTTAATTATTGTTATATTAATGATATTTTATCAAATTCATGAATTATCTATGGAAATATAAATTTAATATTGAGTGTTAGTAATGTCAACACCATATTTCTAAAAAAAATTATGAAAACGAAAATTTTAAATTAATAAATAAATTTTTTATACTTTTAAACCAGTTAAATTATTTATTATCTTGTTGCTTTTTTTCTTTTTAATGTTTTTTTTTTTACTTTTATGATGTATGTATTAAGAAAATGCCAATTTCCATAATTGTAACCTAATAAAATTTAATGTGGGAATTTCATTGGAAATGTCTTATATTGAATGGAATTTTAATACCATGGTTATAGTATGATTTTACTATTTTTTTTAATTCCAGTTGGTTTCTATTTGTTCATTCCCATTTCCAAATTCTACGGTACGGTACAGTTAGATGGGGGTTTGATTCCATAATTCGAAGGGAACATATTTATTTTCAACCATTCTCTTCACATTTTATTATCAGAAATTGGGGAATGGTCTTTTTCAAAGTAAAAAAAGAATGTTGACTTTTACTAACCATTCCATCACGATTTTCAAAAACATTGAAATAAAAGTTGAAAATTCTTTATAACCCATGACTGGATTTTCTTATCTTACTTTTATTTTACTTTTCTTATAGACATCCATGAACACGTCTCCACTCCCCATGGGTTGGGAACTTGGTAGCTGACTTTTTTTTCATGAGTGGGGTTGGTGTTGATTATAAAATTGGTAACTGTGACGAGGGTGTGATAAATGTTGAATTAAATCAGTCATTAAAATAGGTCCACCGTCAGCTTTTGACTGGAAGTCCTCCGTGCTATGATGCCACTTTTAAAATTAGTTGGTTTTAATAATTTTAGTAGGTAGCAATTTGCAATTGTGCGTATTAATTTAACTATAAAGTTGAGGACCTAAAAAATATTGGTCCCATATGTTAGCTAAAGCTGCATCTTAGGTAGGCGCCTGACCAATCTCCCATGCGTGCTTTCATTCGCAATAACTTGTTTGATCACATTTCAGCACTAAAGTCCTGCCTCTTCAAACTCTGATCCGACGTCTGTCATCCATTCCTTTTCTTATGTGTTCCACTTGCACTTCCACTTCCACATGACAATTTCCACTTCTTTTTTGCTCTTTCTTATTCTAAATATTATTTATTTTTCACTGAATATTATTTTATGATAAATTTATGACTTTAACTATTAAGTAAATTAAATGTAGATACAAACACACAGCTTTTACTGGTTCAATTGTTTTATTCATTTCTTAGATACATTTTGATGGTGAGAACAGGTATGGAATTGAACAGGAATACACACTCCTACAGAAGGATATTCACTGGCCCCTCGGTTGGCCTGTCGGTGGCTTCCCAGGCCCACAGGTACCCCTAATTTCTGTTTGTTCATCGTCATCAAAGCTCTCTTCTTCACCAGCTGTGTAGATATTTTATTGCCAAATCATTTACGATAATTTAAAAGAAAAACTTAGAACAATAAGTATTGGAGAAATAAAGTTCAATCATCTTTGTTTTTAGAATTAGAAAATGTAAATGAAACAATAACTAAGGCTATATTTAAAAGTATTTGAGGATACGAGTACTATGCACTAAAAGATATCTTGTTTGATTGAATAATACTTTTAACGAAGTATTGGAACTCAAAACTTGTTAAGAACATAGAATTAATCATTAAGATTAAATTATTGTTATGGATTTTCTTAAATCACCAATTACCAAGAGTTTAAGCTAGTAGGTGAAAGCAAATTTAAAATAATATCCAACAGATTTGTTAAAAGCATTTATCTAATTAGCCTTATGACATGCAGGGTCCTTACTACTGTGGTACAGGAGCAGATAAGGCCTTCGGTCGAGATATTGTGGACTCTCACTATAAGGCCTGCCTTTATGCCGGAATCAACATTAGTGGAATCAATGGTGAAGTCATGCCCGGACAGGTGCGTCTCCATCATAATATCCTATGTACAAAAACACATAAATACTCGATTTTTTTCTCCCTTAAATAAACAATTCTCATTTTTTTTCTGGGTGGACAGTGGGAATACCAAGTCGGTCCTGCCGTTGGTATTGCTTCTGGTGATCAGCTATGGATGTCCCGATACATCCTCGAGGTATGCTTTAATTCAAATAAGAAAATACTAACTTATTTTACGATAGGGTTATGTTTAATACATAAAAATAACCTTGAATTGTGGTTGAAACAGAGGATCACAGAAATCGCTGGAGTCGTTGTCACCTTTGACCCAAAGCCAATTCAGGTGTGTGCTAAATTCAATACTTTTATGTTGGTCTTGTGTGCTTACATATTGAATCATTTGAGTTGTGACATATCGTTTGAATATCAATCAGGGCGATTGGAATGGCGCTGGTGCGCACACCAATTACAGGTCTTGTTTTCTTCATTGAATTTGTCTTGATTGTTCTGTTATGTAATAATTTGAGTTGAGCATATCATCTGAAATCTTTTATGGGTTTTTGGTTGGCCTCAGTACCAAATCGATGAGAAACGATGGTGGTATTGATGTGATCAAGAAGGCCATCGAAAAGTTGAGTTTGCGCCATAAAGAGCATATTGCTGCTTATGGAGAAGGCAACGAGAGGAGGTTGACTGGCCGCCACGAGACTGCCGATATCAATACCTTCTCTTGGGTATGTCGTTCAGCCCCCTTTATTTTTTCTATTTAGTTTCAGCATTATGTTGTATGTATACTTTGTGATCATATCGAATTATTTGAACACTTTAAATCTTATAACTTCAAAACCGTTTTTTTTTTCATTTTCATCTCTAAATCTTCAAAAAGTAGATTTTAGTCATTAAGCTCTAGGACTAATCATTTTCAACTAAAATAAAAGTGTTATTTACGTAGTTATTTATTTTATTGAATTTAAATCATTTTCAACTAAGATTTTAGTTGTTTATTTATTTATTTTATTGAACTTTTAAAAGGTCTATTATTCAGCTCTAGGACTAATCATTTTCAGCTAAAATAAACCTTAAAACAAGGTATTCTACAACCTAAAAACAGAATAATGGTCTCTAACATTTTTAATTTTATTTCAATATTCTAAAACTAAACGTGTTGTGATGAAAAATTGCAGGGAGTTGCAAACAGAGGAGCCTCCGTTCGTGTTGGGCGTGACACTGAAAAGGCCGGCAAAGGCAAGTTAATTTGAAACCTTTATTTCCATTATTTCCTCCATCGCCCTTTGAAGATCAAAGTTTAAAATTTTTTTCCAACAAATATAATACAGGCTACTTCGAGGATCGAAGGCCAGCTTCAAACATGGATCCTTATGTCGTCACTTCCATGATCGCCGAAACAACCATTCTGTGGAAGCCTTAAAACATTCTTAGTTGGCCGGCGTTGTGTCAGTGGCGACGGCTGCAGTAGCCAGCCCTCTCCTTTTGATGCTTTTGATTGGTTGACGATGGATGGCATTTGATTTGGTGCCTTAAGCTTGGTTTCTATTAGTTATTTCTGCCTTGTGATTGTGTTCCAGATATATTATATCTTTATTATTGCTTGTTGTCCAAACCAGTAGATTTTAGTTCCCGTTTGAATGTTCTATATAATAGTAATAATTTACAATAAAATTATTTTCGTTTATTGCTTCTGTTTTGTTTTTTTTGTTTTTTTATTTTCAATGCAGTTGCTTTTTTTATCGTTATTTATTTTGGAGGTGTTTAAAAACTGGTGGGTAAGGCATGTGCACGTGTGCATCTCACTTGAATAATTTCAAATAACGACCTTATCTGTTCTATTAGTTGTAGAATAAGTTCAAATATTTCAAAAGTTATTGTATTTTTTTGGGGGTGTTTGTGATGATGTGTATGGTTTTGAGTGCATAAGTAGAATTTGACATAGGTCATGAAATTCAAACAACTATGTTTAAAGAATGGTTATTTGTGAGACCCATAGACTAAAGACTTCATAATTCATGGAATCAATAAGTAGAGTTAATAATTCCCCCTCATCTGGAGAATATTTTTGTTTGGTATTGTGATAATGGTTTGTCAAACATTTTTTTACGAATTCATAATGTGACATATAAATAACGAAAATTCAACCACCCCATTTCTTAAAATACAGAAAAAAGTAAAAAAAAAACAAACTTTTTTTCGAAGTTTGTGGTGGATGTCGACACATGTATTAATGACTTTATAGTACAAACTACAAACTCGTGATTTAAGGATGAAAAAATTGAATGGCAACAATTAAATCAACTGTGGTCCTTGTGGCAAATGATAAAGTTAGAGAAATTGTGATATATACCAAAATAATCACAACACACACTTCCTAATTTGGGTTTCAATTTTTATAATTCCTCAAATGCCCTCCCTGGATGTGCAACAACTCTCGAGTAACTATTTTCTAGTACATGTTTAGATAATTATATAATTATTTAAAATAAAATAGTTTCAAATATACCAAAATATCATAAATATATATTTGCTAAATTTTGTAAATATTTTGGTATATTTAAAAATAACGCCGATTATATCTCATCCTATTTTACTACTGCAACATGATTATTTAATTTGCTATATACTTCGATTGTCATATTTAAATCTTCTTTAAACAAAATCTTTCCTTGTTATTATTATTATTATTTTAGCTTTTCAATTTATCTTATTTTAATTGGTTAGATTTTTGTTTGCAAATAAATTGAACCAAATTTAAGATTTAAAATTTTATTTTGAGAACAAAATGACTGATGTGCAAACTTTTCAATAGTTAAATAAATTAGATAGATCCATGTTTAATTATCAAACAACTTGGTATTTTGTGGGTTACGTTTTGAGTTACATTAGAGAGAACAAACAAAAATCAGTATTCAGTAGTATATTTTTGTATTTTTTTTCTAGCACTAATTATTAGATATATCGATTTGTTAATACAAACAATATGCCATTTGAATTATGTACATTTTGATAGTTTAAATTAAAGTTCCATCTCATCGTTGACTTTTTTAAATATTATAATTAAAAAATAACATTTGTATTAAAAATTATTAGATGTATTAATTTTGTTTAATGAACTATTTAAAAATTTTAAATTTTAAATTTTGTATATGTATTAGTTACTTGGAGTGACAATCACTGTGTTTGGAAAATTGATTTTATTTTATTTGTTTTGTTTTAAAGCTAATGGCATTTTCATTCCATTGAGTGCATTAATGGCATTGAGCTGTAATGATTGCACTCATTTATAATAAATCTTCATGGTTGATCAAATTAATGTGCAGCAACAAAATGAGACACCCAACATTTTATATACTTTGATTAAATGGAATTAATTTTATAGTTTAGAATAGTTCAATTATATTTCATTCAATTTTATATATCAAAAGCAAAACTCAATGCAATTACCTATTTTACTGAATTTGTTGACTGATTATTAAATAATATATTAAATATATTTAGCTAGTTAATAAATATTAGTTAAATTAAGCAGTACATAATTTATTTTTTAATAATCACAAATTTGAAAATAAAATAAAATACTCTTAATAAATTTGAAAATTCCTTAAAATTACGGAAGAAATCAAATCAAGACATTAATGAAGTAGCCGTTGTAACAATATTGACTGACAGCTGTCGAAGCCGGAAGTGTAACTGCCTACGCTGCTTCTCTGATTTGCATTTATGTTAACTTCCTCTCTCACATTCCTCCATCAACACCGACCTTTCTCTTCCCTTTTGCAGTTCCTTCTTAGACGATCTCCTTTTCTATTCCGAATTCTGGTTTAGGGTTTCATTCGAGAACTTCAAATGTTAATCAAGGTTCGTTTTTCTCTTTTCTTCGTTTGATTCCTTGTCTCTCTAAGTATCCTCAATCTAATTGTTCAAATATATGTTTTAGCAGAAGAAGAGGACGGCTATCTCTTGCGATTGATATTGGTTCCGATAAGGGAGGGGACAAACAAAGCAATTGCTTTTGATGAACTCTTTAATTCTGCAAAAGAAAGCTGGTAAGATTCCAACCCCAACGCAGCGAGTTCAATTTAAGTCGAGCTTGAAATTTGGAAACCTTGCGGCAGATTTAAAGGCTTTCATTAGGCTTTCTTACCCTATAATGCTTGTGGTTTTCCTTCTCGTCCTTTTTTTGGGAGGATCGAATAGTTTCTTTCGGTTTAATTGATCGTTGAATTTATTTTTCCTATGGAGTTCTGAGTTTCTGCTAAGCGTGTTTATTCTAACAATGAAGTTTAAGTTTGAACTCTATTTATTTTAAATATACTAATTTATGTACTCTATTTCTTTTGCATGCTCATCGTCCTGAACCCTTTTTATTTGTTACATTTTCCCCTGTTAAAAACATCCATGAACTTTCTGATGTGTGTTTTCTTAAATTTTTAAAAACTATTTAAATAGTTTAATGCTTTATGTTTTTTGATTGGGGGGGTTTGATTTAGGAAGATAGATAATGCCCCACAAGTTTAACTAAAAATGGATCTTAGAATTGAAGTATGACGAGTCTCGTATTGTAGCGTTAGCGTCTAAACTCTGTTTGTTGGAGTAGGGATCACGTCAACATATGATTACAAATTCTTTTGATTTTGAGATTTAATAATTTTGCAGTATTTGCTTGTCTTTCAAAGTTCGTATCTTTCCCTTTCTTACATTTTCCCTACATTACGATTTTTGATATTTTCTATGTTTTGTGTTTTCTTTTAAAGGTAAAAGAAAGAATTTGGTCAGCTGAAGAGGAACAGGCGACATCTGAAAAAGATGAACTTCTGATGTGAGTGAATTTAAAATAAAAAAGCTTCATGGGAAATTAATATATGGCTGCAACTCATCTGACAAGTTGCAAAAATGTTTTGACTCGGTTTGGGAATTGAATGATGTTGCAGTTTATTAACGAAATTTATTCCTTAGAAGAACAAGCAATCATCAAAACCGTTCATGTTCATTTTCTATGGTTTCAGATTATCCATATCACATCTTTGCTGACAGAGAGTAGCTATGTTGTGAAAATTTCAGATGGAAATGGAGGACATAGATGGAAATAATAAAGTTAGGGGACGTCCAGTTGCTACTTTCAACACTCCAACACGTAAGAAATCTTCAATTGACATCACCATCCACAATGTGCAGCCCAGTACTAATTGGAATTATATTTTTGGGACCGTTGTGGGCTCAATAAGGTTAGGTTCTCATGCTTAATTTTTATTATATCTTCGTTTTTTTTTCCGATGTTATTCTTGCTATTGATATCATGTTTCTGTCACTCTTCAAGAGTAAGTGATTAAATTACAATAATTGATTGTAATGGAATGCAACTTTATTCATAAGTTGGGAATGAAACTACATTTTTCCATTATAATAATGAAAGAAGGGGGGAGGGTGTGACCTAGAAGGTAATTAATTGAAAAACTCCACACCTGATACACCCTCCCATGTAGAGGTGTGATCTAACAAGGCTCATCCCAAGGTCTTCCAATCCTTCTAAAAAATTTTCCGTTTCTTTTGCCCTTAAAATATCATAAAATAATTTATTCTTCATCCCCTTCGCCAAGCTAAAGTTAAAGGCCTAGAAGAAGCTGCTCCACACTGATTTAGGAATCTCACAAGATCGTAGGAGATGATCTAGACCTATGTCATTCCATAAAAAGACACAATATTAGGTGACATCAAAAGAGACTATTTCCTTTTACGCAATACAAAATATTAACCTTTTCCGGGAGGAACTGCCTAACAAAAAAGTGTATGGAAGAAGGAATAAGTTTGGATAAGAGAATTTTGGATTGAAGTCTCTAATTGAATAAGAGAACTTTCAAGGTTTGTGTGAAAAAGGTAAACCATCCATTCAGTTTTTATTTGGACACAAGTTAGTTTAAAATGTAGATTTTTCGGTATGCTATCAAGTTTTACAAGTTTTTGGATAATTTCTAGAGAAACTCACAAGTTTAAACGAAGTAATAGGATGAGGGATCTTGAAAAAGGAAACACTAGAATAAAAGGTATTTCAGTAATTTTGGGCGTCCAAGAAAAGTTAGATAGTATTGGACCATTGCTCCATTTGCTAGATAAAATGGATAATATTTGGATTTGTTGAGTTTAATGGTTCTTATGCGTGTAAGAATTAAAGATATGTTAGAACAAGAGAATTTTGGATTTTCATTAAGGCATCATTGGACTTTTCATTGTTGTCACAACTATTTTTGGAATGTTATAAGGTTTTGATATTTACAAGTTTGTAGATAAATGATGGAGAAGCTCATCAGTCTGAATAAAAGAAATTGGAGGAGGTATTATGAAAAGCAGTTGGAGAGAACTCTAAATAATGGAAGCACTTGAATAAAAGATATTTGGATAATTGGTGCTAGAGATAAGTTGGATTATATAGGTCTATAAGCTTCAACGGACGATATTTTGGATTTGTTAAGTAGTTATGTTAGCATTGAATTTTGGATTAAAGTGTGAGGTTGTTGGATAAGAGAAGTTTTAGATTTGTACGAAAATGGTAAAACATCCATTGGGTTTTTGATAGTTGGGTTCTTTACTTGGACACATATTTAGTTAAATTTAGTTCAATGTAAATCTGTTGGAGTAGTTTCAGGTTTTTCAAGTTTGTGGATAAATTTTTGAGAAACCACAAGTTTAGATGAATTAATGGATGGAGAATTTTGAATTAAGTGTGAGTTTAGGAAAAAAAAACTATGTGTGAGTTGGGATTACACAAAGTTTTGTTTATAAGGATGAAAGAAAATAAGTTATGATAAGAGAATTTCGGATTAAAGTGGGAGATTGAATAAGAGAACTTTCAAAGTTATGTATGAAAGAGGTAAAACATCTTTGCTAGTTGGGTTTTTATTTGGACACAAAATTAGTTCAAATTGTAGATTTGTTTTTATGGTTTTTAGTTTTACAAGTTTTTGGATAATATCATGGGAAAAACCCAAGTTTAAAAGGAATGAATGCAAGAGATTTTTTTTAAAAAAAAATTAAGGGTGTGAGTTTGGACTTTCAAAGTTATGTAAGGGAGATTAAGTCACGATAAGAGAATTGAGATTAAAGGGCAAGATTTGATAAGAGAACTTTCAAAGTTCGTATGGAAAAAGGTAAAATCTTCGTCTGGATTTTGGAAGTTAGATTTTATTTGGGCACATAGTGTTAGTTCAAAAAGTAGAATTTTTGGTATAGTATCAAGTTTTCATGAGAAACTCACAAGTTTAAAGGAAGTAATAGGAAAAGAATTTTGGATTAAAGTATGAGTTTGAGTTATAGGCATAAAAGTTATATATGTAAGGATGAAGAAAAATATATTAAAGATAAGAGAACCTCCAAGTTTTGTGTGGAAAAGGTAAAGATTTTGGTTTTTGGATTTTTATTTGGACACAAAGTTAGTTCAAAATGTGGATTTGTTGGTATAGTTTCGAGTTTGATTAGTTCTTAGATAATTTCTTGAGAATCTCACAAGTTCAAAGGAAGCAAATAAAGGAAAATTTTGGATTAAAGTGTAAGGTTCAAATGAAGGAAAATTTTGGATTAAAGTGTAAGGTTGATATGCACAAATTTAATTATGTAAGGGAGAAGGAAAGCAAGTAAGATAAAAGAGATTTTTGGATAAAAGGGCAAGACTGGATAAGAGAACTCTTAATGGCTGTTTGGATTGAGGGAATTGGGATAGAAACAAGGGTGAGAATGGGTAAGGAATAAAAATGTTCGTGTTTGGTGCAAAGTTATGTAGCTCAGGCATGAGAATAAACTATTTCCATGCATCGTTTATGCCCATAAACTATACTTATCCAAAATGATGGATTTTTTTTTAATGTCCCACCCTCTGTTTTCTTTTAGTCGTAGTTTAGATCGAGAGAATTGATATGAGAATAAGATTGCTTAGAATTAAAGATGCAGAGGGAAATAAGACTGTTGGGTTGGTTGTGCATGAGAACGTTATTAAAAAATGTATGAGAATAAATTCTTTTAGTATTTCCTTTGTAAATTAATCATAAAAATTCTATAAAATTTTGATATATTAATTGATAAACAATAAACCTAATTCAAAATTTTGATATATTAATTGATAAACAATAAACCTAATTGAAAATTTTGGGAAAAATTAATTATTTAACAATCAAATAAAAATATTAATTAAATTATTAATGACAAGTATTTATAAAATGAGTAATTTGATGAATGTATATAAATTATGATGTATTATTAATCCAATGATTAATTAATAAATTCTAATTAATCAATAAGAAACTATTATAATTATCAAGAAATAAATTCAAATTAATTAATCATAATATCATTAACTAATTATAAATATAATTAATTAATTGATAATTTTATTGCATCGTTCTTTATAGTTTATTTAAAAACAAGTATGAATAGATTTGTATATATAAACTAATTTATTAAATTAAATAAAAAATAAATATATATTAAATTGTTTGAATATATATATTGAACAATTTAGGGTTTAGTTAATTACCATTTAAATTTTAATGTAATTTTATAAACTACACATTTAATTTTCATGTAATTAATTTTAATAATATAGAAAATAAAAGAATAAAGAAATTTAAATTTTAATGCATTATTCTTTATTCTTTTATTTTATATATATTAATTTAAATTAAGCATAAAAATTGAATTGACAGTTTATAAAATTAGAGTAAAATTTAAATTTAAATTATAGTGTATGAATTTAGTTATCCTAGTTTAATAAATTAATATATATATTAAAACAATTTAATATATATTTACTTTTTATTTTAATTTAATAAAGCACTTTATATATACACATATTGATACTTATTTTTAAATAAACGATAAAAAAACTGATGCAATAAAACTATCAATTAATTAATTAATTATATTTGTAGCTAATCATTATGAAAAAAATATAATATAAATTTATTTCTCAATAATTATAATTAATTTAGCATTGATTAATTAGAATTTATTCATCATAATTATATAAATTCATGAAATTTATTTCATCAGATTACTCATTTTACAAATATTTGTGATTAATAATTTAATCTATGCTATTATTTGATTGTTAAATAATTATTTTTTCTAAAAATCTTGTATTGAGCTTATTGTTTATCAATTAATATATTAAAATTTTATATAGTTTCCATGATTAATTTTGCAAATGAAATACAAAGAGAATTTATTCTCATACTTAATAACATTCACATGCATGACCAAACACAAACATTCTTAATTGTAGCAATCTTATTCCAGACTTATTATTCTTAGGCATCTTTAATTTTCAGTAATCTTATTCTCATCTCACTTTCTCTGATTCAAACGATCCCTCAAAGGGAAAAATGTAAATCTCCGAATCCATTCGATTTCTAAAAAGGATTATTAATCCTTAACTTTTCGAGGAATTTCGTTTGGATTTTGGTAATTGAGTTGTTATTTAGACACAAAGCTAGTTCATAGTCTAGATTTCTTGGTATAGATTCAGAGTGTTACGAGAACTTTTGGATAATTTTTTGAGAATTTCACAAGATTGATGGAAGTAATGAGAGAAGAATTTTGGATTAAAACATAAATTTGAATTATAAACATAGGTGTTATGTATGTAAGGATAAAGGAAAGTAAATTACGATAAAGAGAATGTCTTGTTAGCGTGCATGACATAATAAGAGAACTTTCAAGGTTTGTGTGGAAAAGGTAAAACATTCCTTTGGATTTGGATAAGTGAACTTCCAAGATAAGGTTTGTGTTGAAAAAGTAAGGAAAAAGGAAAGTAAGGTAAGATAAGAGAACTTTGGACTATAGTGCAAGATTGAATAATAATACTTTCAAGGTTTGTGTGGAAGGTAAACCGATGTTCGGATTTTGAGAGTTGGGTTGTTATTTGGTCACGAAGTTCAAAATGTAGATTTATTGGCTAGTTTTGAGTTTTACATGTTTTAAGATAATATCTCGACCATCTCACAAGTATATAGAAGTGTGCGATTGGATTATGACACAAAGTTAAGTATGTAAGATAGAGGAAAATAAGTTAAGATAAGAGAACTTTGGATTAAAGTGCGAGATTGGATAAAAAGAACTTTTCAACATTTGTGTGGAAAAGGTAAGACATCCGTTTTGAATTTTGTAAATGGATTTTATTTTGACACAAAGTTAGTTTAAAATGTAGATTTGTTCGTATCGTTTTGAGTTTTGCAAGGTTTTTTTGGTAAGTTCTTGGAAATCTCAAATGATTTTAGGAAGCAACGTGGGAATTTTGTATCAAAGTGTGAGGTTAGATTATGTACAAAGTTAAGTATACATGGAAGAAGGAAATTAGGTTATGAAAAGAGAATTTTGGATTAAAGTTCAATAATTGATTAAAAGAACTTTCAAGATAAGTAAGGAAAACTTTCTAAGGTTTCAAGGTTTGTGTGGAAAAGGTAAACCTTAGTTTGGATTTCGGTAGTTGGGTTGTTATTCAGATACAAAGTTAGTTGAAAATGTAGATTTGTTGGCTATAGTTTCAAGTTTTACAATTTTTTGGATAATTTCTTGACTAGCTCACAAGTTTAAACGAAGCAAAGACATAAGAATTTTGGATTGAACTGCAGGATTGGATAAAAGAACTTTTCAAGATTTGTATGAAGAAGGAAAGAACTTGGGTTTTATTTGGACACGAAGGGGGGTGCACACCAATACTTGTAAGGTAATAAGAGAATTTTGGACTAAAGTGCAAGATTGAATTAGAGAACTTTCAAGGTTTGTGTGGAAAAGGTAAACCTATGTTTGGATTTTGGTAGTTGAGTTGTTATTTTGTCACAAAGTTAGTTCAAAATGTACATTTATTGACTAGTTTCGAGTTTACAAGTTTTTGGATAATTTCTTGACCATCTCACAAGTTTATAAGTCGTAATGGCATGAGAATTTTGGATTTGAAGTGTGTGGTTGGATTATGACACAAAGTTAAGTATGTCACGCATAGGAAAGTAAGTGAAAACAAGAGAACTTTTCAAGATTTGTGTGGAAAAGGTAAGACATCCGTTTGGAATTTGGTAAATGGGTTTTATTTGGACACAAACTTAGTTTAAAATGTAGATTTGTTCGTATAGTTTCAAGTTTTGTAAGTTTTTTTTTTTTTTTTTTTTTTATTATAATTTCTTGAGAATTTTGTATTGAATTGTGAGGTTGGATTATGTACAAAGTGAAGTATACATGGAAGAAGGAAATTAGGATAAGAAAACAAAATTTTGGATTAAAGTGCAATAATTGACTAAGAGAACTTCTAAGATTTGTGTGCAGAAAGTAGGGAAAATGATAGTAAGTTAAGATAAGAGAATTTTGAACTGAAGGACATGATTGGATCAGACATTTTCAAGGTTTGTGTGTAGTTGGTAAACCTACGTTTGGATTTTGGTAGTAGTTAGGTTGTTATTCGAATAGAAAGTTAGTTCAAAATGTAGATTGTTGCCTCTAGTTTCGAGTTTTACAAATTTTAGATAAATTCTTGACTAGCTCACAAGTAGTTGAAAGGAAGCAAAGACATGAGATTTTTGGATTGAAGTGTAAGATTGGATAAGAGAAGTTTTGGGGTTGTACAAAAATGGTAAAACAACCTTTACCCAAAGTTAGATTTTTGATAGTTGGGTTCTTTACTTGGACACAAAGTTAGTCCAATGCAAATTTGTTGGAATAGTTTCCGGTTTTTCAAGTTTGTGGATAAATTTTTGAGAAGTCACAAGTTTAGAGGAAGTAATGGATGAAGAATTTTTGAATAAAGTGTGAGTTGGGATTATATACACAAAGTAATGTATATAGGGATGGAAGAAAATAAGTTACAATAAGAGAATTTCGAATTTAGGTGGGAGATTGGATAAGAGAACTTTCAAGGTTTGTATGGAAAAGGTAAAACATCTTTGCTAGTTAGGTTTTTATTTGAACACAAAATTAGTTCAAATTGTAGATTTGTTTTTATTTTGAGTTTTACAAGTTTTGGATAATTTCATGGGAAACACCCAAGTTTAAAAAGGAAGAAATGTAGTAGAACTTTTTTTTATTAAGGGTGTGAGTTTGGACTACATACACAAAGTTATGATATATGTAAGGAAGAAAGAAAGTATGTTACGATAAGAGAATAGAGATTTAAGTGCAAGATTTGATAAGAGAACTTTCAAGGTTTTGTCTGGAGAAGCTAAAACATTCGTTCGGATTTTGGAAGTTAGATTTTATTTGGGCACATAGAGTTGGTTCAAAATGTATAATTTTAGGTAATAGTATCAAGTTTTTCAAGTGTTTGGATAATTTCTTGATGAACATGTTTAAAGGAAGTAGTGGAAAAAGAATTTTGGATTGAAGTTTGAGTTTGAGTTATAGACATAAAAATTATATTTGTAAGGATGAAGGTAAGTATAATAAGATAAAGAGAATTTTGGATTAGAGAACTTTCAAGTTTTGTGTGGAAAAGGTAAAGATTTTGGTATTTGGACACAAAGTTAGTTCAATTGTTGATATGGTTTCGAGTTTTACTAGTTCTTAGATAATTTCTTGAGAAGCTCACAAGTTCAAAAGAAGCAAGGGAAGAGAAATTTTGGATTAAAGTGTAAGGTTGATATGCACAAATTAAATTTATGTAAGGAAGAAGAAAAGTTAGTAAGATAAAAGAGAATTTTGGATAAAAGGGCAAGATTGGATAAGAGAACTCTCAAGGACCGTTATGATTGAGGAAATTGAGATGATAATAAGATTGTTAAGAATTAAGAATGCCAGAGAATATTAAGTCGGGAAATAAGATTGTTGGGTGGTTGTGCATTGGAATGTTATTAAGAATGTATGAGAATAAATGCTTTGTGCGGAAAATGTAACACATTTGTTTGGAATTTGGTAGATGTGTTTTATTTGGACACAAATTTAGTTTAAAATGTAGATTTGCTGGCTCTAGTTTTGAGTGTTACAAGTTTTTGGATAATTTCTTGACATCCCACAAGTTTATAAGAAGTAAAGGCATGAGAATTTGGATTGAAGTGTGCGGTTGGATTATGATACAAAGTTAAGTATGTAAGGTAGAGAAAAATATCTTAAGATAAGAGACCTTTGGATTAAAGTGCGAGATTGGATAAGAGAACTTTTCAACATTAGTGTGGAAAAGGTAAGACATCCTTTTTTAATTTTGTAAATGGGTTTTATTTGGACACAAATTTAGTTTAAAATATTGATTTGTTCGTATCGTTTTGAGTTTGCAAGTTCTTTTTGGTAATTTATTAGGAATTTAAAATGATTTTAGGAAGCAAAGGTATGGGAATTGTGTATCGGAGTGTGAGGTTGGATTTTGTACAAAGTTCAACATGAGAGAAGGAAATAGGTTATGAAAAGAGAATTTTGGATTAAATTTCAATAATTGATTAAAAGAACTTTCAAGATTTGTGTGGAATAAGTAAAGAAAAGGATAGTAAGGGTTGATAAGAGAATTTTGGACTAATGTGCAAGATTGGATTAGAGAACTTTCAAGCTTTGCGTGGAAAAAGTTAACCTAAGTTTGGATTTCGGTAGTTGGGTTGTTATTCGGACACAAAGTTCAAAATTTGATTTTTTGCCTCCAGTTTTGAGTTTTACAAATTTTTAGATAATTTCTTGTCTAGCTCACAAGTTAAAGGAAGCGAAGACATCATAAGACTTTTGGATTTAAGTGCAGGATTGGATAAGAGAACTTTTCAAGATTTGTTTGGAAAAGAAAAGACATCTGTTTGGAATTTGGTAGATGGGTTTTATTTAGACAAGAATTTAGTTTAAACGGTAAATTTTTGTTGGCTCTAGATTTGAGTGTTACAAGTTTTTGGATAATTTATTGACCATCCACTAAGTTTATAAGAAGTAAAGACATGAAAATTTTGGATTGAAGTGTGCGGTTGGATTTTGACACAAAGTTAAGTATGTAAGGTAAGAGAAGTAAAGACATGAAAATTTTGGATTGAAGTGTGCGGTTGGATTTTGACACAAAGTTAAGTATGTAAGGTAAGAG
>JBBPDJ010000001.1:14363995-14391319 GCA_037974625.1 Cucumis cinereus | reverse complement strand
TAACCCGCATCTCAAAGTTGTTCTTGATTGCCAACAATGACAGCCTCATCTTAACATCACTTTTGCTGAAGAAAATTCGTCCCTTATGAATGTTTGTGTCCAAGTCTGATCCAGCAGATGGTTGGATTACCAACTCCACTGGTCTACAACTCGAAGGTGCACTACTAGCATTACGACCACTACTCAAAGGTCTACAACCATTACTGTCCCCAAACTGTCCACTACTGAGAAAGCTTTGTACGTTTCGAACTAGAGAATGAGGAAGGTCTAGGAAATCAGGAGGGTCTAGAGAATGAGGAGGGTCTAGGGAATTAAAAGGGTCTAGAGAATGAGGAGGGTTTAGGGAATCAGGAGGGTCTAGAGAATGAGAAGGATTTAGGGAATCAGGAGGGTTAAAGAAATCAGGAGGGTTTAAGAAATCAGGAGAGTTTAGGGCATCAGAAGTGTTTATAGAATAAGCAGTACATGGTACCGTCTCAATACCAGTACCGTTGTCATCGTAATACTGTCATGTGTTTTTCATGTTATCTAGGGAGACTGTTGTTGAAATTGACCCTATCGTTTCATTCTGGATCTTCTCAACACTTACATATATCGGCGGTCTGCTGTGGGTATATTCATAAAGCAAAAATCGAACATCATCATCATCCTCCACTAATACAATAAATGACTCTTCGTTCGTACGGTATTTAACCTGGATAAGTAGACTGTATTCTGATGCACTACACTTGGACACTTGGACACTTTGTATATCTATTCTTTAAATGCATCTTACGTGGTAGAATCCATTTCAACACCCTTTTGGCTATCTTTACTGTAGCATTGTTTCTCCTCATTCCATGTACCGCCAAATTGGATGAATATATACCTCTTTTCCATCCTAAAATACAAAACATAAAAAAATCTGCTAAAATATTCTATAATAAAAAAAGTCAACATTCTGTACAATACACGCTACACGTTACACGTTACACGATGCACGCTATACGCTACACGCTACACGATACTCGATGCACGCTGCACGCTACACGTTGCACGCTACATGCTACCACGTTACATGCTACACGCTGCACCACCTTCCTCACACTCGATGCACGTTAGAAGATACTGGACGAATGTATTTTGTTTCAAATGAAAAATAATAGTTTAAGTGCAGTTTACATTCGTCGAAATGAAAAATAAACTTATTGTTGGTAAGTATACAAAACTAGAGTATGACTCATCCACAAAATTAAGCTGGTAAGTATTCAAAAGTAGAGTTTAAGTGCATATTACATGATTGACTTGAACAACAAAGAAAATCGGTTGTGAGATGCTATGAGTTTTGATTTCTTGTTTGTTGAAATTTTTTAGTAAGAAAAATAAATTTTTTGAAGTGTTAGAAACAAAAGGGTATTCTGTTATGCAAAATGACCTTGCATTAAATGGATTGTATCCATTGTCAGATTTTTATCCAAAATTGCGGCTTGACGTCAAATCGTGTGATCGGACTTTGTTGGTAATGTGCATCGAGTATGTTGAGTAACGTGCAATGTGTGTAACGTGTAGCGTGCATCGAGTAGTCAACGAAGCGACCTTTGTTTGACTTTTCTATCGAGCAATCGAGTGGCGAGTAGCGTGCATCGAGTAAACGTGTAGCGTGCATCGAGTAGGCCTGGGGCGCGCGCACTGACTTTAGGGACAAAACGGTAAAAACACATGGTGTTGACATCATCAGAAGGTCATTTTTATTGAAGTTTTAATATTGGGCCAAAAATTGAGTGGGCCCCTGAGAATGGGCCATCCGTACAAAAATCCCAAATGTCGATCGCCCCCTCCTTCCCGATTTCTCCTTCCTCTCGTTGCAAACTTTCCTCACATCTCAACCCTCCGACGATGTTACCACGAAGTTGGCCGCCAAACGTCATATGCCATCGTTTTGCCGTCGGCCAGCTCATGTTATGATAGATTTGGAAACGCGCGTCACCTGTTGTTTGCTTCGGATCTGAGTCACGCCTCTTCATTGTTGTTCCGTTAACGACTCACGTTGCCACCGTCCTGGGTTTGGAATTAAAAATTTTAACGGCATTGGTTCCTCTCACTCAATCTTGTCGTCGGTAGTTAAGTCTTGGAGTTTTGGGTAAGGATTTGCTTATTTTAGTTGGATTTCTTGAAGGTTTCCGAACACTCATTAAGTTTCGCAATGGATTTCACAATACCCATTGCATTTTGATTAAGAAGTCTGAAATTGGACGTTTTGGCATAAATTTGGTGAAAATATCAACTTTCTTGAATGGGTCTTGAATACCAATTAAGTGTTAGATGCAAGAATTAATTTACTCATGACTTGAATGCTAGATTCGATTTTAGAAAGCTGTTATTGTCTTGTCCAACCGAGTCAAGTCGATTTCAACATGTTTTCTGTAAGGTTTTGGGTACTTATATTGAGTTTTCTTAGAGTTCTTGAATGTTCATTAAGTTTAGGCGTTAAAATTAACTTACACAATATTCGGGTTCTAGAGTCGAATTTAAGAGATCAAAAATGGTCTTTCCATTAGCTTTGGAGGTCGTTTAGGTGTTGTTCTTCAAAGTTCGAAACAAAAAATGGATTAAGTGATCTTATGAGGCTTTTAAGTTTGATTGATTCATATCGACATAATGGATCTAAGTCTTTAAAACTATCGATATTTAGTATAAGAGCATATGGAATTAAAAGATCCACTAAGTTTGACTTAAGTTTGGGTGCTTATGGTGTTTAGAGTTTAAAATTCGGAGTTTAAGGGTCCAAAGGGTGGAATTTGTTTTTTTAGCCTAAATTAAAGCATGTGGGGAATGAATGATTCAATTTAAACTTTGGAAGTAAGAAATTGAAGTCCTTGAAACGTAAGGTAGATTGAGTTGACATAATGAAGTGTTTTGGAAATAGTTGTATCATCTTGACATGTGAAGATAACGAAGTGACCTTAACCATTGTTTTCGGCCAAATCGAAGTGGGGAAAGCCCATAAACTCGGGGGCTGGAGTCAGTGACTGTGAGTGACCCTAACTTATTAATACTCTTGAAACTATTATGAATAAGTTTCCATGAGTTTGAAATGTTTATGTTTTGATCATGAAATATATTCTCTATGAATATGTTTTTGAATTCAAGTTTTTATAATGATTTTCATTGATTGTATACAAAGCTTGGATTTCAAAGGTTCTATGATAAATGAACTTTTTGAGAACGAATATATTATGAAAGGATTTCATGGATATTTATGAATTATACTTGTCGATCTGTGCTATGAACGTGATCAAAGTCACCAAGTTATTTATGAATATTAGTGAAAAGGAAAAAGGATTTATCGTGAATGACTATGGTTTATACAAAAGGATTTGAAATGTGAAAGTTGTTTATGTGAAATATTCTTTAAATTGTTATTGAATACATGTTATGTGAGTTTGGATGGTTTGATTGAATGTTGTCCATAAGTATGTTTTTTATAACTAATGATTTAAAAAAGATTTCATGAAATGTGTTTATGATCATGTTTGCTTTAATTCTGAATTATATGATTTTTATTAGAAAAGTTGGTGATTACTTGTAGGCTACATGAATGTGTTTCCGTAGCACCACTTATTGTTGTTATGGGATTTTAGGGTTGAAAGAGGTCGTGACCAGAGATCTGAGAACCTGAACCTAGGTGAGGATGTGGATATAGATGGTGGATTTGGCTTCGGGCCTAGATTTACCCTTAAAGGGTAGCTTTATATGCACATAGGAGCGGAGACTGAGATGATGTGAAGATTGGAATAAGGTTGGCCACTATTGCAGGTATTAAATGGCGTGAGCTCAGTTTGGCTGCATGTTCCTTGTTGATTTGGAACGTGTGTGAGCTATTATCGATAGTATATCCAGTATATTTTATCGTGGCAGACCGAGGTATGGTACATGTTTGATGGTGAATATGCGTGCGCTCAGTTTGGTCACATGTTTCCTTTGAATCATGTGAGAGCTATTCTCGGTCTCATATTCAGTGATTTCTGTTGTGATAGATGAGGATACGGTACGAGGTGGATGGTAAGTATGTGTGAGCTGAGTATGGCCATATGTTTCCTTGTTGACATGGAACATACGTGAGCTATGCTCGACCGCATGTTTTCCATGACTTTTGAAGTTGATTTGGATAGATGAGGATATGGTATGGGGTGGATGGTTAGTATGTGTGAGCTGGATATGACCGTATGTTTCATTGTTGACATGGAACATACGTGAGCTATGCTCGACCGCATATTTGCCATAACCCTTGAGTTGACTTGGATATAGATAAGCAGTTGTCTTTTTTTTCTTTTAAATGAGTTTTTAACTACTTTATAAATTGTGATTATGTAATTTGAATTTTGGTTTTGAGATCAACGTATGTTTAAATGTTTTTCTTATTGAAGCATGTTTTATAAGTTTTAATTTTATAAACTTGCCACTCACTGAGCTTTAGTTCACGTTTTCAATGTCTCCCCCCCCCCCCCCCTCCAGGTAGCGGTCAAGTTTCAGGTGCCCGTTGAATGTCTCACCACTTGTGTAGACATCCTAGCTTTGTAATTTGTATGTATGTACTTTGAATGCATCGTGAAAATAGTTTAGAAATGGTGACAGTTACGTGAGAAAACCATTTTTAGAAAAAATGTTGTGGGTAACCACCTTTGAGATTGTATGTAAACTTTGTTTGAGACTCTGGACTATTTTGATGAGTGTGTGGTGAGACACACTGGATGTCATATTGAGTTTGGATAACATAGAAGTACAAAATTTTCTTCTCTTTTTAGGTTGGGTTAGTCTGTTTTTAGGAGAGGTGTTTTTACTTGTCTATAGGATTTCATAATACGTGTTATAATATGTTTTTTTACTTGTCTTTATTTTGTAAGAAAAGTTTCAGAGAGTAGTTTCATGCCTCGATCCAGGTTAGAGGGATAATCTAGAACGGGGCATGACATTTTAAATAAGCTTGTACTAATTTATATTAAACATTTCAAAAACTTTAATCATGTTTTCGTATAGCTATCAAACTGTGTTTACCTACTCTTTATTGGATGTATGTTTTATAATTTCATTTTTTTTAAAACTTGTTACTCACTGGGCATTAGCTCATGTTTCTAATGTCCTCCCCCTTTCAGGTAGCAGTCAAGTTCTATGTGTTCGTTGAACGTTTCACAACTTATGTAGACATCCTACCATAGTATGTTTGTATATACTTTTGGGTGCATCAAGATGATAGTTTAGAAGTAGTGCGGTTATGTTAGAAAACCCTTTTAAGAAAACTGTTGTGGATGTAAATTATTTTTAACTACTTTTAAGATTGTATATAAACTCTATTTGAGACTCTGGACTATCTTGAGGAGTGTGTGGTGAGACACACTTGATGTCATGTCGAGTTTCGATAACATAGAAGTGCAAATTTCTCCTCTTTTCAGGTTGGGTTAATACATTTTTCAGGGGAAATGCTGTCGAATTTTTTATAGAATTT
This sequence comes from Cucumis cinereus, assembly GCA_037974625.1. Lineage (NCBI taxonomy): Eukaryota > Viridiplantae > Streptophyta > Magnoliopsida > Cucurbitales > Cucurbitaceae > Cucumis > Cucumis cinereus. Next base: position 14,385,837 of record JBBPDJ010000001.1, on the reverse strand, counting down.
TATAAAAATGTGTTTTACTTGTCTTTTATTTTGAGAGATACGTTTTAAAAAAAGTAGCTTCACACCTCGATCTAGGTTAGAGGGATAATCTGCAATGGGGTGTGACGTTATACTTTCTATCTCATTGTGTAGTTATGTGTGTTGTTGATGTTGTTTAATTTGTTAGAAAAGTATGTTGAGTTTTACAGAAAATAAAGTGAAGGGTGATGGTTGAAGGGCAAAGAGAAATTGTCTGAGTGTTGAGAAGTTCTAAGGCTAAGTGGGCAGCCAAGGAAGTGTAGCAAAGTGTTTTTGAGGAGTTATGAGTTAGGCGGCCAAAGAGTGAAAAGTTGAAAATTTGACCAAGTGTTGGCTAGGCAAGCAAGAGGTTGTCATGCGGCCAACTTGTCCAAATAACCTCCATGCGGCCAAGAGAGTGTTGGTGAGGCGGCCACATGAGTGTCTTAGGCGGCCAAATGTAGGAAGAGCTAAGAGGCATGAGTAAGAAGTGAGTTGTGTTGTGCTGAGTACCCTATGTGGCCTAGTTGAGCATGTATACATCCAAGCCAACCAAAAGAACCTCTATGCAGTATAAAGAAGATGTGCCTAGGCGTTGAGATAAGTTATGCGGCAAGACAAGCCATGTGTTCAAAGTGAGTAAGAAAGTTTGAGGCATTGAAGGAGTGTCGGCTAAGTGGATTTCCAAATGGCCAGGCATGCATTCACTTGAATTATGTGAGGCAGGAGTTGTCAAGATGAGAACATGTAAGGCTCTCTATATAAGTCGAACTTCAGATCACGATTTCTACCATTCTACTCCTGCGAAGTTAGTGATTTCAATCTTAAAAGAACCTTTGAATAGATTATTTTTTCGGTGAGGGCTGCTGGAGAGAAAGAAGTTGAGGAAGAACTCTATTATTGAAGAGAAACACGAAAACACAATAAGTATGAGATTTACTAAGAAATACTAAGCATGAGTTTCAAGTTAAGTATATAAAGCAAAACATGTTTTAGATTTGCTATGAGTTTATGATAATTCTATCATCAACATGACTGAATTATTTGAGCAAGAAGTTAAAGTATTATGTGTGCACACAAAGAGTTTTTCGTTGTTGTTGTTGAGTTTACTCCACAACAACGATGTTGTCAGGAGTGTTGACATGTCCCATTACGACAAAGACGTCAAGAGTACTGGGCATGCCCTACTACAACGTAATTAGATGATGAGTAGATTGATGTTAAGACTTGCAAGTATATGTAAATGAGTACTGTTTAGCTAAGATTACTTACTATATTGATTTTCAAAGCATGTTTTATTTAAGTCAGTCACTTATTGGGCTTTAGCTCATGTTTTCTGATGTTTTCCATTTTCCAGGTAGAAATCATGATTTCAGAGTCTGACCTACGACCTACTACTGTCATATTTTGTAAATATTTTAGTTTATTTTGTTTCTTTTTCAACATTTATCAAATAATTTATATAAACAAACTTTTTTGGGATTCAAATCATAATTTTTTTTAAAAAAAAAATATTTTAATTAAATATAAATTAATTATCAAAGTGAAAATAATTGAAATTAAAAACCTACTTTCGGTCATATATATGTGTGCGTATATATATAACTAAAATACACAAATTTAGTACTAATGGATTAAACACAGTTTCTTCAAATCTAAAATTGAAATTTAATCAGCATTATTTTATTTTATTTTAATTTTAGAACTTACTCACAATCCCAAGCATACCATTAATTTAGCATCAAGATTAATTTAGAGATGGTGAATATGTATTTCAAATCCTAATTTGATTTTAAAGATTTTTAAATATTTATTTATTAAATTAAAGTGCAATATATATTATCTATTCTCAAATTCAGCGAAGTACATACCTTTAACAGTATGAATTGAATGTACTATTATATATATATATAGAGGATAGGTCTACAATATGTTTCCAACTAAATGACAATATATTATTATTGTTATTATTGTTAGAGGAATTTTTATATATAGAAAAAATACCAAAATATTTACAATCTATAAAAAAAATAGGCCCAAGTTTTTAATTTAAAAAAATACCAAAATTATCTTTTTCATTTGATATTGGTGCAACCAATTTCTCCAATAACTTCATCTTCGATTTCAGCATCACCCATTTCTTTCTTCTTTAGCAATGTCTCTTCCTTCTTCATCTTTCTTAGCTTCAGGTACGCATCTTTTTCTTTTCTCCTCCTTCTTCTTCTCCGATTCTTGTTCTTATTTTTCTTTTTATTCTTCTTCGATAGTTCTTCATGTTTTTTTTCTTGTTCTTATTTTTCTTTTCTTCTTCATTCTTTTTCTTTAGTAATTATTAATGTGCTGAATTATATCTCTATCTATGGCATACTGAATTAATTATTCATCTTTTTCTTCTTCTTTCTTCAATGAACTATGGGACAGAGATAGTCATCTTTGTTTGTTCGATATAGAAAGAGATAGAAATATATTTTTATAGGATCATCTTATTATTATTATTATTATTTGGGATCATCTTCTTCGAACTTCAACTTACTCGTCCTCTTCTTCAACTGATTATATAATAGATAGAGATAGAGCTTAATCTCTGTCTATTTGAGATTGACAATTACAATACTTTATTTTTTGTATACCACAAATAGTTAGAGATATGGTGTTATCTCTGTCTATCTGTTATAGACAAAGATATGTTTATCTCCATCTATCACAGATAGACAAAGATAGATGTCTATCTCTGTCATCTATCATGTCTATCTTTTTGTTTACAGTGATAAAGTTCTATTATCTTTGTCTATTCAAAATAGACAATGTTAGAGCTCTATGATTGTCTCCCATCCAAAAAAAATTAGCAAAAGTAATAGAATTAAGTGATAGAAAGAGATAAATATCTATCACATTCTATTTGGGATAGACAGGGATAGTTGTCTATCTCTGTCTATCTATACAGTTTTGGTTTTTACTCGTTGCATCTTGGGATGGGGGCTGTTTTGGTATTTAACACTATGGGCTGGGCTTTTTAGGTGAACTAATTTCGTTTTTCAAAATTTTTCTATTAAGTGTAATTATTTTATTGTTTTTTTCTATATTTAAAAGACCCCTCGATGTTATTGTTATTATTTTAAGGGATTAAACATCTAGATATGAGGGATTGATAATCTATACTATATTAAATTTGCACTATACAGAACTCTTCGCCACCAATCATTTTGAGGGTGTGATTGGTCACTCAAATTATTAAAGAACACAATCAGATAAATTGGTCTTACTTTACCAAAGATAGATTCGGAGGTCGATGGATGTAGGGAAAGTATTGACACCTTACAACACCCGTTTGAAATTATTTTTCTATTATCTTAAAACTATGGAAAACATTTGGTGTATTTAATTGGAAAGAAAAAATGTCTCACTTGAACCCAACTATAACTTCAAGAAAAGTTTAGTTGGAGTTTTGTGAGTGGATAAATATCCAATATTTTATCATCGTGATATTTACCTCAAGAATTTGAAAATTGGTTGACAAATCTCAACTCCGTCATTGGTTTAACGTGATAATTAAAAAAAATGGTTCGTGTGAATCAATTTCACTTTTTTAGAAGTAAAATAAGAATTAGTTCCAACGAGTGGTGCAAACCCTACAAAAATTCGAAAATCTTTTTGTTGTAAATTTAGATTAAAATCAAATTGAAAATTTATGAAAACTTCCAAATTGAAATTAAAATAGAATTTTATAAATTAAAGAAATGATTTTTTTTATTATTATATAAGTCACAAATTAAAATGATCTAAAATCATTTGACTGAAACTGTACTTTATTTGAAGACTTCAAATAAAATCAAATTTGAATCTTTTCTTGAAAGTAAACTTGAAATGAAATTGAAATTTCAATTGAACATATATGAAACAATATTGATATTAAATGAAATTACAAAATTTATTTGAAGCAAATGGGAGGGTTTGACACTTTTATTGATGCTTCGAATTCTTCTTAAGATTTCAAGAGGAAGAAATTAAAACGAAATTGGAAGAATCTTTAAATTCTTATAAAACTTCAAATTAAACCCAAATAATTGAAACTGAATCAAAACTTGAAAGATGATAAAAATCGGTATTAATAAAAACCAATTTGAAACACTTGGAAAACAAACTTTGTGATTTCGATTCTAAGTTGGGCTTGGATTTATTGAAGAAGGGTATTTTGAGATATGTAAGATGTGTTTGATGTAAAAGGTACACTGTAAGAGGTATGGAGTATGTAGTATGATTTGAAAATGATCGGAGTATGTAGAGGATAGAGGTTTTTGGAGCGAATTGAGGTTTCTAGGAGTAGATTGTGTGTGTTTTGGAGGAAGAACTTGAGCCAATTTATAGTTGAAGGTCGAGGATAGCGTCGACTCTATCCCAATGACTGAGGGGACAAAATTGTATTTTATAGCTCAAATCTGGGGCTTGTCACGAAAATTGAGTAGCGTCACGACGCTTTACATAACTCTGAGTTGGTTTGTTTTCGTTTATTTGGTTCCCAAATTGAATTTTCAAATCTACTAATACTTAGAGAAATAGAGTATTCAACCAACTAGTGACTTTCTTATCATAAAAACATATAAAATTAATATTTTCAATTTTAAAAAATAAGAAGAAAATAACCGTTCGGGGATTTTTTTGGTTACAAGTTGGGCCGGCCCAAATTATGTTGTAGCAAAAACGAGTTTGGGCCGAGTCCTCTTTTCGTCTTCGTCTTTCAGTTCCGGTGGAAAAAAAAAAAGAAAAAAAAAAAGAAAACAACGGAGAAGAAAAAAGACCTTGTTTCTGTTTCTGGGGCTTTCTTTTATCTCCGGCTTCCTCCATCCCACACTCCCTCGCTTTTCTCGCACCTCCTCTCACTTCCATTCTCTCTGCCATGGCCACCAGCTAATCTAGGGCTACCGCTGGACGTCTGTTTTCAATCCCTTTTCCATCTTCTTCTATCACCAACTGTTCATTCCACAGGATTCTTCTAACTTTCAGATCTTGCCGGGGCAGAGTATCTGGAGAGAAAACAGAAAAGATTGGTTTTTTTATTCTTTTTAATGTCAGGTGCATTCCTTTACTCTCTTTGATGTTGTTTGGGATGAGTTGCGGAAGAAGCTAGTTCGTTTTTAAGTATTAGTCTGTTCTAAAAAATTATTTAGTTTTTTGTAAGTTCTGCTTTTATTGTATGATTTGTTTTCCCTCTCAATTTGCTGATTTGAAACTTGGTTTGGATACAATTGTCTTAAGTTTATTGTTTTTTATGTTAATGAAAGAAAATAGAAGTTATTGTTCTTTCCTGAATTTGAGCTTACATGGATGGATGATGGATCGAGTTTTTAATAACTGTAGAGTGGTAGAAGTTGAAGAAAGCTGCAATGTACGCGAGAAGAATAAAGTGTAGAAATCAGAGATGGGATTTAGTGTTTCGGCCGTCCAAATATTTAAGCAGGCCGGATGGTCTGGATGGTGGTTATTATCAATATTTGCATTGTAAAAGTTTTTCTCGGAGTAGGTTTGTACGTGATAATTCAATTACAAGACATCTTTTAGCTTCCTTGGGGCCACGAGGTGGCTACTTATCTTGTCAGGGAAACTTGGACCGGACTTCAATTTCATTTTTAAGAAGCGCTCAAGTACGTAAGTATAGTTCAGATGGTGATGGAAGGAATGCTAGTGAGGGTAAGCATATACCTGTAAAGGATGCAGCAAATTTTGAAAAGGGAAAGGCTAGGGAAGAAGTAATCGGGGAAGATGCAAAACATACGGATTCTCATGCTGAACTTGGAGTACAAGATCAAAAGGAATGGCTTAAGAATGAGAAGCTTGCAATGGAGAGTAGAAAGCGAGAATCTCCATTCATCACTAGACATGAAAGGTTTAAAAACGAGTTCATACGAAGGATTGTTCCTTGGGAGAAAATCTCTGTTTCCTGGGATACCTTTCCATATTACGTAAAGTAATCACTGTCGCTTTGATTATCTTGTTGTTCTGTTGACAATTATGCTATTATATTTTCTGATATAGGTCCGAATTTTTTTTATTGGTCTTTTAGTGAACAGTCAAAAAATTTATTGGTGGAATGTGCTGCTTCCCATTTGAAGCATAAAAATTTTACTTCCTTATATGGTGCTCGTTTGACTTCCTCAAGTGGCAGAATTCTACTTCAAAGCATTCCAGGTAGGAAAGTTCCATTTCACTCGAGCAGTCATGCAATTTAAAAGTATTATTTCTGAACTTCTTAGCTCCCGATGTTCTTTCAATGGATACCTGCAGGCACTGAGCTCTATCGTGAGAGGTTTGTTAGAGCACTTGCCCGAGATCTAAAAGTTCCTTTACTGGTGCTAGACAGCAGTGTTCTTGCTCCTTATGTAAGACATGAAGCAAATCAGACAATTAAAGTCATGAAAAAAATTATTGTAAATCATAGTTTTAGCAATTTTACTAATTATGTTATTCATCTTATGATGCAGGACTTTGGTGATGATTTGACCTCGGAGGGCGAATCGGATGATGAAGCAGAATCTGGTGAGGATTGTGACTCAGAGGATGAGAATGAAAACAGTGCAACTAACGAGGATTGGACAAGCAGTGGGGAGTCAAAATCAGATTGTAGTGAGAGTGATGAAGCTGATGTTGAGGCAACTGCGGAAGCAGCCCTTAAAAAACTCATTCCATGCAACATTGAAGAGTTTGTGAAAGTATGTTTATGCACTCAGCTCTGATAAAAAAGAGGAAATTTGTGTTATTGGATCAACCCACGCCATGTAGAAGGACATCTATTTTTTTCTTCATCCAGGTTTTCTGATAATTGTTTACATATGTGGCAGAGTGTGAATGGAGAATCTGATAGTTCTTCTGAGTTATCATCACAATCTGAGCCTAGTGAAACTTCTGTTAAGTCAAACAGACCACTAAGAAAAGGTAAGACGTAGATTCTATTTTCAGTTTTATATTGTTACCTTTATCCCATTTGATACATCCATATTTTGATTAGATTTTCCTCTAATAGTGTTGAATTGTACCCCACGTTCTTTATATGCTTTTTGCAAATGCATGTATGTGTTTTTATGCATGCCTACTTTGCATTTTTCTTCATGAGATTATAATGTTTTCATTTGTGACAGATCATGAGATTTGTATTCGAATCCCAATATTTCTGTAAGAAGTACTATGGTGCTGTTGTAGGTAGTGGTAGTTTACTAATCAATAAATGCTTGCTTGTAAACTTGATCGTACAATGTTTTGATAAAATGTTCTACTGATTCTATTGCCTTCATCTGCTTTAGGACATTTTTTATTCTTTTTTCTTAACTCTTTATATTCTGCCTCAGGTGATCGAGTGAAGTATGTAGGGCCCTCTATAAATGTTGAAGCTGATAAGAGGTGGCTTTCTAACTTTCTTTTTTGCACCATTATATGATTTGAATACAAAGCATATTATTCTTTCTTATTCCGAAGGTGGGACTGTGAGATGTATTGGACATTGATGGGACCTTCTAACTTTTCTTTTGGAGATGTAGAAGTAAGTTTTAGGGGGATTTTGTTTATTGCTCAAGCAGAGAGCAGAGTGAAGTTTGGATTAGGCTCCAGTGCTTTTGATTGTTGTTGGCCGGTTCCCATCAATGAGTTTTGTTATTTATCCTGCTTTTCTTTTTTTGTTCAACCAAATGGGAGACGCCTGTTAATATCTCTCTAGTCCTTACAGTTTGGCTTCAACATTCTTTTCTGTATCTACACCAGCATTTCTTGTTAAATAGAAAAATATTGTGTGTTTTTGTATTATGTGTAATCGGCTCTATGAGTTTCAAATTTATCCTCAAAAGGCTATCATCTGCAAGTTCTATATTTTTCTGTTCTGTATCATTATGTTGATTTATTGTTTCTTGTTTCCACTGTTCATGTGATTAGTTTCTTCCCTTTTATTCTGAAATTTTTGTCTGTAGAAATTTCTTGTGGCTCTTATCAGAAAACAGTGTTCATTGCAGTGTGGAGTGTAGCTTCTAAATTTATGTGTTTTGATGTTGTCCGGGTTAGTTAAATTGCTAGGATCTAGGTTTAGATAGCCATGGTACTGGAATGCTTGTTGGTTGGATTTTGTTGATTTGAACAACTTAAAGCATTCTGTTGGGAGTTCAATAAATTGGTCTGGATTCTGAAGGCCTGTTGCTGATCTCCTCCCCTATGTGAACTCGCAACCTGATTTTGAGAAATAAAATGCATCACAGGATCACATTGGGGAAGATTTCAACATCTGAAGGTCCAAAAAGTGCTTATACCATTATTCGTGGCAGGTGGGTTGGTAAGTCACCGTATGTATTGAACTCTGAAGCTTCCTCCTTCTTTGTTTGTATTTTATTTTTTGAGTACAGCAACATTTGGGGTGTGAAATTGGTCGATGGGAAAATGCTTATGGGTGGTTTGATGTTTTTGGTCTCCACCTTCTTCTCAGTTCTCGCTGTATTATGTAACCTCTTTCTCATGCTCAGCTAATCTATGATACTGATTTGAAGGAAATAAATTATCGAATTGTTTGGAGTTCTTTCTGCATTTTGATGAAGCCAGCGTATGTTGTGATTTGAAAGGTTGTTTCATGTATCTGTAGGCCTTTATCAAATGGCCAACGTGGGGAAGTCTATGAGGTCGATGGAGATCGAGTTGCTGTAATTTTGGATGTCAATGATGTAAAACCAGATGGAGACAAAGAGGAGAAATCCTCAGAGTCTCCACCAAAACCCCCAATCTATTGGATAAATGGTGATTTCATTTTTGAAGTTAAATTGGTTTCTAACAAGGAATTATTGGACTATTTTGGACCTCATATTCTTTCGGTGTTAAAGAAAATGATTATATTTATTCTCTCCCGCAGCTAAGGACATCGAGCATGATCTTGATACACAGTCTGAAGACTGCGTTATTGCTATGGAGGTTCTATCCGAGGTAGAAATCTTGCATATTTCAAAAGTTCTTATTGGAATGGATCTTTTTGTATATTCGTTTATAGGAATTAAGGCTCCTTCTAGTGGAAGGCGCAAAAATTGAAATGTGTAATCAGCCCAAGGAAGGGCCAAAAACTCCTTCCCTTGGCATCAAAATTTCCTAAAAATTATTCAAAAAAATAAAAAGGAGAGTTCCAGAAGAGCTTTTGTGCAGAATAATATCCTAAATTTCCTATTCCCTAGTATAGAAATGTTCCCCTTACTCCTTGGATACATCAATGAGGAAAATAATCTTATTCTGCCCTATTATGATGTTCACTTGTGATTGATTTTGCTGTTCTTTTTTGCAGGTGGTTAATTCGATGCAACCCATTATTGTCTATTTTCCAGACTCTTCTCAATGGTTGTCTCGAGCAGTTCCCAAGGCCAACTGTAGAGAATATGTTCAGAAGATGGAGGAAATCTTTGACAAAATATCCGGCCCTGTGGTTTTGATTTGTGGGCAGAATAAAATTGAATCGGGCTCAAAGGAGAAAGAAAAATTTGTAAGCACTGTGGTTTTACTGAAGCGTACCTAGTCAGTAGACTTTCTACTTCTGAAAGCAAAACTTAACTCCTTTTCTTTTTTACCAGACTATGATACTTCCAAATGTTGCGCGCATTGCCAAGTTGGTAATGTTCTTTATACTTTATACTTATTTGTATATTATTACTTTTTTTTTTTTATAATACAGTGTTCTTTATACTTATTGCATTTCTATTTTCATTCTTTCTTTCTTTCTTTTTTATTTTGGGTGTTGTTTGGTGGATTAACAAGATTATTTTTTAACATCTGCTATATCATATGCTAATTTATTTCCAGCCTCTATCATTGAAGCGTCTTACAGAGGGGCTTAAGGCGACAAAGAGATCTGAAGACAGTGAAATATATAAGCTTTTCAACAATGTTTTGTGTTTGCATCCTCCCAAGGTAGCTGGAATTGTAATATTTGTTTTTTAATATTACAGTTTTTTTTTTAATGTCCCTGTCTCTTTTTAGTTTTCTTTGAAAAAACAAAAGCACTTCTTATATCCTCTTTTACTCGCTATTTAGTTTTGATCCTTTATAGTTTTTTAATTGCTTGGTGTTGCTTTAGAAAGTTGAAATGTGAGGCTCATGAGATGGCATTTTGTGCTGTGAAGTTAACAAAGAAATTTTAGTTGTATTTTATTCCCAAAAAAATGTAGATATCGGGTTGTAACCAGTGACTTTTGTGGCAACTTTGGCTTGATATCAGTGCTGATCTGGAAGTTGTTTTTGTGACTTAAATATCGTATTTGGCGGAATGATTTGTGTTGAGAGTCTCACATGGGATAAACTAAGGAGATTCAAACTCTTTATAAGATAGATTAGCTACTCCTCAATTGAGTTTGAGATGGAATCCACACTATCAAATTTAGTATCAAAGCCCATAAAGCCCAAATGGGTATTCGGTCTAATAAAATAAAATTGAGATCCAATCAAGATTAGTGAATCCAAAAGAGGCACCATCTTGAGGAGGCATGTTGAGAATCTCACGTTGGACAGACCGAGGAGATTATAAACCTCAAGACAGCAGAATTGTTTCCTCTATCCAAGTTCTTTTTATTGATCTTTATTTACTTCTTCAGTTTTCATGTAACCTCTCTCATTCCTCGTACAGGAAGAAGAAGTCCTAAGAGCTTTCAGTAAACAACTCGAAGAGGACAGAAGAATTGTGATTTCTCGGAGTAATTTAAATGAGTTACATAAGGTATGGAAATGCTTCACATGGCATTTAATGGTGTACTCAAGTTACAAGTTACTTTTTGAAAACTTCCTTTTCTGATTTTTTTTGGTCACTCGAAGTCAAGTTTAATTTGTGGCACATGCCTGATGTCTCTCTCTCTCTCTCTCATTGACCCAACTTGCTAATAAAACTACATTTCAGGTTCTGGAGGAAAATGAGCTATTGTGCTTGGAATTGTTGCATGTAGTTACTGATGGAGTAATATTGACGAAGAAGAGTAAGATACAACTCTAATTGAAAATTCAATTTCCTCCTTCAAAACTGATCACCATAATTTGTATCCTCCAATATTGGGCATGTGGAATAGAAACACTGCTAGTTTTACATTCTCTACCTTTCAAACTTCTTTAAAATATACAAATAGTTGGTCATCGTTTTATCTGTTTCATATGATTAAGTGAGGATCACCAAGAAATTGATACATAAGAATTATGGCTCATTTCTTTCAGTTTATACTTATACATATACTTTGCATTTCGAACTCCAAAATGCTTACACGTAGAACTAGAAGCATGTAAGAGCACATCCAAGTTTGGATATATGGGTCTGGTACAACTTATGAGTTAATAGTTCTTTCATACGATTCCATTTATTTAGTTTTCCATGAGATCATGTCTGACTTCTTGATAATAGCAGATGCTGAAAAGGTTGTTGGCTGGGCTAAAAATCATTACTTGTCATCATGTCTGCTTCCAAGCATAAAAGGGGGCCGCTTACAGCTGCCACGTGAAAGGTTTTAATTTTGTTTTTTAAAATATTACTTTTTAGATTGCAGTTTTGAGTTTTGACGGGTGTGCAAACACTATGGTCTAATTTCTTATGCTTGTGTAAAGCCTCGAGATCGCAATTGCAAGATTAAAGGATCAAGAAACAACTTCTCGGAAACCCTCTCAAAGTTTGAAGGTTTGTGGTTAAGCATTTTGAAAGTTGATCACTGGGAATCTTTATACAGTTCTCCACATCTTAAATTTACATGCTACAGAACCTTGCAAAGGATGAGTACGAGAGTAACTTCATTTCAGCTGTGGTACCTTCTGGTGAGATTGGTGTGAAGTTTGAAAATATAGGTGCCCTTGAAGATGTGAAAAAAGCACTTAATGAATTAGTAATTCTTCCAATGAGAAGGCCCGAGCTTTTCTCTCGTGGGAATCTGTTACGGGTATGTGGTTTTCTGCTTCTTATCTCTGTTCAATATACATTTTAAAATAGAAATCATTACTTGGAGTAGCAGTCTCTTAACTTCATAAAAAATTTATCAGCCTTGTAAAGGAATATTACTCTTTGGGCCACCTGGAACTGGGAAAACACTTCTTGCCAAGGCACTTGCTACAGAAGCAGGAGCAAACTTCATCAGTATAACCGGATCAACACTCACATCTAAGGTTTGTCTAGGATGTCAGTGATATCTTAGACATTTTATTGAATTTAAGATGGTTCTGCCTGTGAACTACTGGTTTGAATATCACGAATATGTTAGCAATAAGTGAATAACTCAAAACTGTCTGCGTGAGATTTACATTACTACTCTCTTTTTTGAGGATGCTGTCTTAAATTTTGTTATGTTCCCTGAAGATTATTATGGTTTTTCTGGTTCTGCAAACAGTGGTTTGGTGATGCTGAAAAGCTTACAAAGGCCCTTTTCTCCTTTGCCAGTAAGCTAGCTCCTGTCATTATTTTTGTTGATGAGGTGAGTTGTATGTATCAATTATTGAGATATTTATGAATGCCATTCTTTTTTAATACTGTACACGAAATCAAATTTTTATTTCCTTTGAAAATGTCAGTTTTTTATAATAATTTGATGAAAACAGTTTAGCTACCAAAATTACTAAAAGTAGTTGTACACAATTATATTTCCTTTTTCTACTCGAAGATATTTATGAAGTTATCTGGATTTTGGAAAAATATCTTTCTTTTTTCGACTTTTCATTTTCTGTGTGTGGATTTGTTATTTTAGGTTGACAGTTTACTCGGTGCCCGTGGCGGTGCTTTTGAGCATGAAGCTACAAGAAGAATGAGAAATGAGTTTATGGCAGCATGGGACGGATTGCGGACAAAGGACAGCCAACGAATTCTTATCCTTGGTGCAACGAATCGGCCATTTGACCTGGATGACGCTGTCATTCGAAGACTACCCAGAAGGTAACTTTGATATTCATCTTTCTGTAAGGAAGAACTGGACTGGAAGGAAAGCAGAATAAAAATTTAGGAATTAACAAATTAAGTGGAATCAATATGTCAATTTAGCAGTTGATAGTTGCATTTCTTGTTTGCTTGTTATTTATCAGAATATACGTAGACCTACCGGATGCTGCAAACCGTATGAAGATTCTTAAAATATTTCTTGCACAAGAAAATGTAGTGCCTGATTTCCAGTTTGATGAACTTGCGAATGCAACGGAGGGGTACTCTGGCAGTGATTTAAAGGTAAGATCAATTGATAGCATTAAAAAGAATCTTGATCGTTAATCAACTTAACAGACATCGCTCTTTTGATTTGTAGAATCTTTGTATTGCTGCGGCATATAGACCCGTTCAAGAACTTTTAGAAGAAGAAAACCAGGTAAATCCTTTGCTTAACGTAGCTAGTTAACATGCTGATTTACTTGATTTGGCGTCTTCAACTTTAATTATATCTGTTCCACAATGCCCTTTGTTGGCAAGACTGCCGACGTTATTTTAAATTGTTGCATTTACTTCATTCCAGGGAGGCCAAAAACAAAAAGACTCAGCTACTTCATTGAGGCCACTTAATTTGGATGACTTTATTAAATCAAAAGCCAAGGTATGTCCTTATATTCACCAATTTGAACTTTTTTCAAAATCCTTGATTAAAATAAGTTTCAAGGACAATCTTCCCTTTGTGTACCATTTTGTTCTCGTAGCAATGTTGTTAACGTTCCTGTGTCGATAGACTATGCTCCATTTGGAATGACTATCTAAATTCGGTTTCTGGCTAAAATTGTTGCCAGATGGATTTTCTCCATTGTCATTGTTGCTATGTTCTATCTTCAACAATTTCTTGCTAACCAATACTCTGTTTGATGCAAACAGGTTGGACCATCTGTTGCCTTTGACGCTACGAGCATGAATGAACTAAGAAAATGGAATGAACAGTATGGAGAAGGCGGTAGCCGGAAGAAATCGCCCTTCGGCTTTGGAATTTAAGGTAACACATTTAATTTTATTCAAAGTAAGAAAGAAAATAGAAGAGAGGAAAAAAAAAATGCCCATTTAATTTATATTTCCTAACGGGAACACTTCCCATTCCTTTTTTGAGTTCAATTGAGTTAGGCTTCATCTCTTTTCAATGTTTTAGCTTCCATTGTTGCCCAAGTTTTCTTCTTGTAACATAATATTATAGAGACCATGTTTTTCTCATAGTTTAATAAGTTATTTCTTTCTTTTTTTTTTTTTTTTATCTAATTTAGTTAGATATATATATATATATTTTCCTATTCAGTGTAATGGCTCTTTGTAACCCAACATTTTAACGAGTTATATCAATTGGAAGGGTTGTTTGAGGCTGGTTTCAGTTTTTCCCCCTCCCCCTCCTCCGGGATTATTGAGCACTTCTAAATTATATGTTACTCGATTCGAGTATAACTCGTAACTTTTGTTATAGGTTTTCAAATATTTTTCTTTGTTTCATGTGGAAATGATATTTTAGCTCATATCTAATTTGAAAGCAGATCTTGGTGGTGGAGAGTGGAGTATGGGGAGAAAGTGGTTTCTTCTCAGTTCAATGAGATGATGAAGTTTGTAAGTTTATCAACTTGAGGGAATAGGGTTTAGGGTCTCGCACATTATGGAGTAGAAAAGCCAATGAAATTAGCAAAGCTAGAAGCACACTGAGTTACACAAAAAAACGAGGATGCATGACCTACCTTAAGTCACCAAATTTCAAATCTTGATAATTGCATCATTTACCTTAGTAAAATCTTCGGAGCAGTCGTTGATTAACTTCACCACCGTCCTTGCATCATATTCACCGAGTAACCAAAAAAGATGGAAAATTCAAAGAGATGATTCTGAGTAGTTTCTTTTATTAATATTATTGATCAAGTGATAACATCGGATGTTTTATAAATAAATATTGGTTGATTTGACACGACATGATGCGTTGTTAGATATTAAAAAAATAATTAAAAAAAAAAAGAGTACAAAATGTTTCATTTTTTAAGCAATGTAGGACTGTCCAATCTACTTTAACAAACAAAGTGTTATTGTTGTTACATTTAACATCATCAATTCAATGAAATTGTAACCTATAATACTTTTCTGGTCCTTAGGTTTTAGATTTAGTTTCAATTTAATTTATAAGTTTCAAAATGTTATACATTTAGTTTTTAAATTTTGATTTTTGGTTTTAATTTAATTCCAAAATATTAAAATGTTATAATTTTCATCCTTAATATTTGAGTTTTGTTTCAATTTTGTTTCTAGATTTCAAGATGTTACATTTTTAATCTCAATTTTTTCATTAAATTTTTACTAATTTAAAGTAGATGAAGTAAAATTTTAAATTTAATTTTAAAAGTGATAAAAAATAGTGAATTTAATTAAATCGTTTAGTTATTTTAAATTTATTAATATATATTAACACTGAAAGGTGAAAAATAAGTATTTAGTGAAAAATTGAGGATAGAAATATAAATATTAAAATTTAGGAACTAAATTGAAACAAAACTCAAATGTTAATGATAAAATTGTAGTATTTTGAAATCTAAGGACTAAATTGAAGTCAATCCCAAAACTTAATAAAATGTATAATATTTTGAAACCTAAAAACAAAATTGAAACTAAATAAAAAAACTCATCGACTAAAGTGATATTTTTCGGTCTTTTTTACTTCAAGAAAGAATTTCAAACCTTGTTAATCCACACGTTGAAACGACATGTCGTACCGTCCAAAACGATTACGGCACTACTCGGCACCCGACCCATTTCTGATGTGGGCATCCGTTTCATTTCATATCCTTTGAAATTGGGTCTCGAAAATTGAAAGTTGGAGCCTCTGCCACTGCGCCATTGATGAAAGAATGAATTCAGCTGCTGAAGCTGGAAGACGACTGTGTGAGGGATTTGGTGATGGCCGGTTCTATACGAACAGTGAGAAATGGAAGCTGTTTCTGATGGTCGTTGCCGCTCTTTTGGCATCCTTGGTTGTCCAATCTAATGCATGGGAGACAATTGGAGAATGGCAAATTCTTACCAGACAGAATTTTTCTTCTCAGATCAGACTTCATCCGCATATTCTTCTTCTCGTCACACTGCCCTGTAAGTTTCCTCTCATTCTGTGATTTTGTTTTTGTGCCAGAAGTGATCAACTTCGGTAACTTGAGTTACCTGTGGACTGAATGTATATTGTCTTCTGTTTTGATTATAAACTTTTTTTCTATAGAGTTCAAATTTAAATAATATGTAATGTTTAGCTGATTAGGTAGTATGGCGATTTTTACTGCGTTTGGACTAATTTTGTTTGTTGAGGTTTCTACTTCCATGACGGTGTGGCAAGAAGAGTAGTCTTGGAGTACTTTGGTATTCAATTTACACAGCAACAGTTTAAAACGAAGCTAAAAAAGTATTGGTTGTTCAATTCAACACCCAAATTCTAAATTTTAGGACAAACTTGTTTATTACCTGGAACAGGACCTTCGGCCCAGGAAATAAGCAGAAATCAAGCTCACTAACATTTTTTTATAAAAAAGGAATCTGATAAAGAATTAAAGTCATTAAATTGCAGCTATGATGGAGGATAAGGATTTTTTCAACGAGAAAGCCCTTGGACCGAACCAAACCAATAATATCTTTTCCACCTTATCTTAAAACTCTAACAATTTCTCTCCGAAGTTCAAAGCATTGATTTTCATTGTCTCCAAAACATTTGGTTTCCTTCTTTGCCCACGGCTGAAAAATGCTTGAAGGAGAATTTTTTTAATTATGGAAGGGTAGCACCACTCTCTTTGAATCGTTGTAAAACCTTGATCATAACTTCCCAAGAGGTTGAAAAAAGATGTCATTGACCTTCATGAGCATTACACAAAACATTGGTTTTGATATTTTCTTTGGACTCAATATAGGTGTGAGTTTCTTTTAAAATTAGTCGTCAGCCTTTTTGCCCGATATGCTGGTTGTAGGCCTAGGGTATATAAGCTTGGAAATTGGTTACAGAAAAGTAAAATTGGTTCTCTGTGAATTCCTCTTGAACATGATCCTACTACGAATCTACGATCACCCGCTTCAAGGGAATATTCTGAGCTAAACAGTATTTTACAATTAGCCATCTGAGAAGTGAATATATTTGGGGCCTCAAACTCTAGTTGTTACTGGTAACTGTTCAATATGAATGCCGGAGTATTTTATTTCGCAGATCTTCTAACACAATATCCTATATTCCTAAATAGAAAATAGAAAAAAAATCTAGGCTTCCTGAATTTTAGAAATCGGTGATGTAATTTAGATGATAGAATTATATATATATATATATATATATATATATATATATATATTTGTTTTATTGTTGGTGCATGATCAATTATTCTGTTGTGCAGGGTCCGGTGAGTCACGAACACTAAAGAAAGATATAGCCCATCTGATTGAAAATAGGAAAGAAAGCTATAGTTCATTAAAGCTGATGTTCATGTACAGAAACTCGGAGAAGATGTTAGCAAATGCAATTGGTGCTACTTCAGAGGAGACAAATGTTATTTTCTACCATCATTCTGTATCTTACAAGTACCAAGGAAGACTAACCGCCCAAAATATTGTATTCTCAATTTATCCATATATGTCACTATTGCCTGAACAACTTCCCCTTACGCACTTGAATACCCCTGAGGACTTGAAGTCATTCCTTGATTCCACTGATAAGGCCTTGCTTCTCGTGGAATTTTGTGGATGGACCCCAAAATTGTTGTCCAAGGGGATAAAGGGCAATGCTACAGGTCTGTGATGATTCTTCTGTACCTCTTGGCACCCTAAGCTTTGCTATTTCATTTCCAAATATACAAAGTATTATTTCGTGTTCAAATGTGAATTGTTCATTCCTTTATACTTTCTTTTGTTGTATTCAATAGCTACTCCATATGCTTCATCATTATATTTTCTGTAATTTCTAGAATGAATATCTCCACAACATTTTGCTGCAGATGATCTTTTTGAAACAACTGACAAACATACGGATGGAATACAAACATCGAGAGGGAAGAATAACAGCAAGGTGGCTAGCTATTTTTATTTACCATTGTATGATTGGTTGTAGAAGATAACAAGAAAAAAATTTATTCCAACAAATTTCTCACCTCTTTCTTCTCCCTGCCTACACCCTCTTCCTAAAAAAAAACAACAGCATCATAACCAAAATGCAGACATGATATGTGGTATTGAAAAAGGATATGATGGAGTTCCATGGTTTGGGGAGTTCAGTTCAGGAAATGATACTTGTATAGAGACTAACTGTACCAATGAATCTTTTCCATCATCTTGCAATAATGAAGAGTTCATGCGGTACAACTCTTTCTTCACAAATTTATTGGCTGTTGTCAGAGAATTCTTCCTGCCCAGAGAGAAGCATGGGTTTGGTCTGATTTCTGATAGATTGATGATTTCTTCTCTTGGCATTGAAGATTCGGATTCATGGCTTGCAACACTTCATTTTGCTGGATGTTCGAGTTGTTCAAAAACTCTAAGAGCAGGTGATGACCTTAAGCAAAATTTGCAGATGAATAATTTCATTGTTTCAGAGGTTAGTTAATTTGCCTTCAAACAAAGATTTTTTTATTCATATCATTTATGTTGGTCATTCCTCTACAACCTGCTGATTTGCTTGCTGAGAGAGAGAGAGAGAGAGAGAGAGAGAGAGGGGGGGGGGGGGGGTATGGGAAGGTACCAATCCACCTTGCCAGGATTGTTTTTATGATTGATTGATTGCTCTATGATGTGTATGTAAATAGACCATTGTGATACTCTATGATGTGTATGTAAATAG
Source organism: Cucumis cinereus (assembly GCA_037974625.1). NCBI lineage: Eukaryota > Viridiplantae > Streptophyta > Magnoliopsida > Cucurbitales > Cucurbitaceae > Cucumis > Cucumis cinereus. The sequence continues at coordinate 14,367,100 of JBBPDJ010000001.1, read as the reverse complement.
ACCATTGTGATACTTCTTTCATTATAAATGATCATGCATGTGTTATAAATTACACCACTAATAAATTTTTTGCATAGAGGCTAAGTGTCTGAATGAACCTTTTCCATCATCTTGCAATAATGAAGAGTTCATGTGCTACAACTCTTGCTTCACAAATTTAGTGGCTGTTGTCAGAGAATTTCATCACATCAATGAAATCTTTGTTTCCTAAAAATAATCATAAAAAAAAAAAAAACCCAACTAAACTGCTTGTTAGATATTTTGCTTTTTGTTGCTTTTAATGCCTTGATGATTTTTATGCTCATTTTGATGCGTTTAAAGCTTTTCTAATGGCATAGTATGTGCATGAAAACGTTTCTGTGTTTTAAGACTCCAATATCATTGTGGAAGCTCTTGCATTGTGGTTGAGAACCAACCTCCTTTGTCAGGTTTTTTTTTTTTTTTTCCTTTTTAATTATTTTTATTTTAATGAAGTTGATACTCTAAGATCTTGAGGATCTAGAAACTGAACTTCAAATGTGAAACATGGAAATTGATGTTTTTCTTTTATGATTGTCTTAGACAGTGTATGGAAACATCACACCTTAAACAATATTCAAAGGGGGGATAAAACACAGAAACATAAAAGAAAAACAATGAATCTTAAAACACAGAAACACATAAAAGAATATCTCAAACATGGAAGTATGACTGTTTCTTGTTTGCATGAGCACTCAACAATCAAGCTTATGTTAGATAATGGAAAACGGGTTAAGGTATCTTCCAGCTTTGACAGGAAAATGGAGTTTAAATCTGGAAACAACAAATGATAGAATTCATTTTTATTAAATTAATTTGTTTGGATTTGTGTTATCATTTAGCTTGAAGTAGATGGGAGCGGGGAACAGCCTGATTTGCCTGTCAATAAGCCATCAATAATTCTGTTCGTGGATAGATCATCCAACTCATCAGAGTCCAGAAGAAAAAGTAAAGTCGCTCTTCAGGATTTCAGAGAATTGGCACAACAGTATTACACGTCGTATTCCATCACTGAACAAGGTGGCAACAAGGTAGAGAAACCTTTGCTCCAAAAATATCCAGTTATGAGAAGTCCCTTGGAACCTCCTAGACTAAAGTTGTCTTCAGCATCTCGGTTGATTAAATTGGAGGATAAGATGTCTTCTGTCATGATTGTGAACGAGGGAAAAGTTGTCTCTATGGATAAATTAGCTTCAGAATTACAAAGAAATTCATTGCATGAGATCCTATCGCTCCTTCAGAAAAAGGAGGCTAGGCTAAGCTCCCTTGCAAAGAATTTAGGTTTCCAGCTCTTATCTGATGATATTGACATTAAGTTAGTAGATCCATTGGCTGATGTGACAGAAGTTCAATCTTTAGAAGTGTCACCAGAGACATCCCAGGAAGGAACTATGACACCTAGTGTTCAACCAGATGAAGATCAGTCGATTAATGGCAGGTGCATGTCTCCCAAAGAGCCTGCGGAAGCTTCAGAATTTTGTACCATCGAACCTACTCCTCAGCAAGATAATGAAAAGAGAGCTAGCATTCATGCAGTTGAGCATCATGGTTTTATACAATCTGATGAATCAGCTACCGACCACATTCCTCAAAACATTAAAGCTGAAGAAAAATCTTCTTTAACAGTGGAAATATCAAGGGATGAGAACCTCCGCTTCCAAGGTTTTGAAGGTTCATTTTTCTTCTCTGATGGTAACTACCGATTACTTAAAGCTTTGACAGGTCAATCGAAGATCCCTGCTTTGGTAATACTTGATCCCCTTCTGCAGCAGCATTATGTCTTTCCGCTGGAGAAAATACTAAGCTATTCTTCACAGGCTGATTTTTTAAGCAGATTTTTCAATAGAAGCTTACTTCCATATCAACTGTCTGAATTTGTTAACAAGAGCCCTAGGGCAACCATTAGCCCACCATTTGTTAATTTGGATTTTCATGAGGTGGATTCTGTTCCTCGGGTTACTGCTCTTACTTTCTCCAAACTTGTTATTGGCTCCAACCAATCTGAATCCTTAAATACTCTCGATGCTTGTGACAAGGATGTGTTGGTTTTGTTCAGCAATAGTTGGTGTGGTTTTTGCCAGAGAAGCGAAGTAGTTGTTCGTGAAGTTTATCGAGCTATTCAGGGTTATGCTAACATGCTTAAGAGTGGAAGTGGAAAGCACAAAAATATGTTAAGTGGTGAGTACTTCATTACTTGTCCTCCAAATTGTAAGGAGTGATGGTTGTTTGTTGTTTGTCTGCCTGTCTTCTTCTACCTGTCCTGTTTGAAAATGCATCTGGATTTCCTTTTATGGGAATTTTTCAACTTGTGTTAACATGATAATTACTAATTTGCTCATTGCTTTTTAGTGGTTTCTCTGACTTGATGCAAAGCTTATCTATTTTGTAATCTTAATTTATTTGATGTAGTATTCTAGATTAAATCCCGTTTTACTTCTACTCTTCTGACATCATTATTAAAATAAGAAATTTTGTCGGTTGATTTTTGGTATTAGAGGAAACTTACTTTTAAAAAAAGATGGTAGTAAGTGTTTTTCTTTTATCCATTGAATGTAAATCAATTTTAGAATGGTCTAACAATAGTAGTGTTTGTTGTATTCACGCTAAATTTTGCAGAAACTCGGGCAGATCTACTGTCAAAGCTCCCACTAATCTACTTAATGGACTGCACACTGAACGATTGCAGTTCAATTCTAAAGTCATTTGATCAGGTGCTCTTTTCAGGAATGACATCTGTTTTTTTTTTTCTTCCTTGTAAAACTTTTTCTTTTATTTTACTGCCTTTCTGCAATCAGTGTTTTCATCGATTGTTTTATCAAATTATTGGTGAACCATTACAGATGGTATTTCCTATAATATTGCGTATCCTTCGCCAAGGTTCTCACAGTATCAAAATGGATAGCTTTCCAATTATGTCCTTATAAACTAGTTCAAGTCAATAGAGAAGTTATCTTTTGTGTAATTTTGTATTTTGTGACCAAGTCTTTTTTTTTTATAAGATCTTTTTTTTTTTTTTTTTTTTTTTTTTTTTTGACCAAGTCAGGGGTTAATTTTGTATTTGCTTCGCATTTTTCAATAGTTAACCTT
>JBBPDJ010000001.1:14316222-14363985 GCA_037974625.1 Cucumis cinereus | reverse complement strand
AAGGAGGTCCTTGGAAACCAAGTCAAATCAACAAAGAAATTACCTTTTGGGGAATTTTGGGTTTTGGGAACAAGGCTTTTTTTTTTAGAAGATTCTTTTTTTTTTTTTTTTTTTTTTTTTGTGACCAAGTCAGTGATTAATTTTGTATTTGCTTCGCATTGTTCAATAGTTAACCTTTCGTAAACTTGTAACATGCAGCGAGAAGTATATCCTGCACTTTTGTTATTTCCAGCAGCAAGAAAGAAAGCTATATTGTATAAAGGTGATCTAGCAGTAACCGATGTTATAAAATTTGTGGCAGAACAAGGAAGTAATGCCCAACATCTTATCAATCAGAATGGTAATGTCCAACTAAGACTTTTTATTATCCCTTACTACTATGCTTTCTCAGGGTGACATGCTAGCCTTTTGCTTTAGAGGGCTTTTTAAAACACTGGTTGGTTGAGAGAACAATTATTGTCTTGACTTTCACTAAAAACTTTACTGGGAGATGACATCATTTTTTGGCTGGAGGACGCCTTTAGACAGGGATGTCCTCAGGAACAATTTTAAATACAGAATTGAACTTGCAAGAAAACAGCATTTACCACATTTTGTCTAGAATCTAACTTGCTGGTTCTTCTTTTATATAGGAATTATATTGACAGTGGCAGACAACAGAATTGGACGCACCAAGTCATTTGAAGATGCAAGACCTACTCATTCTCCAGAAAAGGACACTATTCCGATCGAAAAGTACCACGAAGTTCTAGTGCGAGACAGGAAAGTGGAAAGTGCTAAAAGATTCAGTCACATAAATCTTCATATCACAAATGATGAGGATGAATCATCACCTCATATAGGTGTTGGAACGATGTTAATTGCCACCGACAAACTTCTTGGTTCGCAGCTTTTTGATAATGCTCAGATTCTGATTGTCAAGGCAGATCAAACCATTGGTTTCCATGGGCTGATAATCAACAAACATATCAAATGGGATTCTCTTCAAGACATGGGAGAAGGTTTAGATATCTTAAACGAGGCGCCTTTATCACTTGGAGGACCACTCATTAAACGCAAAATGCCACTTGTGACGTTAACTCAAAAAGTTCCTAAAGACCTGCACCCCGAAATCCTTCCAGGCATCTACTTCCTGAATCAGGTTGCTACCTTACATGAAATAGAAGAGATAAAGTCAGGGAATCACTCAGTTAGTGGATATTGGTTTTTCTTGGGTTATTCAAGCTGGGGTTGGGATCAGTTGTATGATGAAATTGCTGAAGGAGTTTGGAGATTATCCGACGATGGCGAGAGTTACTTAGGTTGGCCGGAAGTTTGACAACTTTTATCTGCATCGGAAGAGCTTTTAGAACCTAACAAAACAGGTCAGTGCACACAAACTAATTAATACAAGTGAGACCATTTGATTTGCAAGATAGTGTCATTATTTGATGGTGTACAAATTCGGTGTGGCTGGATTTTTGTAAAATTGCTTTTGTTCCTTATATATGTTTATTAAATTTAAAAATATTAGTCAAATTTTAAATTTTAAAATAGATATATATATATATTTATATTTATTATTTGATTAATTTTTTTTTAAAAAAATGTGCTGTGTTATGTTGCTCCTCTTGAATAGGGTTTTTATTTTTTTTAATAAACTTTTGAGCTGTAGAAATTGAACTAATTATTTGACGCAAATGGTTTTTACGAATTTGAATTGTTCCTCGAGAGAATATTTTAGAGATCAATCAAATTGGAACTATCGTTAGTTATTGATATGCATGGAAAATCATTTAAACAACGTAACTAAAGTTTTAGTAAGAAAATCGATATATACTCTGAAATTATCATAAGCTTGAATTAATAATTGTGTCAATTTAAATTTTAAACATTTGTTATTATATTAATTTATACGTACTTTTCGATTTAGTTCGAAAAATACTGTCAACTTTAATTGATCTTAACTTATCATTAATGGATCAATGTAGACCTAATATTAAGATTACTCATTTACCTTAGAAAATTGTCTATGCATTTATTTTTACTTATATAAACTTCTTCAAATGAGAGTCTAAATTGATTTATTTGCGAAAGATTAGAAGTTCAGTTGATTAAATTATAGGTTTGTATCTTTAGGGTTGAGTTGGTTATTATAGTTAGTAAGTTATAATTATTAGTGTTTTGGGTGCATGATATTAATAATAGTGTGTGTTTGAGGTATATGTTATTTTTGTTTGGGTAGGAGATAGTAAACATTGCATTAGAGAAGAAAAGATAGAATGAGAGAAAAATAGTGAATATCGAGTAAAGAGTGGTTTGAAAGGGTATAATAGTTTTATAAAAAAAAAAGAATTGTAACAATTTAGTTCGATACTTTGAAAACTTTAACAATTTAGTCTCTATCTTAAAAAATCTCATCAAAATTGCGTGGTAATTTTTATTATGTAACAACTTTGATAAATAAATTTGGTTTCCCATCAATTTAGCAATCTTCATGCAAAAAAAACTTCTACTAAATTTTAATAATAAGGATTAAATCGTTACAAATAGCAAATGAATGGAATTGTTATCTTTTAAAGTTCAATGACTAAATTATTACAAATTTGAAAATATATGGACTAAATTTTTACCAACTAAACTATAAGAATTAAATTGTTATTTTAATAAAGACGAAAATTGATTTTTAATCCATGCAAATTCCATCATTTATTGGATTTCAAATAATTAAGCCAGTCGAAATTTATTTCTCTCTCTTTTTCGTACAAACCGGAAAGTTTAAATGACATTTATGTAGTTAAGCCAAGACTTTAATCAATAATAATAAGAATGACCATCTTTTTCTCTTAATTACATATTGTAGAGTTTTAGGTATGTTGACATTTAAGTGAATTTAAATAACAATAATGATAACTAAAAACTCATTTAAGAGCATCATTTGGAAGTCATCTATAATTCATTTTCTAAAATATCCATCAAGATCAACATGTTTCATCTCATCTATGCATAAAGCAAAGCATCAAAGAGAAACTCCATGACAATTCATCAAATTCAACCGTTCAAACTACAACATTATTCTCAAATTAACCACTTGGAGTGTCAAGATGGGTCAAACAGGTAACTCAGATCAGATATGAAACTACAAAAGCATCAATTGCTTGAAAAAAGAAAAGAAAAAAGAGAGAATTAAGTAAGAAACCCACCCAATATTTAAAGCAAGAACTGAATTTAATTGGGTTGTTCCATTTCAGCATAAGTAGTTTCGAGATGTGCTTGTTCAGCTTCCGTCACTTCCTTCTCAGTTTTTCGACCTTTCTTGGTCTTGTAGTACACTGACATAAAAGTACTTACAGCTCCATATTTCTTCCGGCATTGTTCATACAGCCCAGCATCATACATCTTCCAGAAATCTTTCTCGTTCAGTTCCGAAACAGCGTATAGAGCCTGGAATCCATGGTTTTCTAGAAGCCATTTCTCCATTTTACGAACAGCTTCGGCACCGTCGAAAACTTCGCCCCTCAGGACAGGGCCTGGTGCATAGTAGAGTCCAACATCTGTGTACATTTGAGCATATTTTGTGTCGCCTTGTCGATTTTGTAACTCGAATCCTGGTTCGGGAAATATCATGGTTTTGACTGGAAGCTTGAAGATTCTGTGTGGGCAGAGCCAAACAGGGTAAACCTGTGCAAGAACACATAAACAAATTGTTATTGTTAACCAAATAAACTGCTTACTTCAATTTTATTCACCTTTGAAAAGACCGCTTGCCTAAAGCCAACTCTATCAAATAAATATATAAGTTGTGGCGAGTACAAATTTAGTCTCAAAAGTTTGGGGATTGTGTTTAATAAGGTCAATGTTATCTAACGATACTTTAAATTTTGTATACAATAAGTTCTTTAATTTTAGTTTTGCGTCTAATAGATCTTTGATGCAGTCTAATTTTTCAAATTAATAAATCTATTATATATAGAATTGAATTTTGTTCTAATAAGATGCTAAAATGATACTTTTATGTTTTATAGGATTAAATTTACAATTTGTATCTAATAGATTTGTGGGTTTTAAAATTGATATTTTAGAACTAAGCTAGGTAAATTGAAATTGAAAGGTCTACTAGACACAAACCAAAAAACTTCAAACCTAAGCTCGTAATTTAGGGAAGAAAGGTTGTATGGGAAAAGAAGTACCTCAAACTCACGATGAGCCCACTCCAAAGCGTCGGAAACCTTGTAAAGAGGAACAAGCATGTCTTGAATAATATGCATTTCATGATAATAATTTCTGATAGCTTCACCTTGAGTAGCTTTGAGCAGAGAAACTTTGGGAGGCATCATCCATCCCAATAAAAATCTGAACCACCATTGATCTGCAAAGGGAAGGATAAGCTTTCCCTCCCAATACAAAGACCTTGTGTGCCTATGATAATATTCCCTTGTAGGAATATACTCCACAAACTCCCCTTTCTTGAGTGCTGTAGATGCATGCTGGTAGAACCATGGTTTGAACCACCATCCAATCTGATTTATCACATTACCCTTTTTCTTGGCCTCTTCTTTGGAAGCATATCTACCTGACATGACCACAGCTTCAGAAGGGGTATAAATCATAGTCTCAACAAAGTCAGGAACCTTTTCTGGGTTATCTTGATCTCCATCTCTAGGTGCAAAAGAATCTGTATAAGCTTGTCCAATCTCTCTTAATGTCCCTCTAAAAGGTTTATATGTAACTTTCATATACTCTTTAACGGGTATGAGCTTAATCTCAGCAGCAACAAGAAGACCAATTGTACCTTGTGACCATGGGATTGCATAGAAAAGTTCCGAGTATTCATTATCTTTCGTAGCTCTAACAACTTGGCCATCTGCTAGAACAATCTCGTAAGCCACAACAGTGTCCGAGAACAAGCCATAGAGATGGGAGCTTCCTTCAATTCCATACCCATTGATGAGTCCACCAACAGTAAGATCATCAAGTTCAGGAACTACAGCAAGAGAAACATTGAGTGGAACAGTCGCCCTACTTATTTGCCCCATGTTCACAAGGGGTTCAACTTTCGCAATCATTCTGTCTTTGTCAATATCCAAAATATTCCGAAAAGCAGATAAATCGACCTCAAAGTGACGCGCTCGTTTGTAGTCAACATTTCGCATTCCAACAGCAATCCAAGGCTTGCGAGCTGTGCAAACAAGTCCATCCTTTGCTGGGTTCCTTTGTTTAAGGCGCTTTACAACTTTCTGCACATTTTCATCATGTTCCTTTTGGCGTTTCTTGTAGGACTTCCAGGCAGATCTGACGTCCCCAAGATATGTGAAGAAGTATAGGCTGAATGATATAGGAAGAACAACAAAAATTACTAAAATCCATCTGAATTGCACAAAGTAATCCACCCAAACCTTCTTCCTCTTTGGACGCAAAGGAACGTCTAAATCTGACATTGTTCTAAGAGATTATGCCTTCACTGCAGTAACCAAGAGGACAAATGGTCAAGATGGTTGCAAAATATCACAAATATTTTAATCAAGAGTGAAATTTCATCAAAGAATGTCCTGCACAAAAAGATTGTGCCCCACTACCGAGAAACTTTTTTTGAAAAAAAAAATGGTTTATTAAATGACAGTGAAAGAATCAGAGACAAAAGGGAAGTTAAAAAGTATTTCAGCATTATAATTCAATTCAAACCGCATATCGTGTTAATTCATCTGATACAAAAATAAATTTATGCGGCGATTATTCCAAGAGTAGAGATACAATCCAACATCCTAATATTTTTTTGCCCTAACAGAAAATAAATGATAAATTAAGCAGTCAACTAAATTCCTCACTCAATTTCTCAGTAATAACGAAACAGAGGAAAAGCAGAAAAAGCAGCACAGAGATGACTGAATTGCTAACATGAAAACGAAGGAAGAAAATGTTGCATTGAAATAAACACATTTCTCTCAGCATTCTAAAAAAATGAAGAAGTGAGAGGTTACCGGCGATGATTGAAGGTGAAACAAAGAAAGTAAGAAGTCGAATCGTCAAGGCCTAGAAAGGGAAGCATAAACTTGAAAATTAAAGTAATAGCCAGTGAAAAGCAAAATTATACACCGATTAAAACGAACAAGCAGATAAAGGATTCTTATCCTCAATTATTCTCTTCAACTTCAAAAGGAAAGAAACAAACAAGTGGTGGAGAAATCCAAGGCAGATACAACGATGCTTCAACAGTAAAGGAATTCAAGTAAAAATTGGATGTAAGTTTCTCTTTCCTTTTTCAGTGAAAAAAGTGTTGAATGCATAATTTCTTTCAAAGAAATTGCGCCGTTCATTTACAGAAAAAGGATAACGGAAGTTGCAAGATCGAAATGATGACTCTTAGAAATTATAACCATACTTTTTGACGAGGAGAGAGAGAGTGCGAGGAGCTTTTGGAAAAAGTAAGAACAAATGCAAGAACAAAAACGGTGAAGTAGAAACAGAAAATGTTCGGATTATAGAGGATCAGGAGTTTCATGGTTTGAGCTAGAACACTACCTGAAGCTCTGATACCACGATGACAGTGTCGATGGCGACGGCGGAAGAGTGAAGGAAGTGAGAATGATTACAATGTCGGACGTTTTATTGGCGCGCGCTTCATTTTCTCTCTCCTCCAGCCCCTGTTGGAATGATGACTCCACCTGTTCTTCATTAATATCTTACTCTAAATTTTTTTAATAATAAATAATAATAATAATTTTCAAATATGGTAAAATAAACAAAAATACATACAAAATATAGTAAAATATCATAATCTATTTTTTATGGATAACAGTAGACCAAGATAAACTATTATTGTGTTTATTCCTATTGTAATAGACACAGATAGTCAACTATTTTGGTCTATCACACATAATTGTGATATTTTACTATATTTGTAAACATTTTTTAAAGTTTTGTAATTTAAAATAATTTTCTTAATAATAATGAAAAAGCTATAAAAGTCTTTTTTTCTCATTTTAAAAATTCAAAAAATTTAGGTTTAAATTCTATTTTAGTTCTTAAACTTTGAATCTTGAAATTTTGATCTCTAACTTAAAACTAATGTTTTATTTTGGTCTTTAGATTACGTTAAACTTGTATTTTTAGATTTAAGATGAATGTGAAATAAAATGTCATTAATTAACGCATCAAACCAAAATATTTAATGAAAAATGACTCCAAATTTTCTTACATAAAATCGCTTTGCTACATTTTTTTAATTTAAATTATAAATTTGTTTAAGACAAATAACTCAGCGAACCTAATTTTTTTAAAAAATAGTCCAGCAATATGTTGAAAGTTTGAATTTATGCCAAATAATATAATTAAACTATAAAAGGTAAGTTGTATTGAATTTTTGGGGTAACATTTTGATTGGGTTGTGGCCTGTGGGGGTAGAAATCAATTAATAAAAATGTCGTATTTAGAAAGTTATGTTGGACTACATCTCTCAATTCCATGCGTGTGCAATCTATTTTAATCATACCTTTTTTTTTTTTATTTTTTGTCACATCATCTATATTTAAAATTATACAAGATTTACGAAACAATCACTCTAAATATTGTTCAACTAAATAAGTGATATATATCATCAACTAAGACGCTCGAATTCCTTCAATTTCACTTTTTTGTTTAACTAAAAATAATAATTGATCAACCAAAATAATATTTCACTTATGATTTTTTAAAGGTAAATTATATGATTTTTCAACAGTAACTCTAACGTTCTTATTTGTTTGAATCGTATAGCTTCAACTTATATATATTTGCAAACTAATATGTTATTAAAACGACAGAGGAGCCTCATAACATGAGATAAAACACAACCGAACAATTAATTAATCGAACACGAATTCAAAGAAAAAAGTCTCGATGATAACAGATCTCATCCTTTCCCACAAGAATATCTCCAACAACTTACAACAACAAATGAAAATTTCACACTAAATATTCAGATTAAGCATCTAAGGGAGGTGTGACGAGACACCTTAGACACACCTACTATTTTGTGCAAATATCAACATATTGACGTATTATGAAGAGTATATATATTTAAATTATACATGTAACGGGAATGAGAATTGAATTAAGTTTAATTTTTTTAAAATATATATATATATAAAATAAAAAATGAGAGGGAAAGAATTTTGAAAGTATAGAGAGGATTTTGCATGGATAGGGACACAACTCACCATGATGTTACTATCAACACAGTATAGACATTATGTATACCTACCATAAATAACACAACCAATTAAATTCAATAAAATAAATGCCATATTTATTTATTTATTTATTTATTGTGCATGTGGCACTTACCTCAACCTGTCAATTTTGAATTTTTTTTTTTTAAAAAAAATTGGTAACAGGATTCAAATCACATATAGTAGTTTTAACATATTAATTTATTAATCACTGTATGCTTGACAATTCAATTGAATTCTACATTTGGATAAGTAGTAAATTCAACAATTTAAATTACTAAATTCTTTAAGCATTTCTAAATATAGTGAAAAAAATTAAAATTGTTTACAAAATACAAAAAACTATCAGATTCTCTATAATACATTCCATTTTTTAAAAAACTTACAAATATAGTAAAATTTATCGTAATCTATCACTAGTATAAATTTACATCGTATTGCAAATATTGATATTTTACTGATAGACCATAAGAGTTTACCAACAATAGAAATCTACGCACTTTGTTGTATTTACAATTTTTTTAAAAATGTTACTATACACTTAATTATTATCTCTAAAATTGTTATCAATTATAATTATCCAAAAATATTATTTGATTTGGTAGGAATCCAAAAACGTCGATCCAAAGAAAGAAAAGTTTTCATATAAATTAGAGTTCTTCTCTTAAACAAATAAATTAGAGTTATATTAGGGGGGTGTTTAGGGTATAGAGTGAGTTATTATAGTTGAGTTAGAATAGTTTATGTTTAGGATGTAGATTATTTTAATTAGATGTTTAATGTTATGAGAGTGGGTTGGTTGCGTTTTTTAGGGAACTTTGAAACGGTTTATTCCTATTTTTAATGAATCTGAATGTACAATTTAATTTGCATATGACTATGGCTTAAGGGATTTAAGTCCTTGCTAACTTTGGATTCTCATGAAATATGCATTAAAAGAGTTTTTGATAGAGATGCAGTAGCTTTGTGGTTCCATTGTTTTATGCACGTTCTCATATTCTCAAATTCTCAAATTATAATATCATCTTCTTTCTTCATTTTTCTTCGTTATTTTGATTCATGTATTAGATTCTTTCTTCTGTATACTTTTAATACAAAAAATAATTTAGTCTCATTTTGTTTTGCTTTGTTTGTATTATCCTAATTTATTTGATAGTGATTTAATATGTTGAATGTTGATTATAATTTATTTTTATGAAAAAGAAAAGAATGAAAATAATATTGTAAATTATGGGAAGAGAAAAAAACAATCTGCCAACGAACGTCTAACCTAGATTTTATGGATTAGGTTAGGTTGACGATTGCATATTGAACGAAGGTCCATAAATTACCTCCGATCCAACCCGATTTATGTATACTCCTGTTTACCATCACTTTAAAATTAAATAATAACAATAATAATAATAATAATAATAAAAATAAATAAATAAAGATTCTTTCTCATTTCACATCACTTCCTCACCTTCCCTCATCCTGTTTGCGTAACAAAACACTTCTCCATGAATTCCATTTTCTCCTCCATTGCATTCCCTCTTCTTCCATCACCAAATCCACGACAACCACAGCATAATCTCCACATCTTCCACCAAATTTATCTTTCTCCGCATACCTGCCGTTTCAATTCATTAAAAACCAATTCAATTCCTCCAACTTCTCTAGTTCTCGGAAACAGCACCATTCCTCCGGCGCAATCCGGCGACGTTTCGGTCCTCCTCCAGACAGGGTTAGCCAAATTTCTCCTTTGTTTAAATTTGAATTACTGAGAAGAAGTAATATATGAGATCAATGTCTTCAAACTTCTTATTTCTTTACGGTAATTTGTGCAGCGGCGTGCTTCTGATTGCGTATTTGATAGCGAATTTCATTTTCCCGGAGTTTTTAATGAAATCGTACCGATCTGATGAGAGGGAGGGGAAAGGTGCGGTGGAAGATGAAGAATCAAGCGAAGGGAGGAAGAAACAGGGGTTTGGCGGTAGAAGGAGATAAGGAAACTTAGCCATAAATTGAAATTCATTTTATTTTATTTTATTTTATTTTAATTTAATTTACATTTGTGTTAGTTAAGGAAATTGGGATAAGGTATTGGATTCAGATGAAGATGAAGATGAAGATGAAGATGAAGATGAAAGGTGGAGGGGAAGAGGAGAGGATAAGAAGTGAGATCGATGCGAAAAAATCTTTATTTTTTATTTTTTTTTTTAAAATTTAAAATGTCCAATTTTAATTAAAGTAATAAATGTTAATTTAAAAACAATGGACTAATGGCAATTATTATTATTATTATTATTATTAGTATTAGTATTTTGAAAGGTCTTTTTTTTTAGTACAAACACGGGCCAAATGAGTTAAGCTTTTGATGGTCTAATTGCAATTATTAATAAGGACATAATTGATCAAATTAGCCAACTACACAGCGGTGATTTATGCATTTTTTTCTACATCTTTTTTGAAGTACGATTATAAAATGAGAGATCAATCTTTACCTAAATAAAAAAAGTGTGTCAATTATTGCTGAGTTAGGTTCATTAGTGCGTGAATTTAAGTTTCTTTCACGAAATTAGTGACATGAATTCAAACATTTAACCAACCAGCCAAACACAAAACTCAAAGGAAAAAAGGTCCTGAGCTCATGGTTCTCCATAGGAGAATCTTCCAGCCACTTAGAGCAACAAATGAAGAGATCTTAGATCTAATATCCAAATTAAGCACCTGATAAAGATGCAATGAGCCACACTTACTAAGTTCGCACAAATATCAATATATTAATGTATTATGAACGACTATATACATTTAGACTATAAAATCAGCCCTTTTGATTAGTAAAACTTTTTTTTAGCTAAATTATAAAAAATGTCCCTCAACTTTGTGATTTGTGTCAAAATACCTCTAAACTTTCAACAGTTTAAATAATTTCCTTTTAACTTTTGAAAATTGTTAAAAAATAACTAAGTTTTTTTATGAAAAGTATAAAAAATTTTGTTTCAAAAATACCCCTAAACTATTTAAAAGTTTCATAAATACTCTTAAACTTAAAATGAAAAATACTTTCATTAGTCCAATTTTTACGCCAAAATTTTTAGCACCCAAAATTTTTCATCGATATTTTCACAATTCCATGAGTTTGATATCGATAAAGGGGGTAAATCGATATTTTCATTACATCGTAGAAAAATTCACGTATCACAAAAAGTAAACATCAAAATGACACTAATATAAATATAATAGACATGTTTACTTATTTGAAAATAATAAAATATTTATTTACTAATTTAAATTTATTTTTTGAATTTTTTGTTTTTATAATTTTTCAAAAAAATATCCATCGAAATCGAAATTTCTGTAAAATTAAGACTTCGATTTATTCATCAATATTGATATTTTAAACCTTGGTTAAAATATAAAGTTCCACAAAAAAATCTCACAAAATTCCAAAATAAAATTTTTTACTTAAAACATACTAAAACAATAATTAGTCAAATAAAAAAACCTCACGCTGATAGATCTATCAAACTATCATTATGTGTTAATAGTCAAATACTTTTTTTTTTACAATTAACTATATGTTAGTTACAATAATAACTATTGAGATTGGTGTGTTCGTGATTTATCATTGTGAGAAATTGGTGTAAAATTTAAATCAATGAGAGTGTTTTTTAACTTTTTCTATGCTCAATGATATTTATGAAACTTTTCAATAGTTCAAGGGTATTTTGTGGAACAAAACTTTATCGGTTTCCATCCAAAACTAATGGCAATGTTATTTTTGAACCATTTTAAAATTTTTAAGGGCATTTTTGAAACAATTGAAAGTTTAGATGTATTTTTTATACAAATCACAAAGTTGAGAGACATTTTTTAAACTTTTGAAAGTTAACAAATATTTTAATACAAATTTAAAAGGTCAAGGACTTTTTTTTTGTGTAATTTAACTTTCTTTTTTTTTCTTGAAATTGATTTTTGTTTGTTCACATGTTGATTTTTTAAAAACTCAACTAAAAAAAAAGTTATTGTTAGATAAAAAAAAAAAAAGCTTATTTGATTAAACAAAAAAGCTTATGTTGATCTAGTTTTCATAGAAATTAGAGTTGTTTTTTCTCTCTTTTAAACATATAAATTAGAGTTATATTAGGTGTTTTGTGTTTTCAACTTTTGTGAATTTGTATTTATTAGCAAATTTTAGATCAAAACTAAAAAAATATACTAATGTTATTTTTGCAATTTTAACTTTTCATCTCACAAAGTTAAAAACAATTGTATTCTTAGAAATAAACTAAACAAAATGAAATTCTTTAAAAAAAAAAAAAAAAGAAATTTGCGAATTCTAACTATATTTTAATTTAATAAATAAACAAGTCACGAAGTAAGTTTGACTCGATATTAGGACCTTCATCTCTATTTGTGACAGTAATCGATAGAAGTCTATCAGTATCTATCATCAATAAATTCTAAAATTTTATTATAGTTTATAAATATTTTTAACAGTTTTATCTTTTAAAATAATTTTTCTATAACGAATCTTACCAAAATACAACTATAATACGAAACAAACCCATTAGACTAATATGTCATTATTATCTTATACCTAAAGTTCTATTTATAGTCATTTAATTCTATGGTTGGTTAATTAATTTGGTTTGTTTTTTAGAGTTTTTAATCTTGATAGATAAATATTGGTCCATTTTAAATATTATTCAATCAGATAGGATATACACACTATTGTTTACAAAACATTAGATTATGAGGTTTAAATGTTTTCAATTATTTGAACTCAAAAGGATATATAATTAAATTGAAAAATTATAGCAAATAGCACCATCATGAAAATAATCTATAAATATTGCACAATTTTAAAATATTTACAAATATAACAAATATTGATAAGTCACCTTGTAAAAATTCTTTAGAGTTTCAAGTTTACTCTTCAGTGCATGTATTTCCATCACTGATAGCAGCTACCAGTGATAACAATTTATAGCACATTTCTCAAATTGCAAGCTATCACTAATAACAGTTATCAGTGTCGACAACTATAAGTGATAGCAACTGATAGCATATTACTCAAATTGAAAGTTATCATTAAAAGCAACATTGCAATAGATAACACATTTCTCAAATTGAAAGTTATCATTTATAGCACTACTAATGACATTTATTGATGGTAGCTATCAGTGATACCAACTGATATCAACCCTCAGTTTTTCTACTAGCCGTGAAGTTTTAAGTCTTTAACCAATTGAAAGTTCTTTTTTTTTTTTTTATCATTGTACTATACATTCTATTATTTTTGCTTAGATGCCTCTATATTTATTATAATCCTTCCACTTAAGAGCATTTTAAGTTGATTTAGCAATAATAAATATGGTATTTAAAATCAATAATAATAATAATAATAATAATTATTATTATTATTATTATTTAAGTATAATAATAACAAAATGAGGAACCAAACTAAGTTTATTTTGGCATTTTGAACAATAACTTAGAGAACATGTAATTAAATTTTTCATAATGAATGTTAATTAATTATAACTACCAAACTCATTGTCATCATCTTAATTAAATCACACCTATTTTCCATATTAATGAATCTTTTTCTCATTTTACAATTCTTTTCTGTTGGCATCTCTCATTTTCAAGTTGTTACCATATGAACACAACTTTATTGACTACTTTTAGAAGAAATACTTAATTTGTTGTTTCGAAAGTACTTTCGTATGATTTGAAAACTTGAACTTCTAACTTTTTCATTGATAAAATATATATTGCCAATTGCCATATGTTTAAGCTATAAGTTGAAATATTTAGCTACTTTTTTCAAAAACTCGAATAATGAAAGTTAACCAAACTAATGACAGTAATCATGTTGACAACCATGTTTCACGTCAAAACATACTATTTAGGTACGTAAAGTTCGAATATATTAAATTTGTACGTGTTGCCAAAATGAATAAAGAATGTGTTATCAACTTCAAGGTTAAAGATTCAAAATTTTTCCTCCTCTCGTCCTATGTTGGCAGAGAGAGCATATTTGGAGCAAAGAGTAAATAGTCGAGGTCGATATTGATATCGAGATTTTAGTTTTACAAATATATTGGTAAAATAACGTTATCGACATATATTTATGTAAATAAAAAAATTAATTGATAATTATGAGTTACTTTGGGCATGTTTGGAGATGTGAAATGTAATCATATTACTGAAAATCTGAGGGATGTTGGGATGCATGAAAAATCAAGAGTGAAACATAAATGAGATATTGAAACATGAAAACGGTAGAATGAGTGTTGAATTGAAAACTACCAGAACAAAATGAGTTTAGTATTACAAATCGAGCCCAAAACATGCAATCTAAACATGAGTTTTGGATTACATTACATTACAAACTTATTCCATTATAGTTTATCAAACACTCCCTTTTAGTTTCAAGTAAATTATACACTGTGCTATTAATATACATATTCATATATGGATTTTCTTTTATATTTTGTGTATTTATAGAGAATATGATTTATATATAAATGCCAGTTGAAGACTCGACCTTTTTTTGCACTTTTGCTGCAATAGGACGAGAGTTGAAAACTCGACAAACCCTATTTTTTTTTCAATGGTCAAGACTCTCAACCTTCATTTTATTTTATTTTTCTTATATGATCTTGAGTCAAACCTTCGACCTCCTAACAACTACAATATTTTACCAAATACGTTCAAAACTACTATAACTTTCTAATTAAATTTCTCACTCTAATATTTAAATAAATGATCCTTGTAAAATTCTTGATTTAGAGGTATTTGTGATCATTGTTAACGCTAGAAGTACTTTTCACTCAAAAGTGTTATTTTCCTGAATACACAACCATTGATTTGATAACTTTTTTTTTTTAAGAAAAAAAAACGCATAAATTTGTTAGAAAAAGTACTTTTTGGCCTACAATGTGCTTGAGGTTGTTTTAGTAGACACACTTCAATAATAATTATTTTAATAAGATAATCTTCAAAAACCGTTACTTTGATGAACTCTTTTCCCTAACCTCTTCAAAGTGCTTTTAATAACTTTCAAAAAAAAAAAAAAAAAAGTGCTTCTTTGAGTTTAAGTGCATCACAAACATTGCTCTAGAAGGCATTTTTTACGATATATTTGAGAGTAATTTTAAAATAGTTAGAAGCATTTTTGACAATCTTAAAATTATTTTTAAAAAGTGCTTTTAATCATCCCTAACAATCTTAGTATAATGAAAAAAATGTGTAAAAAATGTAAAATTAAATATTCAATTAACTTTGAGTAATTAAAAGTGAATAGTGATGTTAAAATTTTCAAAATGATTTACAAACAAGTATACGTGAGTTTTTAGAAAATTACTTCTCAATTATTCCAAAACATGGTAATTTTAAGTGGAAGTACTTTGGACCATATATAAAAGTTGCATTTGACATGCTAAGGGCATTCCTAAATAAATATAGTCTAAGTCATTGACATTGAAGTACATGAAAAGCACTTTTACCAGCAAGATAGTTTATTATGGAACATTTATTACTTAACTATTGATTACTTCCAATGACTTTTTGGCTAAAAGTCATCCAAAAATGTAAACAAATAATTATAGTAAGAATTAGAGAGTTTGGCCAAAACTATGCTACAATTTGGTGAGCTACAACGAAAAAGTGTTTATTTCATTTTTTTTTAATTTTTTGAATTTTTATTTTTGATAGACGTATTTATTTCTCAAAAGTTTAAGAAACCAAAATAGATTTTAAAAAAATTACATTCTTTTTTAATTTTTAAAAGCAAGTTTTGGTTTTTAAAAGTTGGTTAGGAATTTAAGTATTTGTTTAAGCAAATTTGGAAACCATCAAGAGATGGAAAGAAAGAAAAATATTTTTTTTTTTGAAAAAAAAGAGAAAACTAAAAGCACATGTTATTATACCCAACCTAAGAAAATAAACAAATTTCAAAAACTAAAAACAAAACGAAGGTAAAAAAAGCCTAAACTTTTAGGTTCAAAGTTAGGTTTTTGGACTCATAACTTCTTAGACTTTCAATTTTATATGTAACAAAGTTAATAATCAAATTAAATGAGTGTTCCAATTTTTACCATTGGTGTAAGTTTTTCATGAACTCCTTAATTTCAATAAAACAATATTTAAATACGTATGAAACAAAAACTTATTAATGAGTTTAAATTGGAACAATTTTCAAGTTTAAAGGTGATCGGAACTCGAAGCTAAAAGTTTGTCGAAATTAAAACCTCCCTCTTTAAATTTCTATCTAATAGGTTTTAATTTATTAATCTCAATTCTATGACCAATTAACAACGCTGAAATGATAACTAAAGAACAAATTGCAAAAATAACCTCTAAAACATGGTGTTAGTTGAAATTATATCCTCAAACTTTCAATAACAACAATTTGACACTTAAACTTCTAAAAGTGTTAAAACTGGACCATCAAACTTCCAATAATTGTAAAAATTGACCATACAAATGATAAAAACTGAATAATCAAACTTATATAATAAATACAATTTATACAATTACATAATTTTAAGAGTTCAATTTTAAAATTTTGATAAGTTTGAGGATTTAATTTTTAAATTTAAAAATCATAAGACATAATTAAACTATCACGACACCTTGCGTATGTTTTTTTTTTTACAATTTGTCCATAACTAAAATTCAATAAGCTACTAAATACAAGGGTGCAAGTTGAGAATTGAGGGGAAAACATGCAATTTTAATTTTTGAAATTTATTTTGAAGGGTCCAAACTAAAGGAGGAAAAAGAAGGGACGTGCAGTGTGTCAGAGAGAAAAAGTGTTGTTTTTGGCCTTTCAGCCCGTGAAGCTAATAATAATTAAAAAAAATAAATTAAAACTAAATAATAGAATAGAAAAAGCTAATAACTTTACTTTACCCTTTTTGCTTTTCTTCTCTTCTTGGGGGGGATGGGCCATCATGCACGTGGGTTTGTGATGGGGCAAAAGAAGCACATAAACAAACGAGAGGCCAAGAAAGAGAGGAAAAAAAAAAAAAAAAAAAAAGAGATGACACGTCATCATATATGACATAAAATCATAATTTTATGGTATCTCACTGTTTTTGTAAAACAAATTGATGATCACCCACCACCTATTAAAGAATTTAATACCTGGGTAATAATAATTTGAAGCCTCACGTCACGTGTCAGCACGTGGACCCAAGAGAGAGAGAGAGAGAGAGAGAGAGAGTTGGTGGTTTCACCTCAAGGACCAGGACGGGCATTTAAGAGAGGTTGAAGAGCTTTGACTACAATACTCATGTTTGGTCTGAAATCTGCTTCGTATTGAACGCATAATGCAGCAACTGCTGCGAACTGTAAAACACAATCACAAAATAATCAAAACTCCTTCTTCAATTCTACATTGGTTTCACGTATCACTTAATTACGTTTTCCTAAATATGATGAATATAGCTTCATTATTGTCTGTGTTTTGTTTGTAAATTGAAACCCATATACAGTTTTTAGAAAAATATTATTCTTTGAAGCCGACACACAATGTGTCTCATTATAGCTATTGAGACAATTTTTATTCTTTTAAATATACATATACTTTTTTAGCTTTTTGGTTGAATGTTACACCTTTAGTTATTAGATTTTTGACTTTCAAAATATTACATTTTTATCGTTTAGATTTAAATTTTATTTTAATTTGGTTCTTAAGTTTCAATATTTGTATTTTTAATCTAAATAATCCACACGGAGTCTTTGGTATAAACTTAAAATAATTATGAAGTGAAAAGTAGAAATTTGTTTTAATAGTGATGAAAATATAGTTAAATGTAATTAATTATAATTCTTTTAAATTAATTAATAAACATTATAACTAACAACTCCAAAAAATGGAGAGTAAAAATGTAAATCTTGAAACCTCAAAACCAAATTGATTTAAAATTCAAATCTCAATGGTAGCTATTTGGATTTTGTTTTCTTGAAATTAGGCCGAGTTTGAAATAATTGTACTTTAAAGAGTTGAAAACCATGATAAAAATTCAGTAAAAAAATGATGATAAAAATCTAGGGAAAATAGGACTAATTTTTTCAAAAATAAAAATGGAAGAAAATGGTTACCATTTACCAAATGGAGTCATTGTGAAATCTATGGACTAATCTTTATCCTTAAGTGCTAAAAAAATTATTTTCCAAAAAAAAAAAAAAAAAAAAAACTTTTCAAGTATTTCCTTTTAAAATCTATCACCCACATTGTGATGAAAATAGGGAATCAATTACATTCTCAGTGATGTGGGGTCCTTGTCCTTTCGTATTTCATAATTCATATCAGCTTTGTAGCTACCAGTTTTTCTTATTTCTCTTTTCAATTTTCAAATAGTTGGTCAAGTTTTTTTTTTTTTTTTTTCTCTTCTTTCAAATTGTTGGTAAAGGTTTAAACTCTGTGGCTCTAGGTTATGTAACATGTCCTCTTCGGGCTCTGTTCCCCTTCCCCTTAGACGGAGAAATGATGGTTTAATAAAATTTTTATCTAAACTAGAAAAAAAAAGGGAATCTCACACAGACAAGCAATAAGGAGAGAGAGAAGGAAAAGGAGAGATAAGATTACCAAATATAAGCAAGAAAAGAACAGTATGTGTATGGGGTACCTTAGCAACTGACTTAGGAGGGTACTCATTTCCTAGTTTTGCATCAACACACTGTTTGACTTTATCTTCGCAAAGTTTGGGCGTGGCCTGATAACGTTTCAAAAAATTTCAAAGTCTCAAGCTGCGAAGAAATTTGGTAGATAAAGGGAGGAAGATCAGAAGAGTATAAGCATAAAAAGCATACCCATGTCACGAGGCTTTGCTGTCCTCGAGGTAATGTATGATCAACTGGCTTTCTTCCTGTCAAAAGTTCAAGCAGGACAACACCAAAGCTGTACACATCACTCTTGGCATTCAATTGTCCAGTCATTGCGTATCTGTAATTTTCAAAATGGGAAGCCACCCACAACATTTAGCTTATTGATAATGCTATATTTTGGTTATGTAGTGATGTCTTACATTCGAACTTGGAAGAATAAATTATAGAGAAGGAACCTGCAACTTTTGATTATATAAATAATGAAATTCACGTGTTCAAAATCTTCAGTTTTATTTTCTTAAGAATCTTCTATTAGTTACTAATGAAGTCCGTTGGGTTGTGTAATTTTAGAACTACAAGGTATTATGCCAAATTCGTGATCAAGATGAGAACACTTCCCAAGAATAAAGTAATAATTCAAATGATATTCAAAAGCTCTCTATTCAAACCTAAATTAGCTAACTATAGCCTTACAAGCAAATACGAAAAACAACTAATTAAACACTAATTAATCCAAATTAACAACTAAACAAATTATTACCTAAAATATACTGATTAATGATTATCCCAACTTTCCTCATTAGTTGAGCCGGCAGTTATTAAATATTATAGCTTGGGAGTTAGCTGTCTTGATGTAAAAGAAAAATACTGCAACTAGCGGCTAGAGCTAGTTTAGAGAACCTATTCATCTCGGTTAATTCACAATCTTTATTAAGGTACCGTATGTATTCTTCCTTGGTGCATCAATGAACCAGCGGTGGTTTTTACAGTGGCCAGGCCAAGTGGGCCATGATCAATAAGCTGAGCCAACCACTAGGCTCTTGTCTCTATTTCCTTGTTGTTAGCTGTACCTTTTGTGTGTGTTCATCTACGGAGAGCCCATTAACCTTGTGCTTGAATGGGCTAAAATAGTCTAGACATGGGATAACATCTAAGTAGTAAGTATCTTTAATTTCAGTATACCAGTTTCAAGCGTGGGATTAAATGCAGAAAGCTGAAATTCACAATGAGTATATGAAATAACATTAGAATCAACTTACTCCGGAGCATGATAGCCAAAGGTTCCAAGAACACGGGTGGAATGAAGCCGTGCAGCCATATCAGGGGCTTGGTTTGATAAATCAAAGTCAGCAATTTTTGCCAAATCATCATCGAATATTAGTACGTTGCTGGATTTTATGTCACGATGGATGATATGAGGATCGACCTTTTCGTGCAAATACTCCAACCCCTTTGCAGCACCTACAGCAATTTTTACTCTTTGTGCCCAGGAAAGAACAGGGCCGGGTTGTGATCCTTTGACTCCTTTCCTCCCTGCATTTGACACATGTCATGATAATATCAATCAGCCTTCAAAGCATTAATCAAATACAACTGCAGAGAATATGCAAACTCGAATTGCTCGATCAGATTGCATGGGCAAGCAACCCATCTTGCCTTCTTTTTCAGGAATAATGAAAGAAAATAACTAACAAAGGTCATGCATTCAACAACTCAACGCTCTCCCGTTGATCATGTGTACCGTGTAAAATGTCATGAAGAGATCCATTTGAAGCATACTCATATGCAAGAATTCGAGAATTGCCACCAACACAGTACCCAATCAAGTTTAGAAAATTATCGTGCTTTAGTCTTGAAACCATGGAGACCTATTAGTTTGAACAATTAGTCAATATATATAGTGATAACTAATTTTAAATAGCACACTACAACATGAATTAGTGTAGTCAAAAGAACCTGGGATAAGAATTCATCATCTGATTGTTTGCTAGCATCCAACTTTTTGATTCCCACAGTCTGCCCACTTGTAAATACCCCATAGTATACTCTACCATAGGAACCCTCTCCAATCAAACAGTCGGCATCAAAATTTTTGGTAACCTCCTTTAGTTCCTCAAATGGTATGGCAGGGACTTCAATGGGCTGTATTTTCACTATTGGAGGACTTTTAGGTGCAGTTTGCCGTTTGTGATAGCTTTCATCAGTTCCTACATGACAGAGGTGTACTTTTTTACTATTTGATAAATCCTATTCCACTTAATAGAGACGAGAACAGGACATTAGAGTATTCTCAATTTCATACAGAAGTACAGAACGCACACAACAAGAAAGTTCAAAAAGAATCAAACACACATCACATTCGCATTAAATGGCATAGAGATAAGGTCTGATATCCTCCCTAATACGCTAAAGGGCATCTAAAAATCATGGTGATAATATTTCAAACATACATAACATAAATCCGTGTTCAGACCAGCAGCTCCTGTTGATTCCATTCAATGCGTTTATGAATTATGATATGAGAATATATCACTCTCAGTACGGTTGAAATTTAGTGCCTTACTACGATTACCTGCTGAAGTTTTTACTTGGTACATGTTGCTGTTATCAGCAGCCTTCTGGATAGCATCTTCTTCGCAGCAACCAAAGCATCCCATTGTTTTCTTTGTTCAACTGATGCCAAAAATAGTAAGTTAATAAAAATCAGTCGAAATCTTTGTCCATTTGCTAGTGCAAAAATAGTCGTTAGAACAACCAATTACTTTATGTTCTTCGTCTTACAATATTGCTCAAATAACATTACAAAAAACGAAAAAATAACATTGTTGTTAGAACAGATCAACAGCCTTACAAACAGGAAGTATTAACCAGAAATGTGTTTAGCTTCACATGAAGAATTCAGACAAACACTAGAGAACCGGAAATTAAACAAATATTAATAAGGACTCGCAAGAATACTCATTAACATTGGGTTGGATTTCAAAAAATATCTCTAGTTACATCAAACGACGAGTAAAACAAACCAAGAAAAAAGAAAACGATCCGATAAAAGCCTCACGTACATGCAATTCTCAGGGAAAAAAAATCGCTATCAAGAAGATTAATATAACAAACAACGAAAAGAAGGCGATAAATCACCTCGTCGATCACAATTCACAAGCTAAAACTCCGAAATCCTCACTAACAGCAAATTGAGCTTAACTTTCCGTTCCTAGTAAAGCAATACACTCAACATCAACATCATGCATATTCTTTAACATTTAAAGAGAAGAAACATCAGCAATTCAACAGGTAGCTAGTAAAAATGACAAGAAACCGATTCATACCGTTGATCAGATATGAAATTCCACAGAAACAAGTCCTGAATGCTGCAATCAGAGTAACGACAGGTCGCTCGCGTTCAGAGCGGAGACTATAATATAATATATATATATATATATATATATATATATATATACACCAAACCGAAAACCTCGAAGCAGCCGACTACTTCGTAGAACGAAGTCGTCGAAGCTTTCTTTGACTTGACTTCGTTCAACTTCGGCAGTCGTCTCCTACTTCCGATCAACTTTTTCCGGCGACTTTAGCTTCCTACTTCGCCTCCCGTTTGTAATACGCATTCACGCAGAGTCATTACGTTTCATATGCATCCATTTATTCCAAACAGTAACTGCAAATGAAGAGAACTTTGGGGGCAACGATTCGTAGATAAAAAATATGAGCCACCATACCAATTTCAAATCGCAGCCGTTGATCTTTGATGAGGATTTGACCATCAAAGTGGAAAAGATGAACGGCTGAGGATGATTTTGGAAGGTGCAAGTTGGCGGATGGCGTAGTTGACCAAGAAATTGGAAAAACGACAAGTCGGGTCACATGGAATTAATATCTTATTACTTCATGGCGTATTTAAATAGTTTTGATTAATGTCAAAACTGCTGTTAAAGCTGAACAAATAATAAAGGAATATTCTAAATTGGGAGTTGATGAAAAATTATGTATGATAATCAATAATTATATTGATTTTAAGAATGTAGGTCAAATTAAATGATAGAGACAAACCGTTTATAATAATGTATTTTGTTATTTTTAAAACTTTTTATATTATTCACACATTTATGTTTTGACTTTATTAAATAAAGTTAGAGTTAAAATTAAATCGATAAATTACTAATATTAAGCTAGAACATGATAAATTGAGTTGTATAACTAATGCTAAAGTTTAGACATAAAACAAACCAAATGCAATTTTTAAAAATGGTGGTTAAATTTTGACGTGCCCAGGTAAAAGTAAAAGCCAATTTCTCTAGTTTTACTTTTAATTACTGTAGTGTAAGTCTAAGCGTAGCCAATTTGTGCAATTTTGGATTGAAATGGTTTTCGTGATATAGGCCATTTGGCCCAACGTGGTCCGGCGAGCCGGCCCATATCTAGATCTTACTAGAGATGCTCTGAAAAAAAATAAAGGGTAATTATAATGAAGTGTATAGCAATTTTTTTTTATAAAAAAATTATAAATATAGCAAAGTCTATCAGCTATAGGTTTTTATCGTTGATAGACTCTTATGATTTATCAGTGAAAGATTTATATGATTGATAGATTTTGACAAATTTTATTATATTTGTAAACTTTAAAAATATATGTTAATACTTTGAATGTAATTATTATATTTACAATTGTCCTAAAAATAAATAGAAATTGAAGAACTTATAAATTTATATATTTTAAACTTATCAATTTGTATCATCTATTACGTTTTTTTTGGATAAATATAGTGAGAAATAAACAAAAATGGAGGTAAAAAAAAAAAACTTTAGATTAATCGAAAGGGCATTATAGAAAATACGACAAATTCACACATCCTGTGGACACCGTCTTTGTCAAAAGACAGAATTTTTTGGTGTTTACTATTCTTCAGTTTGCCACTTGAAATTTCTCAAGTTTTTAAAAATCAAATAATCACATACATTAGAAAGAAATAATTAGATCACACATATTAGAAATTGTACTATCCACACAAATAAATGCTAATCAATTCATTCCAAAAATCAAATTTCTTAAGTAAAGTTTTATGTAAACAATCCCATGTACAGAGAATTTTGTCGCATTTCCTACCTACATAGTTGGAAGTAACGAATTAGGTTTACGATGAAACCTAGAAATCGATCACTGATTGAATTGGAGTACCTTCACAGGATAAACTTCAACAAAAAATTAAAGAGTAATGGCATAAAATGATGAAGTTAAGTAATTCCTCATATAAAATTATTGACTGTAGAGATATAGTAAAATGGAGAAGACTAAATTGTATCAAAACACCGACAGAACCAAAAGCGTCCCTTGTTTTCAAAGAGAGGTGGACATGTTATTCACATTTCATTTGATGGTCATAGGCGAATTGAAAGCTAAGCAATGGTAATTCTAAGGATTCTCCATGAGAAAAATAGAGATGTCTCTCATGTTACCTGTAATATGTGGAAGTATCGATGTAACTTCATACAGTCATTCGGTCAGAATGCTACATGAAGAACATAAGTCAGATGAAGGAATAAGAAGACTTAGAATGTCCATTAATTTACGAAGATTTTTTTTTCTCCCACTGCCTTCCTGTTTTCTACATTAACAAGGACAAGGCAGGTCTTCATCATGGCCCATTCTTGCAAAGAAAATGGACATATCAACTTATTGAGTATCAATCGATGGTCACTCAAGATATTTGCAAGATTTTTCTCTTATTAAGCCATGAATTTAAGTTATAAGAAAAATTACTTTTTTAGTCTTCGAATTTGAAAGTATAGGTGCATTTAGTTTTAAGTTTTCATAATGTTTTTGAGAATAAATGTGTTTGATTTTTAAGTTTTCAAAATGTGTTATTCTAGTCCCGTAATTTTTTAAAAATATGTTTAAAAGTTATTTAGAGAGTTATATTATTATTATCTTAATAATTATATGTCATTTTAAATAAGAAAGAATAACTTTGAGAAATTACCGATTATTTATACAATTATCTTTAAAATTTGTCTATCTAATTTTAAATACCTTATAATTAATTTAAAGAAATAAAAAATACTTTAAAGACCTTTTGAGCCTATTTTTAAAATTTAAAACTAAAAATCATATTTTAAATACTTAGAAAACGACATGCACGTATTCTTCGAAATATAGGTCTACGAGAGTTTCTTATAATAAACATAGAAATTTCATTTTTTATCATTCAACTCATTAATAACATCCAAAATTAGATTTTATTTTTCTCATCTTTGACCCTTACAAAAACCTATAATCAAAACTGAACCAAATCGACTTGGCTGCCAATTGACTAAGATCATTGGCTAAAGATTGATTTGACTTAAAAGGACTTTGAGAGCCACAACAATTTTAGTAACTAATAACTAATCCTTTTCTAGATTATTTTATTTAAAACAATGGTTTTTGGTCCCATTGAGGTTTAAAGACAAGATAATTAAAGATCGAGAAAACCAATTCGATCTAATTTATGATAACCTCATTTGACAACGGTAGAAAAATTTAAACCATGCACATCGTTGATCATTAATAATTAACAATTGAATTATGCTTATTTTGACATACACGTTAGATATTAAAAAACAAACAAACTAATATCACAATATTTGCAAAGCTTAGTGTGGTATACTTATAATAAACTTTGATTATATTAAATGTTTTAATTAGTTGGTTAGGTTTATAATTAGGTCAGTTAAGCAAGTAGGGCTATTAATTTACTCACTCTAGAATAAGAAATTGATGAAATATTAAACCCCCATTTCATCCACAAGATTATAGCCTAATGTAAAGATCATTCAAAATCATTAAATAAAGAAGAAAGAAGAAAAAAAGGGTTTTAACAAAATGCTTTTTCATTGCATATTGATAGTATTTAGAATTTGAAAAATAATACAAGAAAATTTAAACTAGGAAAAGGAAATAGAACAAATATAATTTGGTTTAGAGAACATAAAGCAGCAGAAAAAAGAAAAAGATAACACGAAAATCATTCATCATGAAGTAACAAACAATCCCAGATATTGAATTGTATGGAATTAGAGACCACCAACCGAATCCTATCGATTTAAGATTGAGGCTTCTCCCACTTGAGTGGCTTCACAGTTTCCCAGGTGAAATCTGGGTCGTCCCTTCCAAAGTGTCCATATGCAGCAGTCTTCAAGAATCTGCCATTGCCACCCCTCTTTAGATCAAGGTTAATGGTGATCATTCCTGGCCTGAAGTCGAAGTTCTCCTTCACGATTTGCAGGATTTCCTTGTCGGGGATCTTCCCGGTTTTGTATGTATCCACGAAAACGGATAGTGGCTCTGGCACACCGATGGCGTAAGAGACTTGGACAATGCACCTACGTGCAAGCCCACTGGCGACAATGCTCTTAGCAGCCTGCCTCACTATGTAGGCACCACTCCTATCGACCTTGGTGGGATCCTTTCCGGAGAAAGCACCACCACCGTGAGCTCCCCAACCGCCGTAGGTGTCAATGATGATCTTGCGTCCGGTAAGACCTGCATCACCATGGGGGCCACCAATGACGAAACGGCCTGAAGGGTTAAGGTGGAAGATGGTCTTCTCGTCGAGGTACTTCTCGGGGATGACTGGCTTGATGACATGCTCTTTGAGGTCTGCCGCGATTTCGTCATTGGTGACAGTTTCGTCGTGTTGGGTGGAGATCAGAACTGTGTGGACACGGACGGGTACCATGGCGCCATTGTCGTTGTAGTATTCAACAGTGACTTGGGTCTTGCCATCAGGTCTCAACCAGGGGCAGGTGCCATTCTTTCTAACTTCAGTGAGGCGAGCACCCAATTTGGTGGCGAGGACGTGGCTAAGAGGCATCAATTCAGGGGTTTCATCAGTAGCGTAGCCAAACATGTGCCCTTGGTCACCAGCGCCAATCTCCTCAGGGCGCTTTGTGAAGTGGCCGTGAACACCCTGAGCAATATCTGGGCTCTGCTGCTCAATGTTAACCAGGACCTTGCAGTTGTCAGCATCAAGACCGACATCGTCGGAAACGAATCCGATGTTTCGGCATGTGTCACGGACAATCTTTTCATAGTCCACATTGGCCTTGGTGGTGATCTCTCCAAAGACCATGACCATGTTGGTCTTGCTGCAGGTCTCACATGCGACCTTGCTGTCGGGGTCCTGAGCCAGGCAGGCGTCAAGCACCGCATCGGAGATCTGGTCACAGAGCTTGTCGGGGTGACCCTCATTTACGGACTCAGAGGTAAATAGAAAGGTCTCCATCTCTGAAACATAACAAAACACTATATTAGTTCGTGTACAAAAAAAAACATTCAGTTCATTAGTTAAGTTTTAGTCACATCAGTATTGCTTAAGCTTGAAAATATCATCAGTTACCACATAGCACACTTGAAATCAATATACGATTATAGAAATCTGGGTAATACAAGCACAGATTCAGAAGATTCAAAGAAAATTATAGAAACTTTTAATGAATGGAAATGGCTCGATGAATCTGAACAACCAAACAGGGTTCAAAAGCAGGGAAACAGCAAAATTAAAATTCGAAAACACAAGATCTACCCTAAGGAACCCTACACTCATGTAGAAGTCGACTGGATCTACAATTCACCACAGAGATAGTCCGCTACCAAATCGAATTACCAACAAAAAACTTTGTTCTAACCAGAGATCTAGGGAATCATGAAACCGTAACACGAAAACCGCGGAAAACAAGTGCGCCGACAAATTTTATTTCACTTACAAATCGGATCGAGCCATTCAACAATGACAAATACAAGCTGACAAACGAAACATAGCTACCAGAAGACAATAGAAAACCCCAACGCCCGAGATCCAGAATCTCAGAGAGCACAAAACAGTATCGAAGTATCATTCACTAATTCCCAAAGAAAAATTCAAAAGAAACTGTCAGATCTGGATGAATTCACATCTCAGAAGAAGAGAAACAGACTTCAAACACCAGCCAATGAATTCATACATCAAAAGAAACAAATCTACCAGTACCACTAGAATACAAAAAGAGAAAATTCCCCTAAATTCTTTCATAAAACCAGCAAAGAAATGGGGAAATGAAGAAGCAGAAGCATGCTCAAAGCTTCATGAAAAGAAAAATGGTGGAACAGAGCTCGCAAACCTGATGAAATCGGTAGCGTAGATCTGGAAGAGAGAAAGAATTTGAGCTAATACGCCAACCGAACCAGAGCTCTATTAGAAGGCGAAGCTCAACGGTACAAGGACTACAAGATGAACAAAGCCGGTATTTATAGCGTCCAGCCACCTTCCCGGCTACCGGAATAACCGGTCGGGTTGCCCTAGGGAGCCAATAGGGAGGACTGTAGGGACTAGCCATGGAATTTCGAAAAGATTCTTCCCAACGGTTGGACGTGGAAGATCGTGACCGTTCAAATGGAGTTGGTGAAGGGAGATCGAACGGACAGTATTTGGTACTGGCATTTCGATGACGTGTCGGGGTTATTGCCAATATCCGGTTTCAGCTTCACGCGCTTCTCCGGCTAAGGAAGAGTCAACGACTTTAATTTTATTGTCTTTTTACTATGGTAATTTTTTTTATATTATTTTAATAATAACAAAAATATATAAATAGAATCCGACGTGGAAGGACACGTCAACAACGTGCTGCATGCTGGCTTGCCAGTTTGAATACAAAAATATCCCATTTATGTCAAAGTTCTTCAAAATTTTTAAAGTGAAAAAATATTTAGGATTTGATTAAATTCGGATTTCATAAATGCTTTCTGTTTATAATTTTTAAGTGTCGCTTTTAAGAATATGTTTTGGCTGACATGATGCACTTGCAGACTTGAAGTTACTATTTATAGTACGAAGAAAATTTACTTAATTGTTTAAAAAGGTATGTTAGTGAAAATTAATGTTGAATTATTGGTTTTGGTTTCAATTATTTAGGTTTAATTATAATTTCATTATTTCCACTAAAAAAATAATTAATTTCGTTACTGTCATTTCAGAGTAATGATAATTTCAAATAGATACACGTACGTAAATTATGTCTATTTTAAAGTTAGTTTAGGGTATATGGCAAGAAAAATAGATGAAGAATATTTGCTGAGCTGAATATACTTTGATATACCTAAATTAGTGCATGGAATATTTAGCTTGGGTTCAACATATGGAGAATTGTTTACCCTTTCCGTTTATTTATAAGGTTCATATCCTATAACTCTCATTTATGCTATTGGGAGTATCAAAATATGTGTTCCCTTCAAAGTTGTTGTTGAATGTCAATGGTCGACCCAATATTTTAGTGTTTTGACTTTTTCTTTTGAGATGCACAAATCTCATGTAAACTGGTAGGTGTCTTTGAAATCGGTTCTACTCCTGACTTAGATCTTGCCTTAAGTAGTTAGAATAATAGAAATCAAATTAGTAGTAAATGTGTATATTGTATAAATTAATTCAAACTTTAGATATTAAATTAATTAAATATAAGTTTTGCAAAATGAATCATTGCACAAGTTAATTTTATAGAATATAAATAAAAGTTAATTAAACTAAAGATAATCTCCTCAATAAAAATAGGATACACTTTCAGTAGCTCTTAAACGTAGTCTTTTAAAATTAATTTTAATCAAAATTAGTTAAATTAATAATAACTTTCAACAAGATAATATGTAATAATGTTTTCAAAATTATATTATAGTAAAAATGTTACGACATTTTAAAAAAGAATCTAACCCGAATTAAAAATAGTGAATAAAATTAAATAAATTTAAAGTATAAAGATCAAAATGTAATTTTAATTATAAAAATATGATGAATCTGGATGGGATATGTGCAATATACAAAAGAGTTTGTGATGGATAATGATTGGTCAATAAGTTTATTTATTACGAGTCTAATTTAAATATGAAAAAGGAAAAAAGAAAAAAAAAAGAAAAGAAAATTTTGATTTTATTTTACTATAATAATTAGGCTTGAAAAGGAAGGATAAATTAAGATTTTGCTTGGAAACACGCGGTCATGAATGCGACTGAACAGCTGCCTTTTCGCACGCATTTTAAGGCATAATGTTACCACCATGCATTATTATTATTATCATTACGGTTAAAATTATATTTTTAATCTCTAAATTTTGATAAAAGTATATGTTTGATCTTCAAATTTAAAAAATGTACTCTTATTTTTTAAATTTATAAAAATAGACTCATTTATTTCATCAGTTTTTAAATGTATTTTTGGAATTTTATTTTGTAATTTAAAATGTTTGATAGTTATTTAAAATAAATGTATAAATTTATTTTAAGAACCTTTTAAATTTATTTTTAAAATTTTTGAGACTAAAAATACACGTTTTGAAAATAAAATTAAAAGGTAATTTTTCCTTATAATAATAATATTATTATAATTAGGGTAATTTTTTAATTTTCAAATTTGTCTCGTTGTTCAATGTATATGTTTATTGAATATTGTTTGAAGTATAAAAATAAAACTCACGCGTGTTACGAAATCAAGAAAGACCTTAAAGATTCGCTTGTTCTATAAGCTATTTTATAAAGTGTTTTTGTCTTTTATTTATTTATTTATTTATTTATTTATTTTTATATAGTTGCTTACATATTTAACTTTGTTATTTCTGTTTTATACACTTTTTAATTTCAAATAAAAATTAGTAAATTTTTGAAATCTGTGTCTATGAGTCCATCAACTTTGAAATTATTTTAAAAATCAACTAATCTGCTGAAAATAAAAATATATTTTTATTTAATACAGAGCCTTCAGCTTTCATTTAATTTATTGGTCTCAAAAGCTTTCGAGATTTATTAGGATAATTATTTAGTGTTTTAATATAAAGTTTATTTTCTTACTGAATGAGTCGAATTTCGAACCAAATTAAAATATATAAAAAAGAAGTTTTTAAAATCTATTTTAGTTCTCAAAACTGGGTTTGAGTTTTTTAAAATATCAGTAGAAAGTATATAACTAAGTATTAAATTTTGGAGTTCGATGAGGTGTTTGCGGCTCTAATTTTTAAAAACAAAAAATTAAGTTTTTGTCAAACGGACATTAGATAAAGTTTAGAGCAATGATTAGGTGTACACTTATTCATATGTTTTTCATCTATCCACCCCACAAATATAAGATTAAAATTTACATTTTTAAAAAATAACTTTTAATCATATTTTTGTATGGTAGAGATATGGAGAAATACCTAAATATGTGCATCCGAGATGTATCCAAGTATTTTTTCTAAAATTTAAACATTTAGAGAATAGACATAAATTTGAAAGTTTGTGAATTTATCAAACATAGAGCAAAGTTTTTAAACCTATAACCATGATTACAATATTGATATTTCTAACTTTTTTTTAATCATAAGGATCGAGTTTACTATTTAACTTTTACCTAATAAATCTATAATTAATTTTTATTTGAAAATTTACTTAATTTTATTAATTTAAAACTTCACTTAAAATGTTGCTATCATCACCAACCCAAGTTTGTAGTAAATTCCTAATTTATTCTTCAAGGTAGGTGAAGATGAAGTCATTTTTGGTCACCAACCAAGGTTGCATTACATAATTTTTCTTTCCTAACAAAAGGAATGTTGAAAATCATCATAACCATATGGTTTGACACGTGTCATAATCTCAAGCTTTTCCATTCTTTGTATACATATTGTATTGGCACTCATGGTGGGATTAGCTTGGATAAAGTTATCAAAATTTGTTGTTTTTTTTAAAAATAAATTACTTGTGTGGCTTAGAATAATATAGCCTCGAGTTGAGATAAAAGAAAGATGTGATGTTACCTAATTGTCTTACCATCGTTTAATACGACGTATCTATAATTCTAAACAAATTAAGTTCAGTAAATCAATTTTATGTGTGATTGTAAAGGAAAAATCGTTCTATAAACATCGTGTGATCGATGAAGTAAAAGTATTGACCGTGTAGACTTTATCGGCAAGTTATTTGTTCATACGCAATTGTAATTTTAAAATAGTATAATTCAACTGGTTAAGATATGTATTGTTGACCAAAAGATCATATATTAAAATTATCTCATAATTAGGGTTGATAACCAGGTAGGATGAGGTGAGATGATAATATTATTTTCTATTGATTAAATATATTTTTTTAATATTAATCGATGAATGTTTTCTCTCATTCAATTATATCCATTTTCCTTGTTTTTACAAATTAGTTCTTGACTGTTTATCTTGAACGATTTTGTTAAAACGTAAATCTTCCTAATCTTATAAATAACCTTTTCTATAGATTAGAAACGGAGGTGTAAAAATCATATAATTAATTTAAAAAAAAAGTCATTTTAAAAAAATTAAAATTTATGACACGTGGGATATTGATATAAAGAAAACGGAGGAATGTGGTGGTTGGGGTTTGTTTGGGACCAAGAAAGGTGCGCTGCGGTTCCCACCCAAGAGATGACACAAATTGCCCAATTAAATCATTATTAGGGTTAAACAAATTAAAATGTTAAAATATCATTTTTAATTTTACACTTTCAATTTTGGTTTATATAACTCTCAACTATCTAATTTTATTTTAATAAAAATTCTAAAATTAGTCCAAGTAATTAACTAGTATAATTAACTTATTTAGCCAAACATCTGTAAAACAATTAAGATTAATTGTCCTTTGGAGAAACAATCCCAAACGATCATTTATATCTTATACGTTTTTTTTTTTTTACAATGAAAGAGAAATACGATTGGAAAAAAATCAAATTCAATGTAGGAGGGCAAAAATGAGATTTTAATTTTTTTTTTAAAAATGAAGCTCTTGAAATGGTTGAGGTGACCGGAGACCGGAGACCGCCGCCAATAAGTTGTCCCGGCCGTCGGTGCGACGGAGAGTACAGAGGCGGGTCCGACTGTCCATGTGCGGCTGTGGACTAAATTGAGGACTAAATAATAAAAACGTTTTAAATTAAGTATAAATGATGACGTTTACCTACGCAATCAATCAGAAAGAAAAGGAAAAAGAAAATTAGAATTAGGTAATTCCTAATTTTCAGTAATGCTTTCCCTAAAAAAAAAAAAAGAAAAAGAAATTGGTATTTTGCATGGTCAAAATACGAAGGAAGAAAAAAAGGATAAAACCAAGAAATTCAAAATAATAATGAAGAAAAAACAGATGAATTTTAAAAAAAAAAGATAAAAATAATATTGGGTGAATTGATAAGAGAAAAACGTGGAATGGATAGAGCATGAGGTTGTCATTTTTTAGGAGTTTGATGAAAAGATCATAATGAAATGAGAGATTTTCATTTTTTGGAAGGTTGCTCACACAAACTTGTCTTCTTATTAGTGAATTTAAAACATGTTTTCAATGGATAACTATAATAAAATAAATTAAAATATTTAAAAATAATAACAAATTTATCATTGATAAACACTTATAGAAGTTTATTAATGATATTGATAGACATTGATAGAAGTGAATTAGAGGGGTACTCATATTTTAGAAGGAGTGAGGAGATGGACAAATGTGGATTTGTTGATATCTCCACGGGTCGTCGTCCGATCGGATGGACGAGACGTGGTGTGGTGAGGAATAAAATAGTAATATTATTTTTTATTAACGGTTTATTTTTATTTTTTTATTAAAAATATTTTTTCAAAAGGCGTTTGAAGGCATTGAGGCGTTACGCTTTGACCAACGCTCAAACTTACGTTTTGTGACCGTTGAGGCGTTGCCGTTACAGATCGCGTATTAATGCTTTGACCGTTGAGGCGTTACGATACTCAAACATATATATAATCTCCTATTCTCTTCTCATTTCAAATCATTCAAAACCACATCTTCATACAAAATTCTCTAAAAAAACTTCTTCTCTCCTTTTTGTTTTCGAGCAAGTTCATTCTACAGTGTGTGTTTTTCGATCGGTTCCGGTGCAACTCTGATCGAGTTTCTGACTGTTTTATCTTAGAAAAGGCGTCACATTCAAGAACTATTTGCACACCGAGCAGATTCGCAAAACGCGTTAAAGAGAGCGTGATCCGTGTCAGTCATTTTATCTAACAAACTTTTGTTTTGTAGTTAGGCATTCAAACCACCATTTAGGTGACCACCATCTAGACATCCACCAGTCTAGGCGTTCCATTTTCCAAGTGTCCACTTTCCAGGCATTCATCTGTCTAGCCATTCAAAATTCAGACGCCTTTTTATTATTGCTTCCAGTGCCTGCTTCATCGCATCTTTCAGTTCTTGCACGAACGAGTTGTATGCTCGATTTTCGTAGAGGACTAGTCCGTCTCTAAGAAAAACGCACTGAATGAGATGAAACAAGATTTTGTTGTAAGAGCAAAAGTAGAAGTGGGTTGGACTTCGAAGACTTTACGTTGTTTAACCAAGCCATGGTTGCTAAACAAAGTTAGATCTCCCGATAGCCTCCTTGCTAAAGCGCTACGCGGCAAATATTTCCACGTATGGTTGTTTGCTCAAGGCTCCTTTGGGGCAGAATCCATCTTTCACTTTGCCAAAAAAATAAAAATAAAAATAAAAATAAAAATAAATAAAAGATATGGTTGATATCAATTACTTAATCAATTTTATAAATAAATGGACATGTTATTTTACTTGTCGTAAATTAAATGATGTCATCACACATTAGCAATTTTAATTTTAAATTATTTTTTTTGTTGCAAAAAAGGTACTTTTTAGAGACAATTTGCAAAAATGGGAGAGTGAAGTGAAACTTTCCCATTTTTGGTATAATTTAAACAAGAGTTGTTATTAATTTAAAATTATGGATTTTTAATCCTAATTTTAACCCGACCTACAAATCATTCATGTTTTCAAAATAATTCTAAAAATCTATAACTATTTTCAAATTACTTCCAAACACACACACATTCAACTCTTCTTCCATTTTGTTCTAATTATTGGGTGTTTCTTTGTCTCATCTCATCGATAAGCACGTGAAAAAAGTCAACAATTTTTAATCTCAAATTAAAAGCACTTTATCTTGTCTCGTAACAATTTAATTCTAATCTTTTTAATTTCTAACAATTTAGTTCCTTATTGTGAAAGTTGTTTTTTAGATTGAATGAAATCTTTAATATATAACAAATCAAACAAACTTTTACTTAAAAACACTTTCAAAATAAAAGTTGCCAAACACATATATGTTTTTACTCGAGACCTAAAAGTACTTTTTTAACCTAACCAAACATGATATGATATTAGTTTTTCCTTTTTTTTTTTTTTAAATAATAGAATTTTTAAGCACCTTATTTGGGGGCAAATAAATAAAATTAATTATTATTTATTTTAGAAGATAGAGAAACGCGGGTTCATTTAGGTTTGCCATCTATGATTTGGTTGGCAAAAGTTTGAAAATACCCCAACAAGATCTATAACTTTGACCCTCTACCTATCACATGCATTTTCTTTTTCTTTTAAAAAATTATTTTACAATAATTATTTATTGTCATATTCAAATTCTTAATCACAAACTTATTACACATAAAATTGGAAAAGTCAAATGATTAGACATTTTTAAAACTTTACAAACTTAATTAAACACATAATTAAATCTAAATAGGGAAGAAATAATTTTATTTTATTAATTTTTTAAAAATTATTACCAAATTGTAAAGTATGAATTTATTTTATTTAAGAAAATACAAAAAAAAAAGAAGAAATGAGAAGTGAGAGTGACGTGCATGGATGGTGGTGATGTTATTGGCACGATCTTAATGATCTGTAAAGCTTTCTTTTGCCGACATGACGACATTCATTTCTTTTAGATCTCCACCGACACCACACACAAAACACTCACTACTAATTATTATTATTATTATTATTATTATTTCTTTCTTAAACTTTAATAATTAAAAAATATTATTGTAAATGATAGAAACTATTTAAATTTTGTTTTATTTGAAAAATGTATTTATTTTGATAGGTAGAATAATTAAGGTCGATAAATTTCTTCGTTGATTTTTTTTCATATATACAGAAAGGTTAAATTATTATTCAGTAGTTAGTTGTTTAAATATATTGTTATATACTTATATTAATTAATTATTTAATCATTTTAAAAAAATTAAATAAACTTTTCTATGTATCAGACGTTAATTAAATTTAATTAAATTATTTTTAGTTAATTATAGTATTAATAATTAATAACAAACTTTTATATTAAATAGTTAAGAATGGTATATGGATTAGTTAAAATTTACCGTGTTTAAATAATATATTTTTATTTAATAATTAATTAATATTAATATTAATGATTAATTGATATTAGCTCATTAATTAATTAATTAATTAGGAAAGAAAGTGGGATATAAAAATGTATTAATAATTTAACAATTTAGTTGAGATATTTGGAGTGCACTTACCCACTCACAATTTATTTATATGTATATGTGTATATATATATATATATATATATTAAAAAACTAATTAATTAATTATGTAAAAACCCTTTTAATTTGTATAAAGGGTATTAGAAAATAGATTTTAGTGTTTAGATAATTCAATATTTGGATCTCTTCTTTTGAATGCATTGACATGTGGAAGTAGAAATCCTATGAACGAAAGAAGCTTGGTCAATTTTTAGGTGGAGTCTGACTTTTAAAGTTCAGTTCAACACATTCATTTTTATGGGTTGATTCAGTCTCTTAAAAGCGTCAGATCTTAGAGAAAATTTGAGATTGGATATCCAAAACTTATGTTAAGGAGTTATTTAAATATGTTTCTCAATATCTGTCAATTTGGTTGCTCAGTTCTTAACGAGTTGGACGATGTCGAATGTGGAAAGAGAGGAATTTGAGACTTTTTATCTCCTAATTGACTCTCTCATTATCTGAGAAGATCTCGTGTTGTAGCCTTGCGAGCAAAGCTATTATCTAATTAAGTTATTTTCAAATCATAATTTCATGATCTTATTCTTAATAATATATGAACAACTTCTTAATTACACAAATTAATTAGTTTTGGTTCATACTTTATATTATAATAAATATGATAGTAGATCCCAATATGTATTATTCCAAATTATTTTGTTGGAGAGGTATGAGACATTTAAAACAGCACATGTTCATCATGTGAGCTTGTTTATCCAATTCTCACACTTTTCTTAAACAACCTTATTGATTGGACGGTACAAATTTTATTTTTTGTACTATCAAATACAAACAACCAATATATATATATATATATATATATATATATATAAATTTTTAATTAAGATAATTGTAATTTTTAGATGTCTAAAATTAACGATTTCTTCGCATAGGATTACAGAAACAAATTATTTACTTTGTGGAATAAAATTGATTTTATTGATTTATAGTGGTGTAACGGTCTCTAATATGTATATACATTTGATGTTTCATTTAATGTAGACTATGATGTGAGGGTTGCAAACTTGTTCTCATATTAGTGGAGATGAATCTTTAAATTTATAACCGGTGAAGAGGCGATGAATTTGTTGAATTTTCAATCTCAACAATTTTCTTTAAAATTCTCTAATCAATCTCCTTGGATCTATTCGGATGGTTGGAGGGAATGCTCATCATCCAACATAGGGTTATGGTTAAACTTAATGCTCGTGAGTCACTATAACCACTACGTATCGTTGAAAGATAGATGAAAGAGAGAGAAAATAAAAAGGAAAAATAGAAAAATAAATAAATTAAGAAAAAAAAAATTAAATTGAAGAGATTTGTTAATGATAAAAAAAATTAAATTTAAGAGAAAGAGAAGATGAAAAAAGAAAAAAACAGTGGTTGGTATATAGATGACAATTGACATTATATTATAAAAAGATATGGAGAGAGTCACATGCCCTCTAATTTTCAAGATATCTATTACATTTAATAATATAAAGACAAAGGAAAATAAATTATAAAATCCAGCTGGTTTAAGAAACAAGAACAGGATAGAATTGTAATTTGGCAGCATGCTGAAAATTATTTGATGAGAAAGACAAAAAAAAAAAAAAAAAAAAGAAATGTTACCATCGAGGTCTGTTACGAGAAGACGCTAGCTAGGGATAAGCATGATATACTAAAAAAGATCAAGCTTACTGAACAAGACCAACTAACTCGAAAACGATCAATTAGAGATGAGGAGGGATTCAGTCGGAGTCAGTTTGGAAAAAATTCAAATCGACAGCTTTAAAAATTTGCAAAGGCTTATATCAAATTATTTGTCAAGACGTGCATTACATAATATTTGGATGCATGTGACAATATGTAATTGAACACTTTACTGTGATTAAGTAAATAAAAAAGTTATGCGGTGAACATGGATCGAACACGCGACCTTCAGATCTTCAGTCTGACGCTCTCCCAACTGAGCTATCCCCGCTACTTAATAATTACTGTTAAATTAAGTTTAAATAACCAAAAAATTTAATGTTATCTTTATTTATACGTTCTTCCCATTTGTACGGCATCGCAAGGAGGGCGCTAATGGGAAGAACCAAATCCTTCAAGGATGAGTTCACCTACGGTATGATTGACTTTTTTTGGCTTGAAATTCGAGATGATTATCGTAATTTTTCATCAATTTTTCTCTCTTTTGATATTTTTGAAGATCGTTTTTTAATTATGACCTTGATTTTTTCATAGAACAACGATTTGAGGAGTCGTTCGAAGTCTTGGCCAAGTATCCTGATCGAGTCCCCGTAAGTTGCAAAATTCTCTTCATATTTATGTTTG
The DNA here is from genome assembly GCA_037974625.1 of Cucumis cinereus. Classification (NCBI taxonomy): domain Eukaryota; kingdom Viridiplantae; phylum Streptophyta; class Magnoliopsida; order Cucurbitales; family Cucurbitaceae; genus Cucumis; species Cucumis cinereus. Next base: position 14,325,499 of record JBBPDJ010000001.1, on the reverse strand, counting down.
ATTCGAGAAGATTGGGTTATAGTTCCATCTGTTTTGGATTTTGTCGAGAAATTGTAGTAGATGACGGTGAATTTAATGCATATATGATATCGATGATTCAGAGAGCCAGCGGGTGTCTATTTCTTAGGGTTTCTTCAAATCCTTTATTCTCTATACGAAATCTCTGTGGAATAGCTCGCGTATTTTGCTATGAAGAATGTTCCTCATATTAAGTGATAGGGAACTGAAAATTTGAAGTGATCAGATGATTTTTAGAGGATGTTTCCTTTGTTATCCAATAACAAAATTGTATGACGTTTTTCGCATAACTCGTGGCTAGAAGCTGCTTGTTGATTGTATTCAAATTCAATTTTGGTTGCTTAGACAAATGAAACATTCACTATTTTTGTTCCTAAAATTCAATGCCACGGAAAATAACATGAAGTCTCAATTATGTAATCTTCTTATGTTTGTGAGGTGCAAATGGTAGATAGATATTAATTTCCTCCAAAATCCATGGAAGTGAATTAATGGTTTTCCTTTTGATGTTTCGAGTAATTGCAGGTAATTGTTGAGAGATATGAGAAATGTGAACTTCCTGAGATGGAAAAGAAGAAGTGAGTTTCTCCATTTCAGTGCTTCAGTTCTACTAATTTCATGTAACTGTTTCTGAAAATCAATTGACTGAAAACACAGATTATCACCTCAGCATTTCACTCTTTTCTTGATTGGTCTTGTCTGTTTTTGTTTATTATTTGTCTATTTATAACTTAAATCTTGGTAAATTTAGTGTCGTTCTAATAGTTGAATCATGTTTTTGTCATAAAACACTTTGTGTTCCATAGATTTCTCACCTTGTCAGTTACGAGTCTACTTGACAATGTTCTCATTTCTTGTCCTACTCACATTTCTCATTTTCGTAACTGATAGACTTTTTGTTTCTTGTTTCCAAAATTTTAGAAATCTTTCTAAAAAAAGACACAAATTTTGAAAAGCTACAAAAAGAAGAAGCATGAATATGATAAGTAAACAAGAACGTAATTAAAATAGCCCACTTTAAATTTATACGACAGTTGTGATCGATCCGAATGTAGCACGACATATTGTGTCAAACAAGATTTTGCTTTCTCTATTGAATATTTGAATGTCATATTTGTTTTCTTATTTGACCTAAGGTACCTCATTCCTCGAGACATGTCTGTTGGCCAATTCATCCATGTTCTAAGCACCAGGCTTCATCTAGCACCTGGAAAAGCTCTCTTTGTATTTGTGAAGAATACTTTGCCTCAAACAGGTAGAGTTGCACTTGAGTTTGATGCTATAGCCCATGTTTGCTCTCGTTCTCGTTCTCGTTGTCTAATTGACCTCAAATTCTTGCAGCTAGCTTAATGAGTACGGTGTACGATTCATACAAGGACAAAGATGGCTTTCTGTACATGTGTTACAGCAGTGAAAAGACCTTTGGCTAAGGCTAATCTGCTTGTATAATTCTGTAATCTCTTTGTGTCAATATATTCCTTGGACAAATTTGTTTTTACTTTGTGGACATTATCCATAAACTATAATGTCAATGTGTATATCTTCATATTTCAATTTCTGCCAAAATTTCAATTATGAAATTGTTCTAAAAATGCAGAAAGATGTAATCTACTAACCAACATAGGATGTGGTCATGGATCAGAGTCGAATTCGTGTGGCCTCCTTCTATTCTATTACTCCTACTAGCTTCATTTGATAATTGAGGATTAATTTTCAAAAACAGAAAATAGAAAAGAAAATGATTAACAAAAAGTTTAAAATAGAAAAAAAGGAAAGAAGTTGCTGCTAGCGACATGATTCTCATGGTTGCATTGTCTCAATGTATTCTTGAAAAGTACTATAAAATTGAATAAATATATATTTATTTCTTTCTCTTCTCTCTCAAACTCTCCCTCACAAACAAAACAGTAATGGTTTTAACTTTATATTTGCAATTGAAATTTATTATGATTGATTCATCAGTGAAATCTCATAATCAAATTACATAAATTTTCATTGTGAATGGGCATACATTACCTTATCTCTACTTCTCATCTCATCTCTCTTTTTTTTATCTTCAATCAATTACTGATTCTTCTCCATGTCTTCTCTTTTAATTTGTTGCCCGAGTGAAGAAAACTTACGAACCGCTCTTGTAGTCAGTCGATCTAAAACCTCATTGATGGCTGGTAATAATTGGAGACTAATGATCACCCAAAAATAATATAGAATCTCCTTAAAAACGCACATGATCTCGAACATAGACCAATACTGATCAAATGAAATTATTTTAAAAAGCAAATAAGCTAAAACGTACGTAGCCAAATTTCAATCTCGTAAGATTGGGTTGAGAAATAATACTCTCATAAAACTGTGAGCATAATGTAATACCATATTATTCCTCCTAATAAGATGTGTAACAAAGAATCTTATGGGAAAAACAAAAGTAAAAGTTCAAAGAAATGTAGCATACAAAAGCATCAACTTTGCAGTTTTTGAAAGGCGAAGGCATTCCTTGTGGAAACATTAAACCTTATAAAGAAGTTAAATACAGTAAAGTGAGGTCCTTAAACATCAGAAATTTCTTCATTATGCTCCCACTTCAACACAAAAGGAACATATATCATATTATCCACATTATGATATCAAAATGATAAACTCAGAAATATGAAGAAAGCATGTGCCAACGCATTACAGCCATTGCTTTCATCACCAATGCAAAAATTCACCATCCTTTCGAGTTCGATCCATCTGGTTGTACAAATCCTCAGACAGTTCGATCAAATTTTGTTGCTTCTATATCCACAAAATGTTACATTTCACCGAACTTGTGCTAGGAGAAGAGCTTCTGGGCTCCATTTCGCCAAACGCCCCGAACAGGCAATGCACCAGCAGCATTGTTCCTGTCCTCTACTCTTTCAACTGGGTCTGGGTCTGAAGCGAGATTGGAGTTTTTTAAATCCAAGAGTGCAGCAACCGATCCATCACCTAAACGAACTCTGTGGAACTTGGAAGTTTTCTTTTTTTGTTTGCTCCCCCCACCACCCCCATCCCCAGTGCTTTGGTTCGATACACCAGTAGACGCTTGACTGTTTTGTCCTCCTGTTCCACCTTGCTGGTCATCAGATGATATCTTCAGTTTCCCTTTAGAAGTACGGTACTCACCCTTTGATAATACCTCTACATCTTCCTCTGATGGCCTGTAACTCGACTGCAGTTCCCGAACACTGCTCAAGATACTATCTGCTAATTTTTCTTTGGAACTGCTGTCTTTAACTTCTATAGACTTCCCTTTACCTTTCTTCCCCTTGCTTTTGTCTTTAATTTGAATACTATCTTGAGCCCTACCATTTAATGGCATCGCATCTTTATGAAAACTAGCATTATAGGTCTCCACAAGTTCTTTCTGTTTCTGAGGATCAGGACAGAGCCTAGCCAACTCAAGCAAAAGATGTGACAAACCAAACTGTTGCACGCAGTCTAGATACATTTCCGTGTCAATCTGACCCTGACGATATTGTGCAGATATATCTTTAAAAATGGCATATCTATCTTGGTCAAAATCGAGTGCTGCCCGTATCTTTTCAACTAGAGATTTGTTTGCTGTCTGGACATCTTCCATGTTCATTGAACTTTGGCTACTTGATGGCACTTTCCGTGCCTGTGCTGCAGATACTGGAGGGAATTCGTTAACTGACGGTTCGGTATATGCAATGTCGGTGAGACTGGGCGCAGAAGCAGAGTGGCTGATCCTACTGCTACTACCTGATCCACTTGAAGAACTAGATCGAGGCTTTGGATGCATCTGAGCAGCATTTGCGTAAGCAGAAACTGAAGGGCCATTATTAATGGTGGCAACCCCCTTAGTCTGCCCAGAACTGCTTGAAGCTGCATGATTGGAATTTATTGCTGGCCAAGCTTGAGATGAGTTATTTGATGGTAGCACAGGGGCACGACTTGATTTTGGCCAACCTGCAGAATTTAGAACGGTCACATTATTCCTCTGGCGGCGAAGATGAGCTGCCATACTGTTATTATGTATAACGTCTTTGTCCTGATTGGGCTTTGGATGGCTACTGCTAGAAGCAGTTGAAAGGGGAGGAAAGGATGATTGCTCCAATTGGGAATTCCTAGAATGGCCCAAGGCTTGAAGGTATCGCGAAGCTGATTCAGGATCTGTTGTTGCTAATGCTTCGAATGGTTCAATCAAGGGGTCAACGTTGCTTACATTTTCCTGATCTGAGGCTACTTGTCCACTAGGTAATGGGTCATGATTGTTGTCATCAACATTGGCTGTTTCAAAACTTTCTTGAATGGCCAAAGAAAGTAGATCATCTGAAGAATCACGACGAAATGTTCGTCTGCCACGGCGATTATCTTGCTCATTACTTCTTCGATATCGAAAACTGGTTGGTATCTGGAATAGACAATGTTAAGTGAGAAATAATGCAGGAAAAGGAAGTAAGATTAAAAAATGGCATACAAAACACAAATTGAATTTCGTAAATCCCATTGATAACCAAATTGGTTTTTGAAAATTAAACCTTACGGCTTACACTACCTTCACTTATTGATTTCTCTGTCATGTTGTCCACATATATAAGTGTCATCGAAATTCAAGCCAAATATTGAAAACTAGAAAAACTAATTTAAAAAAACTTATTTTTGTTTTTGGAAACTAGGATACCTAGGAAAGATGAAAACCATAATTAAAAAATATAGAAAACAAGCACAAATTTGAAAAACCAAATGCTTATCAAATGGGGTCTTAAAAGCCAGAACTGGAAGAGAAGTAATAAATACCTGCAAAGCAGCATTTCGCTTCGATCGAGATAGCTTGCCACCATGTTCAATAGTGTTATGCCTCTGAAAAATTAAAAAAGTAGACATGAAGAAACGATGCACTGTGATGGAGCAAGCCTAGAGCCTTATACACTTGAAATACGTGAGCAAAAGCATAACAGAAAGCATTTAACTAAACACATAAAAAATGCCTTTCTTTCCATGTATTAAGTTACCTTCATTTCTGCTTCAGATTGGAACACTATAAACTTTTTAGCAAGGCAGGCTTCGTCTTCACAAAGAAAATGTCCTTGTCGGAAATGGATCTGTGGCCAAAAGAAGCTCACTACATTAGACTCAAAGCTCAAAACTCAAAACAGTGATTAAAAAGGCAATATATCATCGATAAACAACTTGCCTCTAGGTCATCATAATTCTTATAGTATTCATACTGTCCAGGATGGAGCCTGCAACCACAAAAAATGGAACAATTTTAAATTTTCGCTAAGTTAAAAATGATAAAGGATGAAGGTATAGAGTTGAATCAGTTCGGTACAATTAGATTTCCAACTTAAGATTTTGAAAATTGAAAGGTTTGGTTCTCTAGAGAAAGTTAATGGAACAAGAAAAGAATTGATTGGTTCAGTTCTTTTAGATCCTTCTTCTTTATAATCCCAACTCACCTATTCATTTTTCTGACAGATTCATGAATAAAATTAACTTTAATCAAAGATTCCTTTCAAAAGATATTGAATTCTGATTAAATGAGTTGATAACCAAGTCTATTAAAAAACAAGATAAATGGATGGTTGTTCAAATATAAAAAAAAAAAAAACGATATCAATTTGGTCTAGTTCAGTTTTACATTGGCGGCCAAATGTAGTTTAAATTATAAACCCTAGTCACACGCAAGCATGTTTAGTTTACCTTTGGCATATATGACATGTATAATGCTCAGTTGACATATGAGTATACAGCTCATTATCTCCGTAAAATGGAGTTCGGCAAAATTCACACATAGGGTGCCCAGTGAAACCACCTCTCTCACTCTCACTTCCGTCCACCTCAGAGTCCCCAGTGTGTATATGCTGATTCAATTGTGCTCTATTATATAGCTTTTGTTCACAAATAAAAACCTGAAACACACCAGAAAAGCTAATCAGCACTATGGTTGCAATCGAAGAAAAGATAAGATAATTTCTGCTTCATATTCAGTGTTTGCATAAAATTATGGTCCATCATACCCATGGATTATAAAATATAGGCGACAATATCAGACATCTGAAAATACAAACATGGATATGTGATGGCAAGGATTTTTTTCTTTTGTTACTGTCGATATTATTCTGTGTTTAATATATTATCGCACTTTATGTACATACATAATGTTTGGCTTGGTTGGTCTATCGCGTGGCTTGAAATTCTCCAGCAGCTTCAGAGTCCTAAGTTAGAATCTTAAATTGATTGGTTTTAACTTTTTCCCTCTCCCTCCTCTCTCCCTTTTGCTCTGTTCCTCTCTCCGTCCCACCAAAGAGGTATTCTTTAGACAACTCATCCAACAGGATATTCTCTACTGTTTTTTCTTTTTTCTTTTAATTTATATTTAGCCTTTATTTTGCATTTTTTCAACAATATTTTGTGTTGCATAGATAACAAATAAAACACACTTTTTTTTAAAAAAAAAAAATTATATTCTCATCCTTGATCATAAACATCTACTTAGAGTAATCTGCCTATGAATTTCAATGTCCAAAATATCAGAAATTTTTTAAAGCAATAATAAGCATACCTTCCTGCCTTCCAGACAAAGGCTGCACATAAACAACTTATGTCGATGAAACAAATGACCCTTTAGCTGCTCAATATTCCGAAATCTTCCTCGGCGCTTTGAGGCATCATTTGGTTGATCTTCACCTATCTTATCACACACACTGCATGATAACCTACACATTGCTTTTATCATCTTGTAGTGGTCAGCATCATCAAAAAATGCTTGTGTGTCTTCATGATACCAATAAGATCCACTACGACCCTCTTTTGGTTCCGAAGGAAAGACTGTGAAGTCATTAATCGTCCTTGTATAATCTCCCATGGCCTACAGCAGAGCATGAACATCATAAGCCCAGTGGAATAACAAAACAGCCCTCAAACTCGGACAAAATAACAAAAACACGAAGGTAACACTGAGAGCAACCAATAATTGTGAGTGCAATTTGGAGAACTTTCGATCAATGTTATGGACACTGATATTCCTAAAACCATACCAAAAATCATATATAACATAGAAATCCCAATGAGAGATCAAGCTAAGTACTCGAACTCACCTTCCCTCAACCGTACTGATGCATTCATTTTCAATTTTGTTTTTGAAATTCAGATGGTATTATAAGGTAATATTACTATTTACATTGAAACCATTGTTCCTAAATTCATTAATATTATAATTCTTGTTCTGAATTAATAAAATGAAAAATTATTTCCAAGGCAGTATCCAAACAGACCTTAATCTATCAAATAAAGAAAGGGAAAAAGAGAGAGAGATGAAGTATAAGAACATCAAATTAACATTGAATCAAGGAGAAAACGATTGAATAATCAGACGTTCGAAATGCATCCGCATTCCCTTGATATAGATACGATAATCAAACCGAACAGAAAACAAAAGCGCATTCATAATTTCGGAAATTCATAAGAGTAAAGGGGAAAAAATCCATAAAGAATTCGAATGCAACTCAGCAGCAGAGCACTTAGGAAACAACCAAATTGCATATGAAAAAAAAAATTTAAGAATTCAACAATATAACACCCCCAAAATTGAATGCGATCGTAGAACGGGAATTATCAGCAGTCTCACCTTAGAGACAAACACGACAGCGGATTCGGACTTGCAGATGCAACAACGGCGATCACCACAAATGAATCGAAGACGAGCAACGCAGGTGGAGCAAACATCCCGATGACCGCAAGACCCATAGGCAACCCATTCAAGAGTATCGGCACACACAGCACAGCTATCGTCCATTGTTCTTTTGTTGTAAACGGTTCAGGAAAGGAGAAAAGTCCAATTAGATCCTGAAAGTAGAGAGCAATCCAACTATGAAGAATCTCGAACTTGAATAACGAGAAATTATATCAGATTAACGGAGAGAAGATGAATAATTGGAGAAATCCGAATGCCTAGGGTTTGAAGAACAAAGGAGGATTTTTTATTGATTCCCAGAAAGTTCTTAAAAGGGTCCAACGAGAATTTGGAGAGCCGCGACGAAACTCACTCCACATACAAATTCACATTTTTCTTTTTTATTTTATTTTTTCTTTATTATTATTATTATTTTACCCTCAATTGCATTTTCCAATTTACTACGAAAAAATGTAATTTCTTGTTAACGAACGCTTCTATTTCGTTTGCGTTCTGCTCTATTCCGAAGTTGTCAATCGGATTGGGCTTCGCCTGGGCCCGATACCTGACTACAGCCCAAATCAAAAATCAACACAACTTCGATCCAATTTTTTTTTTAAAAAAAATCGATAAAAAAATAGTGGATCTTAAAAAAGGATAATCAGGTATGTAGCACTAATTTTAGTGCCATTTTGATAAATGGCAAACCAGAAAATTATTTTGATTTTTAGAAAAGTCCATGTAGGTCACGTGTATGACACTTTTTGAAATACCAAAATACTCTCGTTGTAACTGCAGTGTAATTATTTCGAATTATGTACTTATGAAACTGTAATTAATTTCTACAATTTATATCATTAGCTATCAAATTGTAATTGTTTCCTCACATTTCGAGATTTAAGAGTTAGTTTCGGTAATTAAACAACTTTATTAGTTTTTGTTAAATTTAAAATGTCATATTATAATAAAATATGCATTTATTATGCATTCGGTTAACTTTGACAATATTCAAGGGCTGAATCTTGAGAGTTAATATCATTTTGAAAATTAAAATTAAAATGAGTTTTGCCAATATACTTTAGTTTTTGAAATCTGAATTTTTAAGTCGTTGTTCAACTTTCTTCACTCCTGTTACTGAACAATATCTTGTCATGAATCTTAAACCTTTAAAAATTTTATTCAATGGTAGATGTGATGAAAATAACAATTACCATGACTTCAATTTCATTGAAGTTTTTGTTCCTTCGAACACATCTTTCAACCAGTTTGTTGATCTAATCCAATCTACTATTTTTTCATCTTCTAAATATATTATTTCTCGATTGACTTTGTATCGATGTGACTGCAACAATCCTAATGTTATTAGGATCATTGAAGTCAAAGATGTATCATGGTTGTTGTCCTTTGTTTCACATTCCTCCTCTAATGATGTTTTTGTTGTTGGCGATCATGTCCCATCTTGTTAGCAATAGGAGTTACACTGTAACTATCAATACTTAATGTCTTGATACCTTTATAACTATATATTGCTTTTTAAAGTTTGTTTTCTCATGTTGTTTATGTGTCCATCTAACTGAAGTACTAAGTAATAACAAATGT
>JBBPDJ010000001.1:14261173-14295804 GCA_037974625.1 Cucumis cinereus | reverse complement strand
TATTTGTTGGCAATGTTATTTTATCAAAGAAATTCAAGCTTACGTTTTTCCCGATGATATCCGAGTTCATAATTGATGGTCTGAAAAACCTTGTGTTCTAATATGTTCAATGTTATTCTTCCGTAATTAATAATATTGGTCAGAAATTTCTAAGGATTATGAAGCTTTTAGTTGTGAGAGAAAATAATAGGAGTTACATTTTTTAGCGCACAAGATTTATAATACCAATCATTTAAAATAGACGATTAAAATTGATGCATAAAAGAAATTATTCTTATATAGAAATTAAATTATTGATCATTTGCTTATAATAGGTTAGAGGTTTAATTAATAAAATTATAAGTTTCACGTAATATTTATTTAGTGATATAATAATTAGAAAAGTTTAATAATTTTGGTTAAAGTTTAAAGTTATAAATGAATATTTTTGTCTTTTTTCTTTCGTTGTTATTTTTTATATCAACTCGTGTAAGTAGAATCTAAAACTATTTAACGTTCTTGTCATCTTTTTCTCTTAATTTTTATTTTGTTTTCCATAAAAGAGTTAGTAGACATGGGAAAAAAATTAATTTAAAGATTTATTGGAAGTGAAGAGATTAAACTTTGAGGTCAAAATGAGTATAACTCAACTATATAATATTTGTAATATCAACCTCAAAGTTAGAAGTTCGATTTTTCTACTTTACGTGTTATAGAAAAAAAAAAAGAAGAAATTTTAACATTTTAAAAAATACAGAGATAAATATAGATTCGATCTCAAAATGTCGGGGCTAAAACAATATTTTAACCTATATATAATTATTAATTTCAAGTTGACATCAATTGAGAGTCTACGGATGATGTATTTTCTTTATCGACGATTTCTTTTACCACGGTTTTTTTTCTAAAAAAAATTAAGAAAATCTCCACGGTCAAATAATTCTTATTATTTTTATCCAGACTAATTCATAATTGACTTGGATTATATTTTTTTAAAAGATAAATTTATTTTAATGAGTATTTGGATTAAAGATAAATCAAATTAATTCTAATTAAAAAAGTTTTAACCGGTAAACTAGTTATTAATTAATTTAATAAAAGTACTTTTTCAATTACGTTGATTTTTGACAAATACAAGCTTTTTTTAAGATTACAACTCTAATCTTTAAATGGCAATGTGCTTTAGCTTATCTCTAGTTGTGAACTTTTTTGTTCTCTTTTATGCTTAATGATGTATTTTTTGGGAGATAATGAGGGTGCTAAGAAGGTGTTCACTTAGTAAAGATTTTCAGATGCACCTCTCATGACCCATTACATCATTTTAAAAAAAAATTAAGTTGATTTTCAAAATTTAAATAATAGTCCAACTTTCCAAATTAACTTTTCTAAAATTAGAATATTCATTGTTGTGAGTGACTCTAGACTGAGGGGTATATTCTCTATAAAATAGAGACATAAGCAACTAAACCAAGAAGATAATAAAGTTTGACCTAACTAATGGCACTCTTTTTGGCTCATTTTGGGCCAAGAGAAAGAGAATTAATTTGTTCAAGTTAGGCCAAAAAAAAAAAAAAAAAAAAAAAGAAAAAGAAAAGGACTCGTACTCTACAGAATAACCAATAGGGGTATGGCTCATATATTTTCTAGCTCAAAACATCACCCTAGGACCAAAATGAGGCTAGGGGTGAAAACTGGTTAGCCTCAACCGAAATTAAGGTCGACCCTGACCAAACATGAAATGGAGCACACCTCTTGGTTCAGTGAGATGAAGAACTATTCTAAAACTACTTTGAAATCCTATTGGGAGAACAGTCAATTATGTACTATTTTCAACGACCTTTTTTCTTATAAAAAATAAAAAAGTATCTAGGTCTTAACACAATATTGTAAACATTATATTTCAAAATTGTCATTAAAGTAGAAATCCTTTAGATTTTCAAATAAAAACCGAGACAAGAAACCTATGCCTTAATGACCTACTACAAGTAGAATATATGAAACAAATTTAATATTATATCATGCAAAACATAGTAACGACTATCATAATAATTTTCTAAAAATTCGTAACCAAGATAAAATTTCTTATAATTTCAAACAAAACAAGAACAATCCCTAGCAAAGAGTTTATGTTTTTTTTTTCCCCTTTTTTAAAAGCTGTAATTCAAACCACCCCTTTGAAAAAAGAGGTTGGGAAACAACATACTCAACATGCAACTATATGATATTTCCCCTCTCAAAATATACCTACTACAAAGAATAAAACTAACTTAATTTAAATATCCCATTAGGGGTCCTATTAGTCAAATAATTAATAATTAACCTCCATTTTGTTTATTTTAAATATATGATTAGAGAACAGATCAAACTTTAGAAAACTTCACAATTTGACAGCTTTTAATACACGGTTTCGTTTTACATAAGAAATATATTAAACCCTCTGCCTCCCTATATAAATACCATAATCATAATCATCTCTTCTTATTAATCCAAAAACTCAAAAATTCAAAAAAAAAAAAAAAAAAAAAATCTCATTTTTCTCTTCTTCAAAACATTTTAATGGCATCTTCTTCTCAAAAGTTCAAACTTTTCTCAAAGCTACTCTCTAATTGCATCATCTTCTTCTTCCTCTTTCACTCCACTTTGGCTTCTGCAACCCTAAAAGTAGGGTTTTATGAATCATCTTGTCCTAATGCTGAGGCCATTATCAAGAATGCTGTAAACCAAGCCATCTCTCAGAACCCCGGCATCGCTGCGGGTCTTATTCGAATGCACTTCCATGATTGTTTCGTTAGAGTAAGTTTCGAAAGCTTTTTTAGACTTTTTTGTGTTTTTTTTTTCTTTTGAAACCATTTGAATACAATTCATGGAAAGTTCAAATTTGATAAGGGGTACGATGAAATTGGGTGTTTTCAAATTAAGTGTTTAGTAGTATACTTAGAAATTAAATCTAAATTTTAGGAGTTATTAAAAGTATGTATATAGTAATATATTTATACAGAAAAAGTCGAATTAATATTATGTATGTATGTGTTAATATTCTTAGTTAAATGATTATTATTAGTTAATATTCTAATAGTTAGTTATTAATAATATATAAGTTAACGTATTAATATTATGTATGTGTTAACAAACTTAAGTCGATGTTTTTAGTAAATTTAGTTATATTAATACTTTTAACCCTTTTCTCATTTGTGGATTTTAAAAGTCTAAATGAATAGAAATCAATGTTCATCTAAGAGGAAAATTTCATACTTAGACCTCTTTAATACTACATTTCCCCTCTTATTAGTATTAATTTAACATTGAATTTTTTTAAAATGCAATTATTTAGGGTTGTGAAGGTTCCGTGTTGCTGAAGTCCACACCCAACAACCCATCAGAGAGAGAACATAGAGCAAACTTCCCAAGCTTAAGAGGTTTTGAGGTTATCGACGAAGCCAAGGCCAAAATCGAGGCTATTTGCCCTAACACTGTGTCTTGCGCCGACATTCTCGCCTTCGCCGCCCGCGACAGTGCATACAGAGTTGGAGGTATCAATTATCAAGTACCAGCTGGTCGTCGTGATGGTCGCATCTCAATTAAGGAAGAAGCAAACAGTCTCCCAGGTCCCTCTTTCAACGCCGAGCAGCTCATGGAGAGCTTTGCCAAGCGAGGTTTCTCATCAGCGGAGATGGTGACTCTTTCTGGTGCGCACTCCATCGGAGTAGCTCATTGCCCTACCTTCTCCAATAGACTTTATTCCTTCAACACAACTCATCCACAAGACCCTTCCATGGACCCTTTATATGCTGCATACTTGAAGACCAAATGCCCGCCCCCGAGTGGCAATAATGGCGATGGAAGCGAGGAACCAACAGCGGCGCTCGAGTTCTTCTCTCCGTATCGTTTGGATAATTGGTACTATATGGAGTTGAAGAACCACCGTGGACTGTTAAGCTCCGATCAAACATTGTTGAGTAGCTCTTCCACTAAAGAAATGGTGTTGCATAATGCTAAGCATGGCCATCAATGGGCTGCAAAATTTGGAAAGGCAATGGTTAAAATGGGTTTCATTGATGTTCTAACAGGATCACAGGGTGAGATTAGACGCCATTGCAGCTTTGTTAATTGAGATCTGGGAGATGATTTAGTCTTAATCATTGATTAATCTTCAGCAAAAGAACAACTTTTGCTGTTTCTTCAGAAAGAGAGGGTCTAATTGTTTCGTTCAAATTCATTTATTTGTTTATGTTGAAGTAATTCTGAAATTGTATATTTCTCCGTTTATTATGTATTTTGGTAATTTTTTTTATTGGTGTAATGCTTTTTCATGAAATTGTTTTTATATAAAGGTAATACTATATGCATCCCGTCGTCGACATGAATGGACAATTTAATGAGATGTACAAAAATAGATGCAGTATTGAAATATTCACCTAATTTTTCTATAAATATAATGATATTGCACAAAATTTAATATAATGAAAATAGTAATCAAAACTTTAATTTAAGGCATTATTAATTATTTTTGGGTATAACAACTATAGGGTGGGAGATCAAACCTCTAATCTCTAAAAGAATGGTCATGTCAATTTGATTGTTGAGCTAAACTTATTTTGACTTAAGATACGATTAATTCGTTTGTCTTTTCTTATTGGATTGACAACTTTTTAGGACTAAAAATTATACGTGGCTATTAAATCACCTTCATAATAAATGAACGGTGAATTAATTGACAACGCATTGGTCGATCACTATAAAAGAGAAAGTATATTGATTTTATGTTGTATGGTTATTAGGAGGCTTACAAAACTTTTGAATCCAATATCCAATGTTAATGATTATTTAATGAGGTAGCCATTTACATTCCATGAAATCGTTTTGGGAGGAGATAGTTATGATGTCATCTACGTACATTGTGAGGCACAAAATTGAAATTCTTTTGTAATTACGGTGTATCAACCGTTGCTTTAAATTAAAAGATTTTTCTCTGACGTGTTTATTAGCTGTATTTTCACTTTTTGAGCTTTTCTCTTACTTTTATGAATCTCTTTGTATATTCCTCTATTGGTAATACATTGATTTGAGCCTTGGAGATATATGATGTGGATGCTACGAATGTGTCAACCTAACTAATTGATATATTTCGGTGCATTTATCGATCCCTTCTCTTGTATGTGCTTTTATAAGATAGATAAGCTACTGTTTCATTATCGATTGATTTTGAGATAAAGTTTTATTCTATCTAATATGGTATCATGACCTATAAAGGCTAAATGAATATTTGGGTCCAAACAAAAGATAATGATCATCAAAATCGATAAAAAATGGTGAACCCAAAAGAGACATCGTTCTTGAAAAGGTATGTTGAGAATCACCAAACGACCCGTAAAGAGTTGAGAGAAATTCAGAGAGGATATTGATAATATAGGGTTTCCAATCGAGGTTACAAACGGTAGGAAAGTGACTACAAATACAAAGACTAAAATAGGCCCAATAGGATTTTTAGGTATCAAATAACCTAAAACACTAATTAACGCATAATATAAAATGATATAACATTTAATATTAAATATACCAAATTGCTATCACATTAAGAAATCTTAATTAAAAAGATAATATGATTTATTCAAAACTATTTTCCAAATCTCATTATACCAATAATTAAATAAACATGAAATTCATCTTAATTTTATTTTCTTAAAAAAATTGTAACTCATTTATTTAAAAATACACATAAATTCAAACTAAAATTATGAATAATTTACTAGTTGACAACTTTGACATCCATAAGCGTTTCTGACTTTATCTTCTTCTTTCTCTTCCATTTTTGGGTTTAATATTTCATATACTTCCGTCCTTCAAACTTAGTAATACACATTTTAATTATATGCATTAATAATCTCAATTCCCACGTTTATCTCGTGTATTCTTTTTAAAAAAATATATAATCTAAAAGTTTGCTATATTTTATAATTATTTTGATTTATTTTACTATATTTGAAAACAACGTTTAATAGTTATCAATGTAATATACATCGTTAGTGCATAAGAGCTTGGTATGCTATCTAAATTTTGTTGTTAAACCAATTCTCGGATTCTAATACCATGTTAAATATAATCTTTCGGACCATAATGAAAATGTGTTTGCATATTTTAATATTCCATCATTCTCTCATACATGTAATTATGTTCTAATTAAGCACGAGTCATATTAATAATCTCTCTTAGGAAAGAGATAGGAAAGGAGATGATGTTATTTTTATATTTGTTCATGCAAATATTTTAATGTCTCTCTATACAATGTAAGGCCTAATCCTTAGTTCAAGCAGCCTCAAGCAATCCATTTCTTGCTAAGTAAACTCATTTTAAAATTTCCCACTAGGGTTTTGTTTTTCCTTAGAAAATAATATATAATTAATTATCTCTCTAAATTATTCCCCCTTCCATTTGTTATATATTATTTATTATTATTTTTAATTACATATATGACAAAATAATATATAAAAGTTCAAACTTAGACAACTTCATATTACTACTTTAGCCACCTTTTTTATTTCATCATCATTTTTCAACACATAAGAAAAACCCCTCTTTCCTCAATCTATAAATATGCATCACCAACACCCCTAATTTCTTCATCACAATTACAAAAGAAATTAATTACATCATTGCCTTAAAATATCCCTCTGCAATAATGGCTAATTCTTCTTCTTCCCATAAGTTATTCCAAGCACTTTTCTCCAAGCTTTTATGCATCGTCTTCTTCTTTTCTCTCTCTGCTTTTGCTTCTACAAGCCTTAGAGTAGGTTTCTATTCCTCATCTTGTCCTGATGCTGAGGCCATTGTTGAAGATGCAGTAGACAAAGCCGTCTCTAGAAACCCGGGCATTGCTGCAGGTCTCATTAGAATGCACTTCCACGACTGTTTTGTTAGGGTACGTTTCATTCAAACTTTTTTTCGGTTTGATAAAACCTCGTAAATAGTAATACTGTATGATTTGATTAATCCTCAAACATGAATTTTAACTTTTAAAATTACCTAGGGGCTAAATTTTTAATTTTTTTTCGATCAATAAGGACCAAATTGGACGTTAACCTTATTTTTAGTATAATACATGCGTATGCGTTTGTCACAAGACTTGAATTTAGACATCGTTCTTTGCACTTTTTATCATATATCTTCACTTAAAAGTTTTTAAAGTATAAGAACTAAATAAATATTGTTGAGAACCAAACCTCTAATTTTTGAAAATTTTGATTTCTAAGTCTCTTTTTTGTTTTATAATTTTTTCAGGGATGTGATGCTTCTGTGCTTCTAGAATCCACTAATGGAAATCCATCTGAGAAATATCATCCTGCAAACTTTCCAACCTTACGAGGTTTCGAGGTTATTGATGAAGCCAAGGCGAAAATTGAGGCTATTTGTCCCAATATCGTATCATGCGCTGATATTCTTGCCTTCGCTGCCCGTGATAGCGCCAACAAAGTTGGAGGTAAAATTAAACCATCACTAATTAAACTCAAAAGCTTGAACTTTGATAAATTGCAATAGATATATATATATATTTTTTTTAATATTGATACATTACAATAGATTTAAATCTTCTCTATTCATATTTGTACCTGCAGGTATTAACTATGACGTACCAGCAGGCCGACGTGATGGATTCATCTCGAGAAAGGAAGATGCTAGCGCTCTCCCTGGTTTTACTTTCCATGCCGAGAGGCTCGCTAGTGAGTTTGGAAAACGAGGGTTGTCGGTGGAGGAGATGGTGACTCTTTCCGGTGCCCATTCCATAGGAATAGCTCATTGCCCTACCTTTGTTGACAGGCTATATTCCTTCAATGCAACTCATGCACAAGACCCTTCCATGGACCCCGCATATGCTGCTTACTTGAAGAGCAAATGCCCACCGCCAAGTAGCTCTGACGGGAGTCAGCAGCCAGACGTGGCTCTTGATTTTTCGACCCCACATCATTTGGATAACCGTTACTACATCGAGCTAATGAACCACCGTGGGCTGCTGATCTCCGATCAGACATTGTTGAGCAGTTCATTGACATCAAAAATGGTGTTGAAAAATGCCCATCATGGGGCCAAATGGGCAACCAAGTTTGGGAAGGCAATGGTTAAAATGGGCAAAATTGATGTCCTCACAGGATCCAAGGGAGAGATCAGACGTCATTGCAGCTTTGTGAACTGATTTCAAAGCTTTCTTCGGGGATCACATATTTAATCTGCAAGGAAAGAAGAAGAAACTTTGCTGTGTGTGTTTTTTATATCTTAAAATGTTATTTTTTTGTTCAAATTTATTGATTTTTTTCCCTTTTTTTTCAATAAGTGTGTGTACTTTCCTCTCTTTATTTGTGTATTGTTGTAATTCTTTTGTTGTCCTATGAAGCTCTTTATAATTCTTTTTTTAATGAATGATATTTTAATTTGTTTAAATAATCCATTGAATATTTGTTCTCATAAAGTTTCAAATGACCAAGTACGAGTTGTCTTAAACTTCAGCTTAAATTGTATTCTTATATTTGTGTTATTTATGCTTTTGGGTCAACGTTAAGAGGAGTCTACTCTATAAAGTCTCTAACTCTGTGACACATTTGAATATGCAATTTGATATTCTCTACTAGGTGAGCGTAGATGTAGCTAATACACTATTAGTAAACCATGCAAATTATAATCTCATTAAGAGAAGTTTGAGTTGTATAAAGTTTTTATTGAGTTTAAATAATGTTAACTAAAGAACAATTTAATTTGTGTTTCGAAAGATTATTACTTAAAATTTGAAAAATACATATTATAATTGTATAAGTATAAGTGGTGATTCTATATAGTTAGATAGTAATTATGAGAGACTATAGATGATGTGCTAAATTTAATTTAATGTTTTAAGAATAAAATTTAATTAAATTTATGAGATTTGAAAAAAAAAAGAAAAAACCTCACTTCAAAGCAATACATTTAAGGAAATTTTTTCATGCAATAAAATTTTATTTTAAAACCAGACAAGAGTTATTTTATTAATATATCATTTATATACAATAAAAATAATAATTCTTCAAAATGTGTTGACATTTTCAATGATAGGACTCAAGTCTCATAATTGGGCTAATTGGGTTAAATATGAGGCCCAAACTTGATCTAGGCCCAAACGTAGCTCAAGAGCCTTGTGTATTGTTTGGGCCTAGATATCGAACTTACCCTTACCTTCAATTGCCAATAGCCCAGGACTCAATCCTTGGATTTTGCTCATTTGAACTGAGTTTGGACTATCTCCATTGAATATTAATTATTCAAATGCTAAATTATATATTTTAATTAATTTTTTTATTTTTATTACTTTTTCTTGAAAAAATTATTGATATTATGAAATTATATTTAAATTTTAATTATATTAAAAAAATTAGTTTTAAGACTTTTTTTTTTAAAAAATAATTTTATGCTAACTAAAAATTAGGATATATCTAAAAGTATTTAAAAATAATATTAAAAAATTTATTTTTAGTATATAATATATGGTAAACTAAAACGAGTTGGTCCATATTGGGTCATCTTGATTTTAAAAACACCTATCCATATCTAATAATTCTATAAATAAATATTTGAAATCAAGCCTAAGCTAAGTTTAGGCCAACCTTGGGATTTTAGGTCCATTGATGAAGCTGAGATGTAAGACTAGTGTACATACATGATGAAGGGAAAACTTAAATTAAAAAAATAATCAACAATATTTAGTGAGAATTCTTGCTAAATAGGATGGAGTCTATTAAAAAATAAACCATGCAAACTAATTGATCGAGCCTCGCTGATTTTTGACAAAATATTAGAAAATGTAGTTGTTACGACGTAACATATTATACTTTTTGAACAGGGGAAAAACATTTATTGTTTTTTTCTTTCATTGATTTTTCTCATTCATGATAGATGTCTAATTCTCTCTGACATCAAAATTTTATTTATTATACTAGATTAAACTTGATTTAGGAGTTATTGACATGACCTAAGACCAAAGATTTGATCCATCTCTATAATTGTTCTAACTAAAAAGAATTACTTTATTATTATTTTTTTAATTATGATATTACCACCATTTATACTATATAGTTCTTAAATAGACGGCATGAACTCACATATGCCTCCCTTAGTATTATTTACCTCACATATGGCCTCGAATAAAGTTTAATTATAAATATTAACAAAAATAATAAATTAATAATCAAACTTTGGAAAGTACTATATAAAGTATCTCCTAATTTTTAAATTAAAGTTTTTCTTTTTTATTTTTAGAAAAGACATGTCGATTGGAAGAATTATTATTATTTTTTTAAATATGTAATAAAACCTTGAATTAAGTACTTGTTGTCTGTATAATTAAATTAAATTAATTACTATATACAAATATAAATAAAAATAAAAAGTTGGTAATTTTTATAATTGGGCTAATAAAAATAATGTAGAAGAGTTCGAATTGAATTGGTGTGGTTATGGACAATGATCACTTGGATAATCATACTATATTATCGAACCAAAAAATTAAACTTAATTATTTAAATTAAAAATTCATCAACTTGAAAATGTTCATAATTAACAATTTTACAATAATTGTGTTTTTACGAACTTCATTGTGCTTTCTTTAATTAAAATATTCTTGAGCTTGTGCCCCAAAAAATTATTGTTTTTTCACTCAAACTTAAATTAATATTTGTTTTCATGCAAATCTTTGAATTTCTATTCTCGAAACAGCCTACTTGGTCTCCATGCAGCCCAAGGTATTTCCCTTACTTTCTATTTAGGGTTAATATAAATCTCCCACTAGGGCTTCTTTTTTGGGTTTAGCTATGCTTTGATCAAATTGTTTATATTACTTTTCTATGAGTATTATTTTAATGATATATGCAAGTTGAATAGCCCGGATCTCAATTTTTTTTTGGTTGGGAGTACGTACGTGATGCCAATATGAACTACTGTTTGTTTGAAATGATAACTATATACATACACGAGAGAATAGTTTAAACTCCAAATCATACAAAATACTGCACTTGAATGGTAAAAAGTTTCATTTTTGCCCTTAAAATTTGCAACATGTTGTTAAAAGATAACTTTGGAAAAATCTTTCATTACGATAAGTCGTTGACTTGTGTCTCTAATATGTAAAATTGAAAGGAAAACATGTGATTTTACCACAAATCATTCACGTAAATATAAAAAATCAAAGTTGTTGTGTCTGAAGAAATAAACAATGACGTTCAACGGTAAAAATCAAACTTTTAAAAACTACCATCACAATCCAAAATTTGAAAAACAACTTTCTACCAATACAATGATGTATACTTCTTTCTATTTAATATAGTATTAGATTCTATATTATTTTATTTAACGACTTGCCTATTTTTATATGCTTCTTTTATCTCAAAGAAAATTATTTCAAATTACAAAACTACTGAAACTATTTATAAATGTAACAAAAATTTTAGAATTTGATACAGATAAACGCCAATAGAATAATTTAGAAAAGATGAGATCGAAAAATATTTACAAATATAACAAAATTTTAAAAGTTTATCGATGTTTATCAAAAAATATTTTGGTTTATTTTACTGTAGTTGAAAATAGTCATTCTCTTTGGCCCTTTAAACTTACGAAATTTGACAACCGGTACGATTGTACTATAATCATAATTATGCTTTACCAACTTTCAATACACGGTTTGTTTTTCAAAAAAGTGAATTAAAAAACCCCCATTTGCATGAGAGCCCATAGACTATAAATATATTACCCTAACGTCCACCTTTTAAAGTACAACACACCTTCAAAACCCTCTCTTCAAAGCTCTAAAACCCTCTTGTTTTCTTCTCTTTGGCTTCAATGGCTTCTTCTTCTCAAAACTTCGAATTTCTTTCAAAGTTTTCCACCATCATCTTCTTCCTCTATCTCTCCACTTTCGCTTCTGCAACCCTAAAAGTGGATTTTTATCGTCCATCTTGTCCCAATGCTGAGGCTATTGTTAAGAAAGTTGTAAACAAAGCCATTTCTCTAAACCCTGGTGCTGCGGCTGGGCTCATTCGATTGCACTTCCATGATTGTTTTATTAGGGTACCTCTCGAAGTTTCGTTAAAACGTTTGGTTCTTCTTAAAAGATAAAAATACCCGTGTGCATTATAAGTTGCATTCAATTGTAGTTTGTCACATGATAAATTTTTTTCTTTAAAAAATTATATTTTTTAGATTTTTATGTTGTGTGGCGAAAGTGGAATGCAAAAAGATATGTAGGTGTAGTTCAGGATGGATTCAAGTATTTTTTCTTTTGGTTGAATCCATATTTGAATTTAATATTTAATGGAAGCTTTGATTTCTAAGTCTCTCTTTCACATTTAAATTCAGGGTTGTGAAGGTTCTGTGCTGTTGAAATCCACTCCTGGACATCCAACTGAGAGAGATCATCCTTCAAACTTTCCAAGTTTACAAGGTTTCGAGATTATTGATGAAGCCAAGGCCTATCTTGAGGCTGCTTGTCCTAACACTGTGTCTTGCGCCGACATCGTTGCCTTTGCTGCTCGTGATAGTGCTCGTAAAGTTGGAGGTATCATCATTTTATAATCATATGTTTTATTGATTTTTTAGTTTTTGAAAATTATACATTCCTTAAGTATCATTTGAATATTTAGAGAAAGTAATACAAAAACGATTTCTTGAAAGCTATGCTATTTTAGTTTTCAAAACATGACATGAATTTAAAAAATAGCACATAGAAAGTAATTTTTTTTAACAAAAAAACATCACAAGAAAGTTTAAAAAAAACATTACAAGAAAGTAAATAAATAAACAACTAAAAGATAAGAGAACGTAGCGTTGACAAGCTTAATTTTAAAATTTTAAAAACCAAATCTCATTATTAAATATGGCCTTGATTATTAGCAAATTTATAAATATTTAAATGCATATATTTTAACCATATTTTTCTAAGTTTCTACTATCCCGTTTACATTTTTATCGATATTTATTTTCATATGTTTACAAGTTTAATATGGACACGAGAAATAAGTTCATACTTTCATTATTTCATAAAAGATTAATAAAACACAAGAATAAATGAAAAATGTCACTAATATAAATATAAATAATAAGGACTCTAGTTTATTTAAAGTTTATAAAATATCTATAATTTATTAATTTAAAAGAAAAGAAAGCAAAAAGAGAAAAAAAAAACAATCCATTATTTTAGTTTTAATTTCATATTAAAACTATTGTTTGCAGGCATTAATTATGCAGTACCAGCTGGTCGTCGTGACGGACGCATCTCAATCAAAGAAGAGGCCAGTGGTCTTCCTTCTCCCACCTTCAACGTCGAACAACTCACCCAAAATTTTGCCGAGCGAGGGTTATCGAGGGCGGATATGGTAACTCTTTCCGGTGCCCATTCAATCGGAGCAGCTCGATGCCTCACCTTCTCCAAGAGGCTTTATTCCTTCAACGCAACCCACAAGCAAGACCCTTCCATGAACCCGAAATACGCAGCTTACTTGAAGACAAAATGCCCACCATCAGCTAGCAACGTCGGAGGCCAAAATGCTCAGCCGCTGGAGGCAGCCCTCGACTTTACCACCCCTAATCGTCTAGACAACCAATACTACATTGGCCTAACTAACCATCGTGGACTATTGAGCTCGGATCAAATACTGCTGAGTAGCCCTTCCACATCAAAATTAGTGTTGGCTTATGCAAAGTATGGCTCGATATGGGCCTCTAATTTTGGAAAAGCTATGGTTAAAATGGGTTCCATTGGTGTCCTCACCGGATCACAAGGGGAGATTAGGCGTCATTGTAGCTTTGTGAATTGATATAAGTACTTTTGAATTATTGTTTTTGTTTTGTGAATTATTTATTGTTTGAATTCAATGTTATATTCTAATGTATGTTTAAATTTTAATGTAGCTAGTGTGAGAGAGTGCATGTTTTCTTGTTAATTTTTGTAATTCTTTTATGCATGTATTCATGATTTTGTGGCTTAATAATATCTATTGCTTTTGAAATTAGCATTATATTTATCTTTATTTTATGACGATGGTTTTATAACAATTATTCTACGTTTTCAAATATAGAAAAAAAAATTGAAACTATTTACAAATATAATAAAATATATCAAATTCTTTGTAGCGTTTCAATTTTTTTTCTTTGCAATTCAGAACAATTTTTCACCCTTGTGTTAAAAAATAGAGACATTTTAAAATGTAGTAAAATGAATCAAAATATTTGCAAAATATAACAAAATTTTATATTATATTAATGATAAATATTGATACAAGCAAAAATCAGTGTTTTTCTATCAAGGATCAATGTCCATTGTTAATAGAATCTAAAATTTTGTAAATATTTTTAGCAATTTTACTTTTTACAATAATTTTTCCATAAAATAAGTATTTAATTTATCAAGTTGTCTACCTAAAGTTTATTAATTTCTGTGGGCTAAGACGATATTAAATTAAAATAATAAAAATCAGTCCAAATGAAGATTATTTTTTAATAAAAAGATTAAAAAAAAGATTTGATTCAACTAGATTAAGATTCACTAAATTAAAAGTAGAGAGCAAAATTTAAAGTATTGGCACAAAATGATTTTCTAATCTTTTATATTAAAATAAAAAATAACTTATTTGATGAAAAATTATTTTAAATGATAAACCATAATATATTAAAATCTTATAGTAAATTATCCATAATAAATGACAATAACTTTGTTAATTAATAAAATTTAAAAATAAAAAATTGTAATTTAGTCTAGTAATTTCCAAATATAAAACATAATCTTAGCTTCCATATCCCACAATAAGTCTTTTACGTACATTCATAATTCAAATCAAGTAAATAATTGTCTCTCATATCAATCTTCTCCATATTCAATCATCCACCCCATAGGGACCATTGTTTAGACTCATTAATGAGACTTGCAACACACTAACATGATTAGCTGTAATCCAAATAAAACAACAAAATATCAAGGTTTAAATAACCTTCCAATAAAAATTTCAAGCGTTGTTATTAGGTTGTTTTAATCATTTTTTGACGATGAATAAAATTCAAGTCTTTGCGCTTCTTCAAGTTTAGTCAAGAGAGCTTCTTGAATTTTGCAATTCCTCTATTGAATTGCATGTCAAGAACATTCAAGTGAGATTGATCATCTTATCTTGTGGAGTATTCGAATTTTGGGTAAGGAATCTGTTCTTGTCTAAGATATTTGATCTTAAAACAATCTGTGTCTAACTCAATCCTTAAGGTTGAAATCATATTGATTTAGGAGTTTTAGTGATCGGAGAATTTATTCTCATTCCAAAACGGTTTCTAATTCTAATTCTCTAGAGATTTCATATCATATTATCTTACATAAATTTGGAATTACGTTTATGCAATTTCTCTCTTCTACATCTAATGATTGTATGACAACAAGTTTTAATAGTTTCTCATCTATATAGAATGGCTGATTTAAATATTATTGACCTTGTCAAACATAAATATAACCCAACCAACTTGAAATTGCAATATATACATATATGTATGTATGTATGTGTATATATATATATATATATATAATGTAAACTTTAAATAATAGATTATTTATTGAAATAACCACCCAGTTAAACTAAATACATATATAGAGGAAAGTGACAATACATAAAGGAGGAATCACAGCGCTCCACACGAACACAAATTTGAAATTATCGGAAACAATTCAAACCTTTGAATATACGAGAAAGAAAGAACCGAAAGATTGTACTAAACGATGTTTAGAAAAACAGATAAAATTTTCAAATCTATATCCAACCCTTATTAGGAAGCAACCACTTCCTATAATTTTACCACGCTCAAAGCTTGATCATAACCATGGCGGACAAAAAAGAACCCTAGTTCCTAAAATGACAGTCCTTTCTAATCTCCCCTTGAGTTCCAGTTAAAACTTGTAGCTTGCCCATCTTCACCATAGCCGCTGAGAAATCCCTCATCCATATTGCTCTATTCCCTTGGTATCTGCTCACTGTCGCCGCCGTAAGAGGGTCGGTCGCAATCGCTTGATCCGACGACAAAACTCCCATCTTGTTCTTCAAATTCTCAAAGAACTGAATATCGAGACGGTTTGGCGTCACATTGTCCAAATCTGCAGTCTTATCAAACCCGCTACCAAACGGACACTTCTCTCTCAAAGTAGTCGCTAAGTTTGGGTCCAAACTTGGATCGGTTATTTCTGTTCCATTTCCCGAGAAAAGTCGATCAGCAAATTCTGGACAACCCGTCCTTCCTATAGAATGTGCTCCAGAAAGCGCCACCATGTCTCTAAGCGACAAGCCTCGTTGTTCAAAATGTTGTACAAGAAACCCAATATCAGTTGTTGGAAAAGGGAGGTTGTCAGAAACATTTATCCCATGAGAGACGAGTGAGTCACGACGGCCGCCTGGGACATCGTAGGTGAACTGACCGAGTGTCGCGACGCTGTCCCGAGCTGCAAAGGCTAAGATGTCGGCGCAAGAAACAGTTTGTGGACATCGAGTTTCGATTTCGAACTTCGCATCGTCGATTATTTCGAAGCCTCGTAATAATGGGTTACCGACGTTTATGCTTTTCTCAGTATCAGGATTTTGTGGTGTTTTATCAAGGAGTATTGATGCATCACAGCCCTGTCAAAGATTAAACTTCAAGTTATGTAATATTAGGTTAAACTATAATCGTAACCATCCGATCTTTGCTAATAACACGTTAATCGATACTGACATGACATGTTCATTAGTTTATTCCAACGTTAATCAAAATCGATGATAACCAAAATGAATGATGATGAAGTTAGCTTACTAGAACAATACAATCATGGAAATGCAATCGAATAATGCCAGCGCCCATTCCAGGGTTTTGAGCAACAGCCTTTGCCACCGTGGTTCTCACAATATTTTCAGCCAAAGGACAAGTTTCACTATAAAACCCTACTTTTAACTCCTGTGAGTAACCTAATTTAGATATCATTACTATGCCCACCATTAA
Organism: Cucumis cinereus; assembly: GCA_037974625.1. Classification (NCBI taxonomy): domain Eukaryota; kingdom Viridiplantae; phylum Streptophyta; class Magnoliopsida; order Cucurbitales; family Cucurbitaceae; genus Cucumis; species Cucumis cinereus. The sequence continues at coordinate 14,278,815 of JBBPDJ010000001.1, read as the reverse complement.
CAAAGCCACAAACTTTGCTAAGTCTCCACTCAATAATTCACTTTGCATCTTGCACTTTCTCTTCATATTTGGACCTCAAATTTTCTTAAGAAATTAAGATGGATGAGAGTTATGGTCTCTCTTTGAGCCTACATATATATATATATATATATATATATATTATAAGGTTTTAGGATTTTTTTTTAATCTTTTGCTTTTGGCCCTTTCTTTTTGGTTTGTTTCTAATTTTATGAGGTGGATTATATTGTATCATCTAATTTGGACAACATTTTTTTTGGTAGATAGTGTTGAGTAAAAAACGTATGCTTAATACATTTTTCTTTGTTTATGTCAATTTTTGTTGTCATACTTTTGAATGTTGGAACTCTTCCATCTTAGTATTTTTATATTTTATTGATTTTGTGGAAAAAATAATGTCAATACATTGATGTGATCGTTAAATGATGTGGGTAACATTTTTCTGATCTCCTGCCTCTAAAATTTTGGGGATTACAGTTGAGTTTGACTCGATCTTGAGGTGTTTAGTCTACTTAATTCGTAGACATTTTTTGAAGTTTTGTTTTTCATTAATAGGCTGTTTTTTGCACATGAGATGGTCGATGTTTCGTTCTCCCATGTTCGAACAAGCCATAATGTTTTTATGACGTTAGAAGAGTAAACTTCTCATGTTCTCCAAAACTGCTTATGCTTGGTGGTTTATTTATATATATATTTCAAAGCAAAATGTTATTCTGATTTGACATGGATGTTTATTTCCTCAATATAAATAAAATTTTTAGGAATTTTTTTTACATCTTTAATTTGAACATTTTGGACAATTGAGATCAATAAATTGGAATCTCCAAATTGAAAACAAGGTATTAGAGATTTTAAAACTAATTTGAACTTTAAGAAAATGAATCTATTAGATATAAGGTGTTGGCGTATTGAATACATCTTTAAGATTTTATAAGGTGTTGGCATATTAAAGAATATATTAAATTAATGAATCTATTAGATATAAAATTAAATTTTGTATTGAATAGGAAGCCAAAATTTCAATTTTTTATATAATAATATGTATAATTTATGTAAATGAAAATTCTAATAGGTCAAAGAGTTTTAGATACTAAAATTAAAAGTTTAAATTAGAGATTTTGGAAGATAAAAACAAACTTTAATTACATCGAATAATGGACGGCTGGATTCCAATCTAAGGTGGTGTTGTCGAAGGAATTACATTTGGAGGGTAAAAATAATGAAATCAAATAATGTCTCTGTCTCATAAATTATTATTATATATATGTGTTTTATTTTTGGTTTAGGGACAGCTTTAATTTAACTAGAGATTATGGACACTAGCTAGTGGACAATAACCAAATCAACATCATGTAAATATGCTACAGAATAATGGATCGAATTTTTGTTATCCCCTAAAATTAGGACACTTTCACCTTAATTTTTTTTTTTTTTTTATCGAGATACTTTTTGTGTGTGAATGGGAGATACATCGGTGTGTCTCAACTAGTTTGACAAATTTTAGCACCCTTATTTTATCCAGATACCTCGGAGACCCATGTTTTAGAAAGGGTGAGAAGATAGACAAATATGGATTTGTTGACCGATGGGTGGAGCGTGGTGAGGGATAAAATAATAATATTATTTTATTAAATGTTTTTTAATTAATAAAATTATTTTTTGTGATGCTTTGAGATTTTGTAATGACATGATTGTTAAAGAAAGCGTTTCGACCGTTAAAGCGTTATAGATTTCATGTATTAATGCTCTTATGACCGTTGAGACGTTACGAAACCTATCACTATAAAAAGTTCTCCTCCTCGCCTCATTTTTATCTATCCGACAATCATATTCTAAATCTTCTTCTCTCTTTTTAGTTTTTGAGCAAAGTCTTTCAATAGTGTTTGTTTTTCGATCGATTCCGGTGCAACTCTGATCAAGTATTTTGACTGTTTTATCTTGGAGACGACGTGACAATTCAAGAATTGTTTGCACAATGTGCAAGTCACAAATTGTCTTAAAAAGAGCGTGATTCGCGACTCAACCTTCCTCTAATAAGTTTTTATTTTGCAGTTAGACATTCAGTCCAAGCGTCCATCAGTCTAAAGTTCAGTCTAGACGTCCACCAATCAGCGTTCTCTAGTCTAGGCGTCCTTAATCAGACGATCAACTAACCAGATGATCAAGTTCCAAGCTTCTTCTGATCTAGGCGTTCAAACTTCTAAACGTCTAATTATTGCTTCTAGTACCTGCTTTACCGTATTATCCAGTTCCAGTTCCAGCACCTTTCAATCTATATATATATCATTTTTTTTTTCATTTACATGCTTTTAAGGTGGGGTCACTTGAGTAAAGCGTGGTTAGTTTTTGAATTTTTATAACTAGGCTAACAAAAAAAAATCAATTTATTAGGTAGGTTAAACATTTATTTTAACTCTATTTGTACTTTCTCGTAATCTTTCTTATTTGAATGTGTGGATTCATTCAAATATCCTATTTTTTTTTCTAAAGTGAAAGAAACAAGAGAGTGTGCCTTTATCCTGCCCAATTATTGTGTGAGGCCAAAAAAAAAAAAAAAAATTATGTTATTTATGCTTTTTGACCCCTTTTTTCCATTTATCATTCATATGTTTAAAAAATAAGTCCTTAAGGTTGATAATGTGAAATATTTGGCTTCATACAGCCTTGTTGAACCTATTGAGAAAATAGGTTTTATGAGTTGTTTATGGCTCATGGGTCGACATATATATATATATATATATATATATTTTGAGATTATAAGGATATGTATAATTGAAACCTATCCTAAAGTTCACGTAATCTCTATCATATCTTTAAATGTTTTATCACATTTCCATTTTGTTATTGTAATAAAATCATTTCAAATAAAAAAAGAAAAAAGTCAATTGGTAATGGTAATGGTAATTTTGGAACGAGTTCTAGAATTTAAATTAAACTTTTATTATCTAGAGACATACCGAAACTTATTTAAGTCCCTTTTGCTCTTGCTCTGCAAAAAACATGATATACACAAATCAAGAAATGTCCCAAAAGACAAATCAAGAAATGTGTCAAAGCAACCTAATTAAGTGAACCCATGATCTTTTTGGAGCATCTGACTTTCATATCATCTTAAATCATCAATTCAATCAAAAAGCTTAATCTAATAGGTAAATGTAAATTTAATATAATATCTAACAATATTACTTTAAGGAAAAAAAAAAAAATCAAAGAACAATAATATCATCCCTCATTAAAATCAACACATAAACATTAATCTAATTACGTATATTCTAAAACAAAACTCATCAATCAGAACTTAGTGTTTAGATTAAGCAAAATTAAGCATATCCTTAATTGAAATCATCGACCATATAATAAATCTAATTACATACTAAGCCAATGATAATTTATATTAATTCAAGCAAAGAAACCCTAGTTTCTAAAATGACAATTCCTTCTAATCTCCCCTTGAGTTCCAGTCAAAACTTGAAGGTTCCCCACCTTCACCATTGCCTTTGAGAAATCCCTCATCCACACCGCCCTATTCCTCCGGTATCTCCGCACCGTCGCCGCCGTTAAGGGGTCACTCGCCAGTGCTTGATCGGACGACAAAACACCCATCTTCCTCTTCAAATTCTCAAAAAATTGAACATCCAACCGATTGGGCGTCACATTGTCCAAATCCGCCGTAATCTCATTCATCCTACTACCGAACGGACACTTCGTTTTCAAAAAAGCTGCAAACTTTGGATCTAATGACGGATCCGTTTTATTAATCGTATCATCAAAAAAATAAAGACGTTCAGAAAATGCGCTGCAAGGCGCGATTCCTATGGAGTGGGAACCTGAGAGAGCCACCATGTCTCTCAACGACAAACCTTGTTTTTCAAATCTTTGTAAGAGGAACCCAATATCCGATGTTGGAAAAGGGACGTTATCGGAAACGTTCACTCCATGGGAGACGAGTGAGTCGCGACGGCCTGCAGGGACAGGGTAAGTGAATTGGCCGACGAGAGCGACGCTGTCTCGAGCTGCCAAGGCTAAAATGTCAGCACAAGAAACTGTGTTTGGACAATTGGATTCGAGGTTGGATTTGACATCGTCGATGACTTCGAAGCCTCGTAATAAGGGGTTGGCGAAATTGTCTTTCTCTGAGTCCGGATTGTGTGGCGTTTTGTCAAGGAGTATTGATGCATCGCAGCCCTGCCATTTTTCAAATACTTATTTCAAACTTTGATAATATTGTAAAATTTAGTGATGTAATTTTTTTTTTAATTAATCTCACTTTCAAGTTTATATTATCTAATGGGTGGTCTTCAAACTTTATAAATGTCTAATTTATCATATTAATTTTGTGCCTAACTGTTGGGTTGTGTGTTTTATAAAACATAAATTAAAAAATAACTAAAGAAAAATTAATTCAAATGACAAACACCGTTGAAAATAGTTACAAATATAGTAAAATTTTAAAATTTATCATCTATCATCGTCATCATTGATAAAATCTGAATTTTTGCTATATTTTATAATTATTTTAGTTTATTTTATTATATTTGAAAACAATCACAAACTAAATCTAAATTGAAATGTATGAATTTATTAGAGAGTTGAAAGTTATGGAGTCTAATAAAAACAAATAAAAAAAAAAAGGAAATTTTTGTCTTGGTTGATAAGGTTTTCATTTTTAAAAAAAATATAATTTATGTTTGAATTTCCTCACAATTTCTCTATTACGATTTTCACCCATCTAAATGAAACACTTGAATTTATAATAAAATCAAACAAAAAAAAGTTTTTTAAAAATATTTTTTTAGGGGTTTTTTTGTGGTGTATAATTTTTTTTTTTAAAAAAAATTTACTTGGTTTTTGAAAACATAAATAGACCGTAGATAATAAAACATAGAAACTTATTGATGAGGTAATACAACATGTTTTTTATTTTAGGGTTTTAGAGTGAAAAATTTATCTGTAATTGCAATGAGTAATACAACATGTTTTGTAGTGTATTAAATATTTATCGTATAATCAAATAATTATCGAGTGAGACCTATTTGATAGTAAAGGACTATAGATATAAAAACTATCCTTTATTTTCTTACATTTTTTTAATTTAACGATGGTCTTCCTATTTCTTAAAGCTTAGATTGTTTTTTAAAACATAAATTCAAAATTTAGCATCCATTTGAATAAGGATTAGTAGTTGTATACAGATATCTCAACTAAGGTAACATACACTTAGTACTCTCCTCGTACCCCATCTAAAAAGTGATATAGATAATAATAAAAAACAAATTTAATCAAAAGATAATTACAAATTACACAATTATCAAATAGACCTAATTTAAACATTGGGTTAGTGAAGGACTATTAATATAGATAAGAAAACTGTAAAAGATGATTGGAAGATGGAGATAAGTAATAACTGAGGCTTACAAGAACAATACAATCATGAAAATACAAACGTATAAGGCCAGCAGCCATGCCAGGGTTGTGGGAAACAGCCTTTGCCACTGTGGCTCTCACAATACCTTCTGCCAAAGGACATGTTTCACTATAAAACCCTAATTCTAATTTATTAGAGTAGCCTAATTTAGATGCCATCACTATGCTCAACATTAACAGAGCTACAAACTTTGCTTCTACCCTCAAATTATCCATTGATATGTACTTCCTCTTCATCATAGAAATGGATATAAGAGTTTATGATCTTTAGCTAATGCTAATTGAGGGTTATATATATATTAAAAAGGTATTAGCGTTTCTTGTTTCTATGCTTTTAATTTGGCTCTTTCTCTTTTTGTTATCTTACAATTTCGTATCATTTAGCCGTTTGATAACTCAAAAGGTTGAAAATTAGATGAACCTTACAAAATGTGGTGAAGAAACCATCTCATCTATGATTGCACCCACCCAGTGCAACAATTAATCCAACATCTTCTAGTACTTTGTTAAACATTTTGTTGATGAGAAATTTTATAATTCAACAAAAATAATCTGATGTAGAAAGTGGGATTTGGGTCTCGATAGAAGGGACTGGAAGACTGATTTACCACCATGCCAACTAATAATATTGTTATAATGTTAGATTATATATATACATATATATATATATATATATATATATATATATATTACTTTTTTTTTCCTACTATGTATAGAAAAGGGAGAACATCATATTAAACTTCACCTAATAAAAAAAAATTAATTACATTTATGTTTGTCACACACTGCACTATAGGTAGGAGATTTTGTTCATGAACAGCACTTAACCATGTAGTTTAGGAAAATCCAAAACCACACATCAACATTGTACCAATGTTCCATAGGATTGATCGAAATTCAATATTAAAAAATTTAATTTAAAACCTCTTTTGGACTTAGGTTAAGAGGTTTCTTTTGATAACACCCATAATAATTGTTATTAAGCTTATAAGAATTGGAAAAGCATCAATTTGTGCATAACACTGCTTAAGACAAATGGACCTCCTCATTAACTAATTTCCACACATATATATATATATATTTTATATCTGTGAGTATTCAGACCAGTTTACGTCCACCTCAACTAATCTCATGGAACAACCCATTTGATCCGACATTTGAGTATTAAGAAAATTTGTTGGATATTAAAATCCAATGTAGGTTGCTACTATGAATTGAATCCATAACCCTTTAGTCATTCGATCTTTTTTTCATATGTTTCCGCACTACCACAATTCAACCCAGATTAATTTCCATATACAATAGTTTGGTATGACAATATTTTTTTTGGTCTAAGCATGCATAACTCTTTCTTTTGGTTTAATGATAATGGTGCTGGTGTCCCTCTCTACTTATACATATATTCATAACATTCTTATTATTATTGGGTTTATGTTGTCCCTGATCCCTCTTCCATTGGTATCTTGTTGAAAAAAAAACAGGTTTTGGGATACCAATCTTGAAATAGTTTTCTTGGTTCATTGCTAAATTATAGTAATATAGATATGTCATCCATAATTAATTACTCAATTTTCATATCTGAATCTTATCTTTGAAAAGAACCAATAGCAGCTTATAATAATGCATGCAAAGTTCTAATACACACTCCAATTAAAACCCTAAATACATTAATAATCTCACAAAACATGATCTCCTCACCAAATTAAAAACATACCCTTAGCTAATTCAAAGCACTACAATTCTTTCTGATCTCCCCTTCGCTTCCAGTCAAAACCTTCATATTCCCCACCTTCACCATTGCCGCTGTAAAATCCGCCTTCCAAAGGCTCCGACTACTCCGATACTGCCTCACCGTCACTGCCGTCAACGGGTCATCTTCCATCGCCTGATCAGAGCTCAAAACCCCCATCTTCCTCCTCAAATTCTCATAAAACTGAACATCCAGCAAATTCGGCGTCACATTGTCCAAATCCGCTGTTCCATCAAATTTCTCTTTAGGGCATTGGGTTTTCAAAAACGCTGCAAATTTCGGATCCAGTGACGGATCCGTCTCGACCGTCTCATTGAAAAAATAAAGGCGGCTAGAGAAGGCCCCACACGGCGTAATACCAATGGAGTGTGCCCCGGACAGAGCCACCATGTCTTTTAAGGATAATCCTCTTGATTCAAAGTGTTGTTTGAGGCGAGCAATGTTAGGCGTTATAGGAGGAACGTTGGTGAACACAGCAGAGCCGTTGGAGACTCGACCGTCTCGACGCCCGGCAGGGACAGCATAAGAGAAGCCACCGGTGGCGAGGACGCTGTCACGGGCAGCGAAAGCTAAGATGTCAGAACAAGATACCGTTTGAGGACATCGAGATTCGAGCTTGGATTTAGCACTGTCGATGATTTCGAATCCTCGCAATAAAGGGTTGCCTGGACTATGCCGTTCTATGTCGAAGGAGCTGGTAATGCCTGGGATTGAATCTAGAAGAATGGAACCATCGCAGCCCTGGTGATTTCCATAATAATATATCAATTATTTTGATATAGATGTAGCTTAAAGTACTAGCTTTTCTTCTTGGGTATATGTAAGAAAATGATATTTCAGGACTATGTATCGTTGTTTTTGGATTAAATTAAAAACACTTGTACTTTCAAATTTGTAACCATTTAGTCATTGAATGAACGGTAAACGATTAAATGGACTAAAAGTATGTAAAACAAAATGATTATTCTAACCTTAAAGGATTGAAAAAAGAAGGCCTATGAGTGTATGAGAACACATACCCCAACAATGCAATCATGGAAATACAATCGAATTATGCCAGCAGCTTGGCCAGGATCCTTTGCCACAGCTTTAGCAACAGAATTTCTCACAATTCGTTCTGCAGAAGGGCATGTTTTACTATAAAACCCAACACTTAATCCTTCATCATCACCTTTTGTGACTCCAAATATGGTAATTAACCCAAAAATGCTCCACCAAAAATAACCCTTCTCCATTTTTGTACCTAATGAATTCCCTTAAGCTGCACACACACACACACACATATATATTCAAACATTTCATTTGTTTCTGTAAATAAAATCTCTTAGGTCTCTATGATACAGTTAGATATATGTTTTATTTAATTTCCATCTTTGTTTTATAATGGTTGTATTATAGTTTTCATACTCATGATATTTTGTTCTTATTCATTTGATTTTCATGCTTTCTCACGTTTCAATTTTTGTCTCAATAATTTAGCTTCTTAATCTCAACCGTCCATGCATATTATAGTGAGTAAAGTTTGTCCCAAATGAGCATTTTTCAAAGAATATACTTGAAAGAAAAAGTGGGAACAGGAGCTGGTACAGTGGCAATACCAAAATATCTCAACCAAGTTAACACTCTTACCATACTCTGGATCCAAAAGCATTGCACTCTATCATAAAAAAAGTATAGTATAAGACTCTGGATCCAAAAGCATTGCACTCTATCATAAAAAAAGAATAGTATGTACCATACGAGTCGAGAGGGAGCTCAAGACAATCAAAATAGAGAAAATGGAAATCAAAGATAAGACAATGAAAATACTTCCAATTTTAGACAATTGTAGAAGCATCAAAGTATTACAAATAAGGGGATTTCTTACTAAAAAAAATGAGAATAATTGAACAGACTTAAAATTTGTACGATCAATTTTAAAAATAAGAAGGTTTCTTTTCACTTTATTGCTTTTCAATCTTGAAGATATTTTTACAAAAACGAATTCACTCTCAAACTTACTCTCTACTTTCTTTTATATACATAAATTTAGGGTTTTATGGTAGTTGATTTTGAGTTTGGTGGTTAATTACAACAGAAAAGAGGTAATATGTTTCTATTTTAATTTGCTTTTCAATCTCCACCTTTATAAGCAACAAGCAAAACCCCTTTCACTGAGCTTACTGACTAACCATTTTCGGGTAGCTGGAAGCCGATTAAATCAAAACAGCGGATAAAGTTTTGTTGTGTCACGGACTTAGTCGACGTATCAGAAGCATTATATGAGGTATGTATCTTCACAACTTCGATTTTTTCTTTCTATTTCTTCTATGATGAAATGATATTTAATGTCTATGTGCTTGGTTCTGCTGTGAACCTGATGGTTTTTAGATAGGTAAATTGTGTTTTGATCATAACAGTATTTCACTAATGATAGATTAATTAAATAATTGAGAATATATTTTCTAGGAATAAAGCAAGCATGCCGGCACCATTGAATTACAATTGATTTGACTTTCCTCAATGTCTTAATTACATCGAATAGATGCCTTCAATAATTTTGTCCACCTCCTTATCCTTATGTTGTTTTTCATAACTTGTTCTTTGCTAAAAAAATAAAAATTAAAAAAAAAAAAAGATTTTGGTGCTATTGTCAACCAAACAAGTGTTTATAACCTACATGTTGGAATGTCTTGAATTTTTTATGTGGTGCGCTACGAACAACCTAGTATGAAGTCTTGCTAATTGAGCATAAGTTCTTATTTATGAGTTATTTACGATTTTCACCTTAGAGTTTAGAAAAGTGTAATATATATATACTCTCTAATCTAGTGCCGTAATTTCATATTTTAAAAACATTCTCTCTAATAATATTGTTCTCCATCTGTTCCGTGGACGTAGGTAACACTCTGCCTCGTGGATGTAACTAACACACTGTTAGTGAACCATATATATCTATTTGTCAATCTATATACGTTTTTTGTATTGCTTAATTGTTAATTTCATTTGATTGGTTAAGACATTATACCATTAACTAAATGGTAAGAGATTCAAATCCTAACCTAACACGTTTGTTACATACGTATATACAGCAATATTAATGGTGTTAAAGGGAAAATCAAAGAAAATGTATTATGGGGGCTGAATGGAATAATATATCGGTGAAATGTGTCTAGGTAATAGGGTGTTAAGCTTAAAAAACATTGCAATACCTAGGTTATGATCCTAATAAACCTCTCAACATTTAATAATAATTATATTTCAATGGACTCGAAAAACATTACAATACGTATGTAAGAGGTGTTGAAACAAGTTAGGAACTTAAAGTATCAAATAAATAATTTAATTTTAAATAATTTTCTTTATCGTGGTAGAAGTAAGAATTTCATTCTTACGAGTTATGAAATACTAAAACGCTTCGTCAATGTAAAAGTTGACGAAAGTAACTAAATTTTAGGAGGAAAATGAGATATCACCTACATTTTCAAAATACGTTTTTGACACATTTTGCCATGTCATTTCATCACAAAGTTGACCCTTTGCCCTACTAAATTCTCTTCTCATTCTCTTATTCTCTCTTTTCCTCTTCACATGATTTAAAACCACACCCATCCAAACCCTAAATTTTTGTAAGTTTGAATCTCAAAAAATCTTATTATTAGTCCATTTTAGTTCTTCTTTTATTGCGCTGAATCTACAAGCTTTCATATAATCACTTTTGTCTCATGTATCAATGGAGTATTTTTTTCCTTAAAACTAAAAAAATCACAGGAGTTAATCATTCATTTGGAAAACAATATGCTCGTCCTAATAGAGAAACACATTAACCAAAGAAAAAAGTGTGGTTGAACAACAAATGACTTGAGGAAAAATAGTAGAGTTGTATATATAAGAGGTTTGTTAAATTCAGGTCACTTGCTGAAAGAGTGTTTATCAAATCTTTAATTACGTAGTTTAGTACAAAATCACGTATTTTAGAGAGCAATGTAGCTAGCCAAACTCCTAAAGTTCGAACTTAATTAAATTCGAGATATAGCTATGTTTGAACCCTAAATCTTAAACCCCTAAGTTCGAGACTCTTTCACTTTCACAAATGCTCTTTAATCGACAAATGCTTACTTAAGACTTCTCTCAAACAAGTACGAGAAAACAAATAAACCTTAGGTTTCCCGAGGCCACAAGCATAATATAATTATCTCTCACGTGTGAAACAAAAGTAAAACACATCTTGGCCAAATCCTCTAATGTCCATTGGCTACAAACTAAGACACAACGGCAAGGCTAACACCCCACTGCTTCAACCACGTTTGTGAACAAAACCTTCTTTTTTAATTAACAAATAGAGTGGTTAACAATAATTAAGTTTAAAGGTCCTTTAAACAATTTATTATTATTATTATTATCATAGATAATTACATGAAACTTTTAATGAGAAAATTATTTTTTTAAAATTTTATCTTTTATATAAAATTATTATTCTTTAAAAATAATTTTCTAATGTTAAATACCACATATAATTATTTTTAAAAATTAAAATAATTACTTCAACAACATTTTAAATCAATTCTTAAAAACTCATAAATTTTGAAAACATAGAAGTCGTTTGATCCACCTACTTCTTAAGTTGGGGTAAACAACTCAATTCTAATAGTAATTAAACATGGTCTATCATCATCGATAGATGATAGCAGTCTATTAGTATATATTACTGTCTATCATCAATAAACAACAAATATAGGTTTTACCATTCAAAGACAATTACCTTGTCTTAAACTTAGGATCAAATGTTGATTTTGATAATATTAAAAATTAGTTGCTACATCCTACATTTAAATATACTAAATAACTTTTTTGGTTATTGAAAATTTGTTTCAATATAAAAGAAAGTGATTAAAAAAAAAAAAAACATCATTCTGGTCCATCCGACAATGGAGAAAATTGAAGCCACAATTTACGTATTTTTCAAAAGTTTTTTAAAAGTGAAAATTATAGATCACATATTACAAGGAAATCGCACATGGAGGAAGGACAGATAGGTGGAGATTCCAACAATTTGACTAAATATCCAGCTCATCTCCAACTCATCATTTCCCAATAACCCATTTAAATAACAAGACAATAACAATAAAACCCGTTCGAAAAATTAGAATGTAATTATGAGAACGTAAGAAATATTGAAAAACGTGAATAGTCGAAGATATAATTAAATAAAAAATTTACGAATATAAAATTTTTTATTATGAATAGATTTTAACAGTTTTTATTATATTTGTAATTTTTTTAAAAATGTTGTTATATATGTTAATATTATGAATTTAATAGTTATATTTTCAACTTTCTCTACACAAAAAACCGTTTTAAACCGTTGCACATCAAACGCACTTAAACTAAACCACAAAATAAAAAAAAACATACTAGAAATTAAGACATCAACAAAGTCAAATAATCCAACCAATAATTATAAGAACGTAACATATCCTCGACACAAAAAACGAAAAACATAGCTAAATCTACAACATTAATCACACACCAATTATTCAAAATAAAAACTTCAAAATTCTTTTTTTTTTTTCTTTTTTTTTTAATGGTATTGGAAATTTCAAAGGGTAGAATTGGAATTAGCAGCAGCACAAACGACACTAAACCCACCATCAACAGCTAAATTATGTCCACTAACATAAACCGACTCATCGGACGCCAAAAACAAAACTGCCTCAGCGACATGTCGACAATTCAAAACAATCCCTTTCAAATTCGCCAACGCACTCGTACTCTCCTCCGCTTCCTCCACACTCATATTATAACTCCGACACGTCATCGGCGTCGCAACCCCGTAAGGCGAAACCCCGTTCACTCTTATCCCGTATTTCCCCAACTCCCCACACGCCGCTTTCACCACTCCCACCACCGCATTCTTCGCCACCGTGTACCCAAACGGTCCCACCCCACCCAACGTCGCTGCCACGCTGCCTGTGCAAATAATCGACCCACGTGTTTTGCTCTTCACCATCGCACGTGCCACATGTTTTATCGTGGCTGTCACACCTTTCACGTTGCTTCTCATCGTGTTCTCGAACTCCTCCATGTTTAGGTCCAAGATTCCGGCCAGTGGACCCATCACCGCCGCATTGCTGAACAAAATGTCTAATCCCCCGTGTTTTTCCACCGTGAATTTCACCGTTTTTTCTACGTCTTCCTCGTTTCTCACGTCGCAGTGGTGGAAACTCGCCTTGTTTTGACCGATTTCCGTTGCGATTTTTTCGCCTAATTCGTCTTGGATGTCGGCGATTACTACGATCGCGCCGTTTGCTGCGAATACTCTCGCCGTCTCCTCGCCGATCCCGCTAGCGCCACCGGTTATAAGAGCTACTTTTCCATGTAATCTATAAAAAATGAAGAAATTAATTAAAATTTTGAAGAATTTTGGTTTAGTTTAATGTGGAAATTAAGAAAAATATTACCTTTGATTCGACATTGTTGATGAGAATTTGAGAAATGAGAGATCTTTTTTGTTTGAATTTGATGGGGTTGGAGAATTTGAGTGGAACAGCAATCTGCTTGGATGTGGGGTATATTAATATTATATATCAAAGATTAATCCCTTTGATATTTATAATGATCATGTGGATTTGTGTCATTAATTACTTTTGTGTACTCAAGAAAATTTATATTTATTAATTTATCTTTTTTATATTTTATTCTTGTAAACTTTAAACTTTCAAATTTATAGGATATGGAGTTATACTTTTGTTTGTCAAATTTAAGACTAATAATTAATTATATAATTTTTTGAAAAAATTACAAATATAACAAAATTTATTAGTGTTAAATGGTGTATCACTTATAAAAATTTAAATAATAAAATTTAAATTTACTATATTTTTTAATTCTTTTGCATGGTGTATATCTGTATACTTTGAGTTTGATTACTATACTTGCAAATGTCCCTATAATTTAAAGAAATAACGAGATTATAAGGGATTTTTTTAGTTATAAATATAATTTTGACCCATAAATTTATCATGTTGTATTTTTTTCATCCTATATTATTCATTTTACTATGTTGCAACTCAAACTTAGACAAACATGTTACGATCTTAATCTCGAGATAGGTAAAAAAATCTATTATAAATTCAATGAGATATTAAATCGGTAAAGATTCTAGAGAAAATGACACTAATAGAGCTACTTTTTTTTTAAAAAAAAAAAAAAAACATTTAAGAATTTTGGAAAAATTATTCAACTAATATAGTTTGTGCATTGATATTAAATTTATTATCGTGAATTATGAGAGGTGAAATCAATAGAGATGTCACATCCAATACGTTCTTAGAACATGGTGGGAGATAGGTTGGATCATTGGACAAATGAATGATCCTCATCTCATTGTCGGCATCATAAATTTTCGTAATTTTTTACAATCTTTTGGGATAAAATTAGCAGTGAGTTAGCATAACTTTGAACTTCGAATAAAAATTACCACACTTTTTTATTCTTTTCTATATAAGTTTTTAGATCCAATCAATATCTTGGTTGACATCAACATTTAAACTAATTTGAAATTATAGAATTTCATAAATGACACATCTTTGAATAAGAAATATAAGTTTTTATCTGAATGAGAAAGATAATTTTAAAAATCGAAAGAAATGATAAAAAGAGTTTGTCCGATATTTTTAACATTTTAAAATATCTAATATTATTTTTATATTTATTTAAATAGTAAATTCAACCATTTCTATTTTTAATAGGAAGCATATCTCATATTTTTAGTGGAGAAACTCTACTCGAATATAACCCCATACAATGACATTAATGACAGTGAACCATATGCCAATCCTTTTTAATAATTGTTTTAAAAATAGAAATTAAATTATTTAAAATAATTATATAAATGGATTTTGAAAACTCCATGATTGAATTAATGAAGAAGATGTAGATGTCCACAATTTTCCTAGGAAGGAAACATGTGTGGTGCTCCAGCAAGTACTGAGATTCTCCAAAGCAAATAAAACAAAACATTTCTTTTTTTTGGGTTCAATAATTAATTGTAGACAAAACAAAGCACTATATATAAATGAAAGCAAGAATCAACGGAGATATATTTAAGCAAGAATCAACGGAGATATATCAACAAGATGGTTTGTATCATATATCTACGATGTACATTTATATTTTCAAATATTAACAGTATATTTGACGTATACTTGAGATGTCAGTAGAAAAAAGAGATGATCACTTTTAAGCTAAAAAAAAAAAAAAAAAATCTACTAAAATAAAGGAAACATTGAATATACTGTTTATGCATATCCATTAAATTTAGATTAATAAATAACAAAAAAAAGTCAAAATTCCAAAATTGATGATAATAATAAAGAATAAATATACTTTGAAAATTAATTAACCAGAGATAATATAATTAATAATGTCTTAAAATCAAAATCATTATAAAATCAATAATAGAAATTATGTCATTTCTTATTGTAAAACATTATGAAATTAAAAGAGGAAAGATAATATCAAAACATCTTTTTGCATGTCTGGCAAAATAAATTTAAAAAATCAGGTCATAGCACAAATTTATTGATACACAGTTCTGACACATATTTGAGACACTTAATATAATTGATTCATATTAGTTTCGAAAATGTACTATCAAATTCCACTTAATTCGGGTTCATTCCATGATTTTAAGTTTCTATTTAGTCATCTGGTAGGTTTTGAACAATTCAAAAGTAAAGTTGAGTGTTGATGTCGATACATTGCTTAAATATGCGAAAACGAAGTCAAGATGCACCACTCGAGAGTCAAAGTGGAAAGAAAAGGCCAGAGTGGCCTCTGCCTTAAAGCACCGCAGTGCCGCCGGTCTGGGTCTTCAAAATGTAGCTGTGAGGGAAGGAAATTGATCAGCGAGGGCATTGAGATGGTGGATTTGACGGTCATTGTGGTGGGTGTTGAGGAAGGTGACTCGAACACCGGCGTTTCACCTCTTCATCGGTGAGAATAAATGGCAGAAGCAAAAAAGAATGTCACAAAGTGTTACTAAAATGGCTATATTTGCAATTCCCCAAGATTAAAAATGTCACAGAGTGTTACTAAAATCTAGTTATGAAATAATATTAAATTTTAGTACACTTGTGAATTATAAGTTATGTAATAGACTAAATTCTCTAAAAATACTTATAAAAGAAATTATTCTTACAATAGGAGACATAATTAAACCCTATTTTATTTCACGATCATCATGGAACCAAATTGAATTATGCTTTCATAATGATCATTATGAAAGGATTAAGTTCTAATTAATTTCAATTTAAACATGCTGATCTCATAGCTAAAATTATTTTCAAAATACATTTATGAATTGAAATCATAGATAAAAGAGAGACTTCAAAATAATGGTTTAACCACCGTGTAGCCACCATCAACGACCAAGTCTTGACCACTTATATAAACTGATTCATCAGATGCAAGAAACAAAGCAGCCTCAGCTATATGGCTAGCCTTCAATGCAACACCCTTCAAGCTTGCCTTTGAACAAACAACCTCTTCAATCTCAGTCGCTTCCAAGTTCAAACCCCGAGTCGTCATCGTCGTTGCCACCCCATGCGGCGACACGCAGTTCACCCTAATCCCATACGCCCCGAGCTCCCCACAACTCGTCCTCACCACCCCCAACACCGCATGCTTTGAGCTTGTGTATGACATATACGATAAGTTCACAGCAATTTGCGCTGCCGTGCTTGCTGTACAAATGATCGACCCTCGTATATTTTGCTTCACCATTGCTCGTCCAGCGTGCTTAATCGTCGCGACTACCTTTAATTTTAAGAATGCATGTTAAGAATATCTTAATGTATATCATTTAACTTTTCAACACTTGTGGCTCTATTTGATAATCATTCAAACTTTTTTATATATTTTGCAAATTTAAGTTTTTAAAAACTAATTTCACCTTTACATTATTTCTTTGTCTTGTTATTCATTTTTTTACTATACTTTTAAAAATCTGAGTCATTTTTTAAAGCTCGTAAATATTTTAGAATTTGATTAAGAATTCGAAAGTTTCTTTTTAAAATGTGGAAAACATCGTTAATTTGAAAGGAAAAACAAGCATAAATTTCCTATCATAAAACTTAAAAATGAAATTTTTGTCAAAGGTAGCCAAATTAAAACTTAGTTTAGTGTTATAATATAACATACTCCTCGGACGTTGGTCGACATTACGTTGTCGAAGTTGGACATGTCGAGGTCTAGAATTGTTGAGGAAGAGCCGGAGATGCCAGCATTACTGACAAGAATGTGAAGACCATGGCATTCGTCGACTCTTAACAGTGCCAAGATCCCCTCAACAAAATGGAGTAGCAGAAAGAAAGAATAGAACAATTTTGGACATGGCAAGAAGTATGCTTAAAAGCAAAAATTTACCAAAGGAGTTTTGGGCAGAAGCAGTAGCATGTGCAGTCTACCT
>JBBPDJ010000001.1:14221933-14252774 GCA_037974625.1 Cucumis cinereus | reverse complement strand
CTAAATATCTCCTACAATTGATTTATCTAGAATAGTCTAGTAAATACTTCTACAAATTGGGCTTTTATTTGGGCTAGCCCAAATATTATTAATCAAAATCAAGTTTATATTTCAACAATCTTAACATATTTCAATGGTTTTCACTTTCAATATATATATATATACACACATTCATACATAGCTGAAAAACGATCTACTAGATTTGATCACTAGTTTTGTTCAAAATCGAACCAAACCAAATTGAACTATGAACCCACTTTGCTTGCTTGGTTGTTGGGTTCCATGAAAGTCTCAGTGGCTAGTGTTATCATGAGATTTCAAGATTTCAAAAGACGTTTGGATAGCTTTGAAAATTCTCTATGAACCCTCAAGTAAAACTGGTATCAATCAACTCAGAAATATTCTTCAAATCACCAAAAACAAAATCGACTTTTTAAATATAGGAAAAATGACCAAACTATTTACAAGTTATAACAAACTTTTCTACATTATGTACAGTCCATATAGATGCTGATAGAAGTCTATTAGCATCTATTAATGATAGAAATTGATAGAAAGTTTATGAATGTCTATCCGTGTTATTTTTATAAATAGTTTGACACTTTTTTATCGGTAAAATTTTTTTAAAAAATGTACTATGAGAATGGTCGATTATTGTGGTTATATAAAACGAACATCGGAAAGTGAAAATCTGGCCGGGGGAGAACTTGTTACTTTAAATTACTTTCAATGAGTTATTTGGCGTTGAAAGAGAAATCGTTAGACAAAAATTTAGAATACGAGCCCAAACTAATTTATTTTATTTAATGATCATTGTGGAACCAAATTCAATTAAATATTAATAATGTTCGTTATGGAAAGGCTAAATTTTAATATCAATTATAATATGTTAAAGTAAGTTTAGTTTAACGATAACAGGCGTACAAAACGTTAAAACTTTTACTGTAATATAAAGATCAGCTCTGACAACAAAAGCATCGTTGGCTACAAAAAGCCTCGCCATCTCTTCTCCCGATTCTGCTGGCAGCTCCCATTATGAGAGCCACCTTCCCATGCAGCCTCTTAGTCAAGAGGTTGTGAAGATTAAGTGTGCAAAAATCCAGATGGTTGAAATGGATATTAAGAGATAAATAATATAGATATTGTTAAATTGTTGGTTTAGACATTGTTGAGATCTTATATCATTCAAAGGTTCAAGCTGTATGCTTTTGGCTATATGTTCAAGTTTTGATCACATAAACTATATAAGCTATCTTGAAAGAAAAATATATCAACTGATTTTTATGTATGATTAAAAGATATTCTGTCAAGATTTTCCTGTATAGTCACAATAAAGTTAATCCCAAAAAGTAAAAAGGTAGTAATAATTGATAACATATTTGTTGGAGGCCTATAAAGATATTAATTCATGGACAAAATAAATTTGTGGTGGACTTCTAAAGATAATGATAGGTAGACAAAATATGTAAAGTGAAAAGATGTGCCTCTGGCTTAGCTTAGTTTAATTATGCAACTTTTGAACGCATGCATTATAAACTGTATTGTCTATCTTTATATAGTCAAAACAAGCATAGTTCAATTATAGTATGAGTCTCTTAATAACTACGAGGTATTTGGTTTAAATTCTTTTATTTTAAAATGGAAGATGCACGAGTGGAAATAATATTGTCTTAGGATACCTTTTTTTAACAAATCATTAGAAATATAAAGGATCTCAATAAACAATCCAAGTATCTCAACCAGATTGATACACTCTTAACGTCCTTATCACACCTTCCAATCCAAAGCACACTCTAAAACCTCAAAATGGAGAAATCACATTATATTGATTTGAACGCGGTGAAGCCTCCATCAACAACCAAGTTTTGTCCACTTATATAAGTTGATTCATCAGATGCAAGAAACACAACAGCCTCAGCTACGTGGCTAGCCTTCAACACCAGACCCTTCAAACTTGCCTTTGAACTAAAAATCTCTTCAGCCTCACTCTCTTCCATATTCAAACATCGGCAAGTCAGCGGCGTCGCCACCCCAAACGGCGACACACAGTTCACCCTAATCCCGTACGCCCCAAGCTCCAAGCAGCTCGACCTTACCACCCCCAACACTGCATGCTTTGAGCTCGTGTATGCTAGTGGTGCACCGGCAATCACTGATGCCACGCTTGCCATGCAAATGATCGACCCTCGTATCTTTCTCTCTCTCATTATTCGTCCACCATGCTTGATTGCCGCAACCATCTTTTTGACAAATGACGAAAAAAATTAAACGTACTATAACCTATTAAGTTAAACACTTTAGGGTTAACTACATTAATATATATAACATACCCCACGGACATTGGTTGTCATTATGTTGTCAAAGTCGGACATGTCAAGCGTCAGGATAGAAGAAGAAGAAGTGGAAGGGCCTACAATCCCTGCATTGCTGAAGAGAACATCGAGTCTACCATGTTTTTCAACGGCGTAGTTCACTGTTTCTTCAACTTGCTTCTCGTCTCTCACGTCGCAGTGGTGAAAGCTGGCTTGGTTGATGCCAATGGAGGCTACCACTTTTTGGCCCAATTCGTCATTGATGTCGGTTACGACAACAAAAGCACCGTTGGCTGCAAATAGCCTTGCAGTCTCCTCGCCGATGCCGCTGGCAGCTCCAGTAATGATAGCCACCTTCCCATGCAGCCTATGAGAGGAATTTTGTACATAGCCAAAAGATCTTATGAGAAATGTATGTTGCTTATAGAGAGAGAAAACAAAAAATACTGTTACCTTGGTTTAGACATTGTTGAGATCATTGTCTTCAAACTAAAATTGATTTAAAACTTGTTGAAATTTTGCACACAACAAACAATAAGCTCTTAAGAAAAATATCTAGATATTTTATAGATGTATGGAAGTCTAAGATGCCAAATTTGTCAATATAATTAGAAACAGTTTTTTTTAGGTACGATGCAAAATTCAAGGGAACACACAACTTTTATGCCAAATTTATTGTCTCGTTACCAATTTTGACGACGAGCACATTCAGTGGTCGACTCTTTTCTCTTTTCTATACAATTATTCACATGTAGTGTTCTTTGAGTTTAATTTAGTATTGTGGTCGAATTGATCCATTCATATGTTACTAGATTTTTCATTAAAATAAGCAAAACAGCTTAAAGTGCAAAAGAAGTAAAACGATTTTTTATTAAAGCAAACCAACACCAACAACAAAATTTCGATCATCACTTTCCACCACATGGGTAAACCAAGAAGTATTTCCTCTCTATTTCTTACAATAATTTGCATCTTTTTAATGTACAATGATTAAATGTTTAGCTAAATTAATTATTAAAAAACAACTTTTTGAAAGCTACACTTTTTTTTAGATTTCAAAATTTGGCTTAATTTTTTGAACCATTGTAAAATTATGTAAATGACAAAGGAAGAAAGTTAGAGACGGAAGTGGTGTGTATATGCTTAATTTTAAAAAATAAAATGGTTTACAAACGGGACCTAAATCATCAAACTTTGAAAAAATCAACCAAAAATTCAATTAAATTCTTGACTTGATCATTCCATCCAAATTCACTCCAATTCCATTTAATTCATTGCACGAGTTTTTATTTTAATTAGAAGGAGTGTTCATCACAAAGTTCCAACTTTCCAAATTTATTTAGCACATTAATTAATTACTTAGATCATAAAAACCCTTAGAAATTAGAGAGAATTACATCACTGATCTAACGGCTGTGAAGCCTCCATCAACGACCAAGTTTTGACCGCTAATATAAACTGATTCATCAGATGCAAGAAACAAAACAGCCTCAGCTATATGGCTAGCCTTCAACACCACACCCTTCAAGCTTGCCTTTGAACTAACAATCTCTTCAAGCTTACTCTCTTCCATGTTCAAACTCTGGCAAGCCAGTGGCGTCGCCACTCCATACGGCGATATGCAGTTCACCCTAATCCCGTATGCCCCGAGCTCCAAGCAGCTCGACCTCACCACCCCCAACACTGCATGCTTTGAGCTTGTGTATGCCATCGGTGCCACCCCACTAACCATCGCTGACACGCTCGCCGTGCAAATTATCGAACCCCGTATGTTCCGCTCTACCATTGCTCGTCCCCCATGCTTGATCGTCGCGACCACCTTTTATGAATATAATGTGGATGAAGAAAAATTCTATTGAGTACAAATTACAAGTTAATCTTTCAAATCTCTGTTTAATAAACTTAAATTTAATTAACTACAATAGATTATAAATTTTTGTTATATTTGTAAATATTTTCGACTGTTTTTTTCATTTTAAACAATTTACTTTTAAAATATTTTAAACAAATTCATTAAATTTTGTTTTTAAAAAACTTTGAATATGCCGAGGTAAATATTAAACCCATAAAATAAAAAATTATAGGTCTTATTAGATACATAATTGAAAGGTCATAGTTATATTAGACACACACGAAAATATGACATACCCCACGGACATTGGTTGCCATTACATTGTCAAAGTCGGACATGTCAAGCGCTCGAATTGAACCGCGAGAGCCAGCGATGCCAGCGTTGCTGAAAAGAATGTCGAGGTGACCGTGTTTTTCGACAGTGTAGCTTACTATTTTTTCGACTTGTGTCTCGTCTCTCACGTCACAGTGGTGAAAGCTGGCTTGGTCAATGCCGATGGAGGCTACCACCTTCTGACCTAGTTCATCGTCAATATCCCCTATAACAACAAAAGCACCGTTAGCTGCAAAAAGCCTGGCCGTCTCCTCGCCGATGCCGCTAGCGGCTCCTGTAATGAGAGCCACCTTCCCATGCAGCCGCCTGTGAGAAATTTTGAACATATAGATAGCCAATAGAGCTTGAGAAAGATTGTGTGTTAAATCAAATTTTTTGTGATAAACATGAACATCTGTATAAAGAGAAGATGTTGTAATTACCTTGGTGTAGACATTGTGTTAAGATCGTCTTCAAGCTTTGGGCTATCTTCAAATGTGTATACAATCGTTTTATATAAGCAAATAATCTCATTTAATTAAAATAAAATTTAACAATATGTCAATCTCTTAACATATACCAATCAAAGTCATCAATGTTTTAATTAATTGAGGGGTTAATTTGATTATTCATAATTTTGTTTTTTTAAAAAATGGCATGTATATGTTATTTAGTCCCTTGATATTTGGCCTATATTTTTCTCTTACAACAACGATATTTATAAATAAAAAATTGTAAAAAAAACCCTTATAAAAATCATATTTATAAATAAAAAAAATTGTAGAAGAAAATTTAACTTTAAAAAAGTAAGAAATATATTAAATTAACGAATTTTCTTTTCATTACAAATGATAATATAGCTCAACAAAATATATTATTATTACGGAGAGATTCAAATCCTTTTGTCTCTTAACCAAATGCATATTAAAAAAAATGGTTAGACAATTGAAATTAGTAATTCAAGTCTCAACCATATTCATTTAACTTTTAATAATTTTGACCTTATGAGAAATTTATGATTTAATGGTGCATTTAGGGTAGAGTAGTATATAGATTTAGACTAAGGCCACCAAAATTAAATAACATGTTTAATTATATGCATTAAAATTTTAGGTAAAAATCAATTTATGCACATCGACTTTGAGGGTCGTATCTTTTCAAACTTTGAAATCGATAGCTGTATCAATTAAAATTCTAAGATTTTTACACGTGTGTATGAGTGTTCTTGGATTGCAAAGATGATTAATGAAATATTATTAGAGAAAAATATTGAAGTGAAGATGGATAAGAGATTTTTCATCTTCTCGTCTTCTCATAATTTTAGTTCATGATAATATATATATGTTTTTTCATGAAATTATAGTTTTAGTTATATAGTTCCATTTACTACTTTTTTTTTTTTAAACAATATTTTAGTTTTAAAAAAAATTAGAAAATTTAAGAGAGAACTTTGTTAGAGGATCAACATTGCAACATTTTTGTTTTATGTTCGAGGTTAAAATTGGAAAAACATTGTAGGAATGACCTTTTTTGAGGGGCTCAACTGAAATTTGGCAAATGATTCAAATTTGTTCGAAATTGCCTCCTACTTACGTAGTCACATGTGAAAGTAACGTTTTGTGTCCTCATATTGTGGACGAGAGGGACTGTCTCTCAAATGAATTCTCTTGTTTCTTCCTCTCTCTCTTCCTTCCCTCTTTTTTTTATTTCGCTGATTCCTTTTTGTTGGATTTGGCAAGATGTGGATAATCAAAAGCATTGATGAATGAAACTAAATTTCTTTTTTGTATTTTTTAATTTGAGAGTGAAAAGGGGTGTGAGTAATCAAAAACTTTGATGAAAGTGATTTGCTAATTGGGAATAGAGACTGAAAAATATAGTGTGTGATTATAATAATTTTTCATATAGTAGTATTTTTCTCGTCAGTGATTTTTTTTTTTAATTTCTCTAGTAGAGGTTTAGTTCCAACGCTTTAGATTTGTTCACACAAAATTTCTACAATGAAAATTTAAGACGTGGAAATGAATATAAGTGTAACAGTCTCTAATTTGTTTTCTCACAATTGCATAAATTTAAATAAACTTGTTGATTTTCTTGGATGATCGGCCTTCAGACTTTGATGATCTTCTACGATCGACCTTTGGGCTTTTTGATGTTTTTTAGGATCAATCTTCAATTTGTAAATGGTGAAAAAACGATCAATTTGTTGAAGTCTTCAAATCTTTAATAATATCAATCTTTAATTTGTAGATGGTGAAGAGTTTATCGATTTATTGAAGCTTTCAAATCTTTGACGAGACAAGACTTCAGTTTGCAGATGATGAAGAAGAGGCAACCTAAGATCAATTTGCTCAATTATGAATGTTGAAATTCTCTTAATTCTCTCATCTCCAGATGTATGTCTGAATGCCATCAAATGAAGGGTAACCTTTTCTATTTAGGGTTTTATGAGGACTCTGTGGGTGTGGTTGACTTTTGGTCCTACTTTTGAGCTTGAACTTAAATTAATATATTTTTAAATTGATTTTTATTTAAGTTTCACCCAATTTATTTTAATAAATTTGGAACTTTTTCTTTGATTTTTCTTAATTTTTCCCTTGTTTAAATTCTTCCTTTCACTCCTTCCTCTTGTTTCTCCTTGTTTTGGATCCTTAGGAGGAAGAATAAAAAAAAATGCAAAAGAAAATAGAGAAAAAACCTAAAAAAGAAAAAACAGACGACCAAGACGACGACCGTAGGAAAACACACAGGAAAAGAAGGAGATGAAAAAATACTTGGTGAGAGGAACAAGCGATAATTCATAGGAGCACTGAGCCTTATACACATTTTGGGGACAAAGAGATAATTTTGTACTCGGAAACAAAATGCCATTTTTTTAGCGTTTTTTAAACTCAAGTCAAATTTCATTTGGATCCTTCAAAAGTGGTCATTTGTACCATTCTTCCATTAATATTATAATGTAACTTTATGAAATAAAACGTGTGTGGTTATAACCAAGATTTAAATTGTCAATGCAACGAAAATAGCAAATCTTAATTTCACAAAAAAATCGATAAAATATTGATTTTGATGGATGTTTTTTGAAAAAAAATAGTAAATCAAAAATGAAAAAAAGTTAGTAAATATATATTTTAAACATTTATATGTGTGACATTTTGATGTTTGTTTTTGGACAATATAATGAAAGGAAATATTATTATTATTATTATTATTATTATTATTATTATTATTATTATTGGGAGAAGGACTTGTTTTTGTTCTCTAAAATATATATATATATATATATACATATATATATTCAAAGTCAAATTTTGAAGAAAATAAAATTATGAAATAATTATTAACTAAGCATGATTTGTCCAAGAAGAAGAGCCTCCCAAAATCTCCTTTTCCATGGCCACAATAATATCATAGGGTTGTTCTTCTTGCAGCAGTTTATTGCAAGTCAAATCTCTTCTTACCACTCTCTTTCATGTCCCTTTGCAATTTTCTTCTTCACTAATCCCAAAACCCCCACTATGTCAATTGCACCACTCACCTCCAATTCCACTCCAAACTCTCTTAATCTCATTCATCCATCAATCAGAAGCAGAAATGGCATCTTATTCATGGCGATTCCCACTTTCACAAGCATCAATTCAAGGTCCCTTTCTCTACCCGAGCTCCTCTTCAGGATCCCACGTACTTCTTCCAAGCGCAGCACAAACCCCATTTGCCCTCCACTCAAATTCGTCTCCCCTGTAATGGAATGGCAGAATTGCACGTAAATACACCATTTCTTTCTCGATTCTCTGTTTCATTACCGTTTCTTGATTCTCTATTTGCTATGGGTTTTTTTTTTTTTTTGGATTGATTTCAATTTCGTTGTCTTCTCTCAAAATTCCCAATTCTTGTCTTGATTGGTTTGGTGGTTGTGCAGTTGTTCCAGGAGGATGGATTCTGAGTTTCTTTGAATGTTATAGGTTTGTTGGTATAATTAGGAAATGTGATGAATGCAGGGCTAAGATGGAAGTTGATATTCCTGCTTCGGTTGCCTATAAATGCTATTCAGATCGTGAAGCTATTCCCAAATGGATGCCATTCATTTCATCTGTGAAGGTGAGTTATATATATCACACATTCTCAAGTAGGTTGCTAGCTGATACCCTTTATTACTGCTTGACTTGAGAAAAATTTCCATGCTTAGTTCAAGATGCAATCTAGCAATATGGTTCAGGGGTAAAACCTCCAATTTGTTTTGCTGCCTTATATTAGGAGAAATGTTTGTGAGCCTGGGGAGTAGCTTTGTTATGCTAGTCTCTTATTTGAGTGGATGCTAGTGAGGGGCAGGTTTATCGTTTATGTTTATAAGAGAAGTGATGGAAGAAGGAAAGGTGAGGACTATGGGTGGAAATAGCTGATACTTTGGAAGAGAATCGGTCCTCTGAACAGTCTAGTAACTTGCTTCTTCCTCAATCAATTGAATAGCTACTTTTAGTAAGGGTTCTTTAATGATTCTGCAAGATAATGTATGATTTGTGAAATGGAAGTGATGACCGATGAAAGACACTTTGGTGGATTCTTGTTCTTGGTTAAAGTTAATAATTTGTAATCCTCCCATGCCTGCTCTTGTATCCTAAGTAAACTCATTATGTAGGCCTAAGAAGCACAAATTCAAATGCGTGACATGGATATCATATGACATTTATATTGTGATATGTCAATTTTCAAAAGTCTAAGATATAGGCATGGTAAAGACATGTTTATTAAAATATACCAAGATTTTAACACATATTTTTTTATGCATTTGTATGTTTAAGGAACGAGTGATGTATTTTACTCTCAAAGTTTGTTACTTCTTTGGCTCATATTACTATTTATGTTTGTTTTCTATATTAACATGTGTTGATATGTGACTAACAAATGTTGTACCCGTATTCAATTTGTACACCATACTAAGTAGATATAATACATGTCCAGCAAGTGTCTGAATGTCCAGCTGGTTTCTATTGTAGACACATTATCCAAACCAAAGTGCTTGTGCTGCGTAAACATAGGCTATTAATTTTATTTGGTAGAAGAAATGTGATGCCCAAATTCTATGAATCTCAATTCACAATACCATGTTAGACAGTTAGTTTATTGTGGTATTGTACTTAGCTACTTGTTCAAAACTCTTTATAGGTATTGGAAGATAATCCTACATTATCACGGTGGTCACTAAAATATAATGCTTTTGGTCAAGATATCGAGTTCTCTTGGCTTGCTCGAAACTTGCAGGCAAACAATTCTATACCTTGATCCTTCCATTTAACATCCATCTTTGCCATGGAATGCTCTTCTAGTTCTTTCAGCTCCTAAAATGTTATCTAATGATATTGCAGCCGACCCCAAATCAAAAAATCCATTGGCGGTCTCTTGAAGGTCTCCCAAACAGGTACCTTACCTTCCCAATTTAGTTCAAAAGCATTGTTAATATCCCGTGAATTGGCTGAATTCATAAGTTGGTCTAACGATAAAAAAGAGACATAGTTTCAATAACTAATTAATTTTCTGACACCCAAATACTCTAGAGCCCATACTTTGATGGTTAATAGTCTTTGTTGTATTTTGCAGAGGTGTTGTACGATTTTATCCAAAGGGCCCTTCATCTTGCCTCGTAGAAGTAAGTCTACAACATCCCTATATTACAAATTTATCTCTTTTGTTAGGAATCAAGGTAGTATGGGATGCTTTTGTCCCACATTAGTTAGAATGGGATGACCAATGTGGTACTTAAGTGGCTTTGCTCTCCCACCCCAATAGCTAGCTTTTGAGGTGTGGTTCTCCAGAGTGCTTAAGTACCTAACAATGGTATCGGAACTGATATTCGATGTTTCGGAGTAGAACCAGGAATGGCCGTTGGGACGTCGGCTTCCCAGAGATGGAGTATTGTTAGGAACTAAGGTAGTATGGGATGTCTTTGTCCTACGTTTGTTAAAATGGGATGACCAATGTGGTACTTAAGTGGCTTGATTCTCGCACTCCAATAGCTAGTTTTTGGAGTATGGTACCTAGTACCTAGTACCTGACACTTTTTTGGATAAATTTCAAGAGACATCCTTACAGTTTAATACACCGCATTATAAGACAAAAAGTTGAGCCAACTTTTTCATAAAATCAACATAAAAACTTATGTGTTGGGGGAATCTGTCCACGAGCTAAAAGAGAGTATTATTTGTTTTATGTACGTTACTTCTTTCTTAACGTGCCATTTGATGGAAAAGTTCATTATAAGTCCAGAAGGGAAATTATGGTTCAAAAGATTGGAACATACATGATTTTAGAAGGAAATTATGATTCAGAATATTCAAACATATATGGATACATTCTCATAGTCACTCAATTACATTCCTATTCTAGTTTTCAAACGTCTCTGTATTTCCCTTTTTGGTTGTTTTCAGTTGACAGTCTCCTATGAAGTCCCTCCTCTTTTGTCTCCAGTGGCTTCCGTAAGCAATTTCAGCCTTCATTTCAATTCCATTATTAGCTCGTAATCAATCATGAAAAGCATAATTCTCTAGTTGTCACGGTGCGTTTTTAGTAATTTGTATGATGTTCACAAATGCAGGCACTGCAACCTTTACTTGAGAGATTACTTCAACGAGGTCTCAAAAGCTTTGCTACGTTTGCTAAGAAATACCAAACGGCTTAAAGACTGAGATATTGTTATAATGGGTATCGTACATTACGATTTTTTTCAAAATACTCTTATTGAACAAATGTAAAACCTTGAACACAATAATCTGTTTTACTAAAGAATCTCAATTACTTTACAAAAATATGCCGAGTCCAGCTGATTTATTGATATATGTTCAAACATAATCTGCAATCTGAAGAAGAGTTGATGGTATCTCAGAAAATTATTTACATCACAATAAATGAGATTGCAGTTACTGAACTCTTCAATTTGTTGTTACAAATGAGAGGTTTTACAGGAAATCAATTACACTCATTGGCATCCACTGTTGTCCAACCATTTTTGCAAGCTACAAAGAGCCTGTGCCGAGAGACTGCAGTATCTTAACTTCCGCTGCTGCGGTAGCGGAGAATTGCTGGGATGGAAACTGGAGAAGCAAACAACAACAACAGTGAGGTTATCAAACGAGTCTAATCGCAAAGCCTGCAGGACGAGGTCTCGTGCACACCGCTCAGGGTCGTCGTGCCGTTGAAGTCCCTGTCGAACTACATTGACTGCTTGCTGGCTTGACATCACGTCCCATATTCCGTCGCAGGCTATGATCAAGAACTCATCCTCTTCTGTAAGAACCATCCGCCTGCATTCTGGTTCTGCAATGAGAGGTGAAGGAGTAGCATCTGGGAGCTTCATGTCCCAGTCCCCTAAGGCCCTGGAAACTGATAAAACGCCGTTGAGATAGCCACCATCAACAAAGCCACCCAACTCTTCTACACGTTGCCTCTCCGGAGAATAAACCGGTCGGTGGTCTTGAGACATATCTACTGCCTCTCCATTCCGGCTGAGAACTGCTCGGCAGTCTCCAGCATTTGCCACCATTAAAAGCCTGAAGAACAGAAACACACAATCAGGCATATTACAATTGACAATGCAGTATCGTTCGACTATACAGCAGAAACGAATAGATGGGTTAATGGAAACCAATAATAGCAGACTACAAACAGAGATTGATAGATCATTATACTGGAGAGGGAAAGCATACCTTCCAAGAACAAGAGCTGTCAGGGCCGTCGTCCCGGATGAGCTACTGACACTGGAATCATCAGCAAGAGCTCGATCAGCAAGAAGAAATGCTTTTCGGAGGCAAGTTTCAATCTCCTCCGGCAAGACTTCATCCATATCTGGAATTTGAGGGAAACTAACATCCTCGAAAAAGAGTCTAAGAACATTCTTTCTTATATAAGCTGCTGCTTCAGGACCTCCATGTCCATCAAACACCTGATCAACAGATTCAACACATCAAACTCCCATCTCAAATCACAACAACAAACAATCATCCATAATAAACAAAGAAGACAACCCAAAAACAAAGGACTCAAAACTCACCCCATAGAAAGCACTTGGCTTGGGAAACTTAAAGAGCGACCCTAAATGTGCAGACAAATCATCTATCCTTATATGTTCATCTTCCATGTATCTCCTAGGTCCAATATCAGCAAAACTCCCCGACCGGAGGCTCGGAAATTCCCTTCCGTTCGCAGTATCAACATCGGAGTCTGGAATTTTCTTCATGGGTTTATCCTGAAGAAAGAAATATTATAAAACTAAAAATCATCATTACAAGAGACTAAACCCCAAAATTCCCCTAAAATCGAACCCGATCACTACAGAAAAAAAGTTCATAACGATCACTGTTTCTTACCCTAATTCAAAGACTGAATTTCAGAAGAACAAAAACCCAAAAGAAGGAGAAGAAGAACATACCGATTGAGAACTGGAACAAACCGATTCGGAAGCACGAACACGATCAAGAGTCGGATCAATCGAAATCCCACCATCAATGGACTCAATTTCATCAACAAGACAAGTCTCTTTACCAAAATACGGGACCTCCAAAACCGGGAGGGTCTTCGAACAAACAACAACCTCAGCTTCAGCCACCATTTTTACATTTACCAAAGAACCAGATTCTTCAACAGAGAGATCAAAATCGTTATAATCAGAAGATGGGCAACTTGGAATTTGAATTGAAATTGGAATTGCGATAGAAATTGGAAATTCTATTTTTTTTTTTCTTTGTTCAGGAAATTTTAGAACGTTGATCAGAATTTTTTTTGATCAAGTCGGCGATGAAGAAGAATATATAGTGGAGCCGCCGCGGGTGAGATTAAATTTGTGGAAGAAGACGGAGCACGTAACGCCGTTATCGGGACTTGTCCGTGAAGACACGTTAACGTTTCTACGTCGACGCGTGGCATATTATTTTATTTTTATTTTTATTTTTTAGCATTCGTGGAATTACTCAAATAGCCTTCCTTTGAATTGCGTTGACTTTTTGTAGGTCGTTTTTTTATAATTTTTTTTAATGGGGTTGAAGTGACGTAGGATAATGGATGTAGTAGCTATAGAATTTTCTAGCGACTTAATGGAAGCCTCTCTTTTTTTTTTCAACCCTACCGACGTGGAAATTAAGCTATTTTATAATTGTTTTTTTTAAAAAAAAAAGAGTTTGTTGGTTATTTGTTCAAACAATTAAATTATTGAGAAGTGAGGGTAGGAATTAAGGAATGGTGTGATTAATATTATATTATATTATAAGAAATATAGGGTTTTTTTAGATGTTAAAGAGTATTTCTCAAGTTAGAGAAATTGAAATGTTTTAGAGAGAAAAGATAAATTAAATATAAAAAAAAAAGATGAGGAAGAAAGAGATTGAAAAATGAGGTTAGGAGATGAGAGAATGGTTAAATTATAAGTTTTAATTTCTAAAAGATTAATTTTGTGTTTAAAAGAACCTTGAAAGCTTATACTTTTAATTTTATATAATGTATTTGTGATTTGTTTAAAAAAATGAATAAGTCAAAATTTCACTAGACGATATTTTGTAATATCTTATTTAATAATCATTTGGTTTTTAATATATAATATGATAAGAAAGTATACCCAAACAAACGAAATTAAGTAGAGATAATATTTATAAACTTACTTCTCAAGAACAAGAAATGAAAAACCAAATAATTATCCATCTTAAAAAAATGAAGAAAAACACATGTTTGAGATATAAAGATAAGTTAGAGAGAAAATAAATGTTAAAGAAAATTGAAAATAAATGTGATAAAGAACCACAATTAATTAAATTAAAAATAAATTGAAATAAAAAAAATTAATAAAAAAATTGAGGTCCTTTTTTAAGGGAAAAGTAATATAGATTAAGATTACGTAAGCAATTATTTAAGAAGCGTGTGGAATTACGTGCCATAGTTGGCCGACAATTTCATACGCGTTTCCAATCTAAATTGTGGGACATTGGCACGTGTCATCAACAGAGTGGTTACTTTTTGTATTCCTCCCTTTGGTCCGATTTTTGAAATAGTGTATCTTACTAAAAGGGTGATTCGTACGGTGTGCCTTCTGGAGGTCCAAACGAAAGATGATCTTGATTTTAAGAGTGAATGAAGAATGGTCTCTAGTTTACACCAGCATCTTGTGAAATTATTAATTTATCTTTAAAAATTATTTGCACACTTACTCCTCGATTCTCGATATTCAATACTAGATACTTATGCACGATACTCAATGATCAATACTTGATGTTTTACGTTTTATTTATGTTATATATGTTTTGTCACTTAATGTTCGATTCTTAAAGAAACAAAAAAAAAAGAGTAGAAATGCTAAAAAAACGAAAGAAAAAATCTAGAAAAAAGATATAAAAACGAAAGAAGAAATGAAAAAAATCGTGAAAAAAAAAAGAAGAACGGAAGAAGAAGAAGAAGAAATGAAGAAAATAAATGAAAAAGATAACAGAAAAAAGTTGCAAAACAAAGAAAATAAAAAAAAGAAAGCATTTAAGGTTAAAATTGTAATTTTACACAATAATAACATAAGCAAAAGACCATTTTTCATTGGTTTTAAAGAAAGTATCAATTTTTCATTTGGACCTTTTATTTTAGGTCACATATGTAAAATTTTTTCGCACTAAATTGTAATAAATAATTATTAATCTAAAGAAAATTATTTTAATTATCAAAACTTTTTAAAAAAATATTTATAAATATAGCAAAATATCACAATTATCAAGATACAAATATATGATATTTTATTATATTTTATAAACATTTCAATTTATTATTGCTATATTTAAAAATAGGTCTTAATTTAATTTTTACAAGAACCAATCATATTTTTTTGGCAATGGAGTTCACGGAATCTTTTAACAATACTCTTTATAAATTTCTTTCTTTTTTTTTCTTTCTTTAGTTCCTTTTTTAATACAATAAATATAGATTATGAGAATTTAAACTTTGATTTCATGAGAAAAACAATTTGTATTAGTAATTAAGGTTGAGCTACACTGATGGACATGATAAGATTATGGAAAGTCGTTATTAAAAAGTGGATGAGTCATATTATTTGTTAATACACATCAATTAAGTTGTACAAATTAAGGTTTATCAAAACTCAAAGAAGACATGTTGGGTCAAACTCGAGCTAGGGTGAGACTAAAAGTTGTTTGGCTCGATTTGAGTAGATCATGGTTGAAAGTCTTAAAGATCCATTAAGGTGTCATGACATAATAGATCTAGCGCAATTGATAAATGTGTACTTATTTTTTACTCTTCGTGGTTTCTAGCTTAATTAAGTGAAACTAAAGGTGTAACGTAGCACAAGTCAATAATAGATTATCTTAAGAATCGTTTAACACTCAAATAAGCATGAAGTTTTAATGAGATTGCATCATTTGAGCCTACTAATTAATATGATATTGACGATGATTACACATTGTTATACACTTTGCTTATACCCTTGCAAGATGAATCTATCATACACAATTGCACTCAACAACAAATACCTTAAGAACGCTCGATAAATAACTTAAATTGTGATCGGTAACTACTCCTACATTAAACTATACCAAAATGTGATGTTTACACTACGCTAACCACTAGCAAGCTACAACTATGATCCAGATTTAAATCTCAAAATTTAGAGTTATAAATTGATATATTAAAAAAAAATTACCATTTAAGAAATAGAAATTAAAAAAAAATAAAAAAGCTTATAAGAAAAAAATGAGGTGTTAAGCAATAAGAGTAAAAAATTTGAAAAATAGTCCTTTTGGAAATTGGGTTCCTTAAAAAACGACAAATAGCTGATAGGTTTGGGTTTGAGTGGTCTAATTCGGCAACCCACTAATTAAAATAAATTAATTAACATTACAATTAACATTCTAATATGATTTAATCATTTACTTTCCCTTTTATTTTAATTATTTTTTTATAATTTTAAAAAATATATTATATTCAAATGGAACTGATTTTATATCATGTTTATCCTAAACATTGCAAACTTAAAGTACTTTTACTAAATATTCGAATTATAATCCTTCAAAAAAAAATTATATAACATATTCAAGACATCTCAACAAATCTTTACATTAACTTAAGTTCTTTACAAATATATAACAAATGTATAAGATGCAACGTAAATAACATTGTTAGAGGTATTCAGACTTCTCTCTCGTGCCTCAAAATGTTTCCGAAGGAACCATTGACAATTCAGAACATTTAGCAAGTACAAATAATGCTCGATCTTGCCACGTGGAATTGGCTTGATAAACATATCAACATGATTATCTCTTTTCATCACCTTATTCTTAAACCTCAGTTCACTTCTCGAGAAATGATATCTTAAATCTACGTATTTAGTCCTTCCACGAGGAATTTGATCTTTAATTGAACCTTCTAGCTACGTGTTTTATTTATTAATTCATTATTATTATTATTGTAAAAAGGGAAAGAAAAAGAAAAAGAAAAAGATATTATTGGTAAATAGAAACAAATATAAAGTGTGTGATGTGTGTGTGTTGGAATATGAGAGAGATGTTTTTTTGTAGACAAGCGTGGAGAGAAACCGAATGACGTGTTGCATTTGCATCAAACACGTGGCACCTTTTTACTTCAATTTTCTCCACGTCACACTTAAATATTTTAAATCTTTTATTTTATCCAACACTATGAATAATTTATTTTTTAATTAAATGAAGTGACATAATT
The DNA here is from genome assembly GCA_037974625.1 of Cucumis cinereus. NCBI lineage: Eukaryota > Viridiplantae > Streptophyta > Magnoliopsida > Cucurbitales > Cucurbitaceae > Cucumis > Cucumis cinereus. The sequence goes on along the minus strand of JBBPDJ010000001.1, from coordinate 14,235,587 downwards.
AAGGAGATAAGAATCTTCTAATATATTCTTACTTTAACTTGTTGGAATTATATAATATCCACTCTTTTTCTTTTCTACAATTATCATTTTTTTTGTGCTTAAATTATTAATTAATAGTAAAACTTTTCTTTTTTCTCTCAATTACTACTTCCGTTTGCATTTTCAAATAAAAGAGATTATGTAATTTTAGTATTGAAATCCATTTTTAAAAATCTAGACAACTATTTATTAATTTTTTTTATAAGTAAAAGAAACATTTTAGTTCTTGAATTTTTACAAAAATAATCATTTAAATTTTAAACTCTTAAATTTTAGTATATAATAATTTACTTCTTTTATTTCAAAAGTTATAATAATTTAGTCCCTAACTTTAAAAAGATCGTCAAAATTTGGAGACTAAGATTCAACTACTAAATTATTGTTTTTATAAAAATTTAGGACTAAAAGTGATGATAACTTTTATATTAAAATTGATTTATCTACTAATTAAAAACTTAATTATAATAAATATAAAATATAACTTTTGTAGTGATGATATCTATGGCAGGTAAAGTTTTTGTAAATTAGAAAAAAAAAAACAATAAGGAAAACCCAAAACTCAAATCCCAAGTGGATCAAAACAAAACCAAAAACCAAGAAAAGGAAGCCACCTAAACCCTAAACAATAACAAAAGTTTTTTGTAGCAATATAAAACTATATTATCATTAATGGATAATCTCAACATATTTTTCATTTACCATGTAAATTAGTAAATTTTAATTAAGAAATATTAAAAATAAATCAAAGTAAATTAGTTATTTTAATTTAGTCATGTGATTAATCATAAATATATTTAACTTTATTTGGTGGACTTCATGTTATTATTTAAAAAAAATGAATCATTGTATTTAATTTTCTAATAAAAAAGAAGTTGCAAATTAATAAATAGTGGATAATATGAACAAAATTTATTATTGAGCATTTCAGTATTGCAATAATTGGTGGAATAGTGAATGAAAAAAGAATCTGCCACGTGTTACAAAGTGATTCGTTGGGGTTGGTGATAGTTATTTGTTCATGGTTGAGTGTTGGGAAAATGATTCTCTCAAACCACATAATTCTTTTTTTTTTTTAATTAATTAATGAAATATTCACACCTTTTTTACGCAATTAATTTGAAATTTTGAAGGAATAATAAGAATTATCCAATTGAAATATAATCTATAAAAATTAGAGTTGGAATAATATATATAAAATATTAGAGTTTTATAGACTAAAATAGCTTTAATATTTAAATAATAAAGAAGAGTTAACAATCGATTTTGTATTATGTAATCGAGAGTTTTAATTGGGCCTAACTAAAAGAATTCATGTTGAAAGCACTTTTTAGTAAAAATAACTATTGTAAAGTTTTTTTTAAACGGATTTTATCAAAACAGTCTAAATAAAAATAACTTTTTTGAAAAACATTTATTTTTAACTACTTTTGAAAATTGCTCACGTGAAATAAACAAAATAGACAATTAAAATTGATGTGTCGGTATAAATCTCAAATAGAATCATCATTAAGGATTTAAATTGATTGACTAATTATCAAAGATTAATTATTTAATTGATAAAGTTATAAGTGTCATACCATGTTTAGACACAATTATAACGGCAATTAGAGAGTTTAGACACACACATATATATATATATATATATATATTATTAAGAGTAATGAGCAAAACATGATCAAAACAAAATTTGAAATTAATACATATTAATTAGTAAAATATTTATGATATTGACGAGTTTTTACTAAAAGCACTTATTATGGAAGCATCACAAACAAACCTAAAATTAAAGAACAAAGATAAAGTTGAAATAGAGAATATTCTTAATTATAAGAAAAAGATTTTAACATTTTACGTGAAAATATTAAATCGTTGACCATCAAGAATCCAATTCTTTGATTTTTTTTTTTTAAAAAAATAATTTAATTTTTTAGCACTTTTTTTCATCACTGATTTTTTTTTTTATCAATGTTTTAAAAAATCAAGTTAAGATTTGAATATCTAAGAAAATAGTTTTTTTTATAAAAAAAAAAACTTGATTTTAATTTTGAAAATGGATAAAGAATTAAACTTTTGTATTTAAGAAAGATGAAAACCATGGTAAGAAAATGAGAAAGAGGAAATAGATTTAATTTTTTTAAAAAATGTAAATGCAATTTAAAAATGGTATCGTAGATTTCAAAAACTTGTTTTTGATTTTAAAAATTGACTAAGAATTCAAATGTTTATATAGCAAATATAAAAGTTATGAGTACAAAATTGTGAAAAATAAACACAATTTCAAAAGGGACACGGTAGCATAAATATAGCAACCCAGCTCAAAATATTTGCAAAAATTTACAACTATAGAAAAATTAAATAGATTCAACTCTAAATTTTTATCAATAATAGATCATATTGCTAATAAGGGTTTATCAGTAATAGAACTTAATACTAATAGAAGTTGATAGAGTTTATCAATAATGAATTTTGCTATATTTATAATTCTTTAAAATTATTGCTTTAAACTTATTTATTAATCTAAAATATTACTCATCGATTCAAAAACCCAATAAAAAAAACAATCGATTACCAAAAAAGTGAACTCATATAACTTTTAGAGTTGCAAATAACAAAACTGAAAATATTTGTAAGTATAACAAAATTTTAGAATTTATCAATAATAGATATTGATTCAGATAGACATCTATCCGCACGTAATAATTTTTTCTTTTTTCCTTTTTTCTTTTCTTTTTTTGTATGTTTGAAAATAACCCAATAACACATCAATGTATCCTGAGTGCTGATCATTGTGCACCCTTTACCTTTCCACTTTGGGCCTACAAACTTTGGGCCAAAAAATGGGACTTTAAGCCCAGCACCATGTTAAGTAATCAGACCGCAAATTAGCCCAAAATATTAACTTCATGTAATACATTGAAGAATAATATTATTTAGAAAAATTATCAAAAACAGAAATATTTACGAAATATTTATAAAAAAATCAAATGTAATTGATTTTTGTCCTTCAGTGGTTTTTTTCTATGGAGTGTACATAGTTTTTTTTTTTTTTTCTATATTTGAAAAAAACTCTAATATTTAGGTTGTTAAAAGCTCGAATAGAAAATTGATTAAGTAAAAACAAAATTTGCAGTTAATCATTTCCATAACTTGTCGATTAAGGCATCCTTCATGGTTGAAATTTGAAAGTTGAAATTCATCCCAACCAGTTAATGCAATTTTAGCATATCTCAATTTGTGTATAACTCGACTAATTTAGGCATACACTTTTAGAGATTAAAAGTTTTTTTTAATACAACAATGATGAAGATGGAGGATTGAACTTTCCACTTCTAGAATGAAACGTCGTGTCAATTAGCACTGAGTTGAGCTCTCTTTGACAAGAGCTCAAAAGCTAAATATATCCTCCTAACTTACATTTTTGGTACATTATTTCTAGAAAAAATAAAATCTTAGTTTCCGAACTTGAATGTTACGATATAGTCCAAAAACTTTCAAACTCTTAAAGTACGTACTTATAATTTGTAATATTGTGATACTATTTTAGATTTTATTGTTAAGAACAATTTCATTTTAACATTGACAAAACATAAAATACTAGAAAAATGGGAAAATATGCACAATCAAAATTTTGTGGAGTCTAAAGGAGTTGGGAAGCCATTAGTGTAAGAGTCAATGAAGCATAAAACAAACTTATTGCACCAAACAAGGGGCGAAGTCCATATCTCTCAAGAAAATTTTCTATACTATAATAATATATAGAAAATTTTTCATACTGCCTTAATTTATTGTCTGTCATGTCACCATACTTTGAAAAATATGGCGAGACCTACCAACATTATTGTGATGTCGATAAACATTAATGAAGACAAATTTATAATGTGAACATAGAGAGTAGATAGCATGAAAAGTATACTAGAAAATTTCCCACAACTCCACTCCTATCACATCACACCAACTTAATCGGAAATCATTTCACATACATATCACATCAAGATTTCGTCAACAATATCAACCAACTTGATCCACAAAGCGTGCGTCAATCTAATGTTTAGTAACACGACTAATATTTTAACCACTTTTTAAAGAATAAATAAACAGAAAGTACTTTCACACGACCAAAATCAAAACTCCAAAAAAAAGATGTAGGCGTGGGATTGAGGAATGTATGTATATTAGGGTTATAGGCCTCCAATTTTGATATATATAATGCCCACCACTTTCAAACATGGAGATGACTGGTGGCCTAGCTATGGCGTGGGATTTTTGATGCATCCCTAAGTCAAAATTGGGAAATTTTTAGGGATTATAGGAAGCCAAAATTAGAATAATAATGCTCATATTATTGCTCAAAACAAAACAAAAACAACTAAAACCATTGCCAATTTGGCATTGCCTACTTCAAAATTTGTCTTTCTCTTTTGCAAATTAACACACTTTCCCACCTTTTTGATCCATTTCTCAAAAACCCCACTTTTTCATTCTTTAAAATATCCATTTTATTCTTTGGGAATCTTCTTTTACACACTCCTAATATTCTTTTTTATATTCTTTTGGGCATATTGTCATAAGAATTATATTAAATGCATATTCAAAATTAAACCCTAGATTAATATAATAGTAGGGTTTGGGGAATGATTTGCAAGGTTTGTAACTTTATGAGTAGATTATGTGTGGTATGTGCATTATAAAAGAATTAGTAATGATAAGATGAGTTTAAATCTATTATTTTCATCAATTAATACATTTTTTTTCATTATATAACTTTAACTATTATATTTTCCAACTAATTTGTATTATATTCTCTAAAATTGTGTGTCTTTTGTGAAAACAAAGAGTCTTTTTTTTTTTCTGGGAAGAAATCCTTACTTAGGACCATAGTATTAAATTTTCAATCGATATGTTGATATTTTGATATTTTTATGAGTTCGATATCGGCATGAAGAGTGAATTAATATTTTCATTACACGGTAGAAAATCTCACGAAACACAAAATAAAAAGCATAAAAATGTCACTAAGCGACATGTTTACTTGTTTGGAAATCATAAACTATTCATTTACTAATTTAAATTTTTTTTGAGTTTTTTACTTTTATAATTATTTCATAAATATCCATCGAAATTGAAATTTTATCGATATTTCCATGACATCCATATTTTAAACCCTACTTAAAACTTTGTCTAAAAGGGCTCTAAAAAAAGAATATTTTCACTTATATTTTCAAATATAATCTCGATCGCTTACGCTACTCGAAATATTACACAATTATTACATCTAAGAGTGCACAAATCCAACATAAAAAGGGAGACAAATTGAATAAAACTTTCAGGCTCTTTTTAAAAGTTGAAATAGCTTTTTGTGTTGTTGTATGTTAGAGCCATGTGATGTAGTGTGTAGTTAACATAATTTAGACTCTTTCTTTTATCCCTTTTTGAGAGTGTGAGTGAGTGAATAAGTTTACAATTGGAGAGATCCAAAGAAGCCAACCACTAAACCTCCACTGTCCTTGGTCATCTTGCTTTGGCACCACTCTCACAGACCATGTTTCCACAAACTCAAAATTAAAAATAAAAAATAAAATGGTAGGGTTGTTTTTAAAAGAGCATTCAATTTTGACTCTAAATTTATCACGTTGTCGTATTTGTACGTTTTAATGACTCGATATCTCAAACATAAACTTAACTTAGTAGTAGGTGTTGCGATAATCTTAGGTTTAAATTTTAAAAGGTTTTACAATTCTTACCTCTGTATTTTTTAGAGAATTTATGTGTCTTACACATCTAATGAATTAATAAATATATATGAACCATAAAATTGATTTTTTTTTTTTCATTTAGAAAAAAATAAAGTAGTTCTTGTTTGGATGAATTCCTTGATTAAACAATTATAAAAATGGCCATATGGGGTTTCATTTCTTTTGCTTTTAAAAGCAGGCCTTTCAGTCACTATCCCACTTGTAGTTGTCTAATATGACATTATATATACATTCTGCTATATGGAATTTACATGCATCAGTAAACTGTTCTAATTAATATAACCTTAAATTCCTCACTTTTTTAACCCTAAAGCTGATAGAAAAAAGTGTTCTTGTTTACTTCAAGAACAGCTTTTGATTCAAACTGTCCAATAAAAACCACAAAACAATCAGCATTTTTAAGTATATAGCCTGCAGAAGTTGAACTGAAAAACCACACTTCAAGGTTCTCTTTTTCTTTTGGTTGCTTAAACAAATATCACTATCTCCATTTTCCCAATGCCCTCTCATAGTTATGGCCTTTAACCATTCTAAAGGGATATACATGTGTGGCCTTGAACTGAAACTGAGTCAATAGGACGACTTTAAATATCATTCTCCTTTCTTCGTTATCGACTCATGCATTAGCAGTTTCGACATATTCGCTGCAATGCTATTTGATTTGGATAGATGCTTTTTCATATAGCTTTTTCCCTTTATACTTAATGAGGCATTTGGAGAGCGAGTTTGGTAGGGTTTTGGTTTCCATTGTTAAAAAAAAAAAAAAGAGTTTAATTAGGGTTTTGATTTTACAGTTCATTTGGGTAAGAAAAAATTACACAAACACACTCATTGCAAGCACTACAAATGTATATATGTTATCATTAAGTTTTCTTGATCTTTGATTCTTTTCCAAATTTATCTTGAAAGTTGTGAAACGTAACATGTTATAATAATCATATTATAATTGACAATGATTTTGGCTTTTTTAACACTAATTATCTCATAAATAGGCAGACCCTTAAATATATATATATATATATATATATATATATATATATAAAAAAAATTATAATATATATGTTACAAAGTGAGGAATAATAATAATATATATAAATTAATTGAAACTTAGCATTAGGGTTTGTTTTTTATAAAAAATATAGAAAATTTGTCAGATTACTGAAACTAGATTTGGGACCAAACTGAGGCATGGTTATGGGAAGAACATGGGAGGCTTATCTCCAATAATAATCCTTTCAGCCTTTTCTTTTCTTTCTTTTTTTCTCAAACACTCAATTACATTCTCCATTTTCTCTCTTCAAGGTCAATGCCTACATGAATTTGGTCGGTTCCACTCCTAAATAATCAATCCCAAAAAGTAATAATTTTGTATATCCAAACCCTTTTTGATTCTTTCACCTTCCCACTTTCACTTAAAGTTTTGTTTTTTTTTTTTTTTTTCACATTATATAAACAAAGATTCAACCTTTCTTGTTTTGTGTTCATTCCATGTCAAAATAGCCTCTTGGGGTTTGAGAAGAATCAAAAGAAATGTCTAGTTTTGTGTTGTTTATTGCAATTTGGTTATCTTTTGTTTCTTGTCTTCTTTCTTCCTCTCAAGCTAGATGGCATCATCACAGTAAGCAAAAACACTCTCATCACCATAGACATAGCTACATTTCGCACCCGCCTTCTCTTTCTCCTTCTCCTTCGAATTCGCCGGACGATGGAGATTATATCAATGATACAAATATTTTCGACGTGAGAGCTTTCGGTGCTATTGGGGATGGCGTTGTAGACGATACGGAGGCATTCAAGATGGCTTGGGACACGGCATGTCAGAGTGACTACGACTCTGCGGTCATGCTTGTTCCCTATGGCTTCTCGTTTATGATTCAATCAACAATCTTCACTGGCCCTTGCCATGGTTACCTCATGTTACAAGTTGATGGCACATTGGTGCCACCGGACGGCCCTGATGCTTGGCCGAAGAATGCTAGTCGTCGCCAATGGCTGGTTTTTTATAGGATTGATGGAATGTCCTTAGAAGGAGGAGGTGTGATTGATGGGAGAGGTCAAAAGTGGTGGGATCTTCCTTGCAAACCACACAAGGTATATTCAATCTTTTTCCATAAATTTCATTACTAATATATCCTAACATGAGATATTTTGTAAAACTTAGGGACCAAATGGAACTACGTTATCCGGACCGTGTGACAGCCCAATTGTAAGAGCATATATACACTCAAAATTATACTGTACTTTTTCTGCTATAAGAAATATGAAAAAATTACTTAGCCATCACATTCTAATGATTTTAGGCAATAAGGTTCTTCATGAGCTCCAATTTGACTGTTCAAGGACTTAAAATCACAAATAGCCCTCAATTCCACTTCAGATTCGACGGTTGCAAGTATGTTCATATCGACTCGATTCACATAAAATCTCCTGGTCTTAGTCCCAATACAGACGGAATCCACATCGAGAACACAAATGGCGTAGAGATATATAATTCAGTCATTAACAATGGTTAGTAGGTTGAACAAAAATAAGAATTAGCCTAATAATCACTTTGTTAAAGGAAATGAATTTTAAATCATGCCTATTTATCATATGTGTAGGGGATGATTGTGTATCAATTGGATCTGGTTCATATGACTTAGACATCAGAAACATCACTTGTGGACCAAGTCATGGGATCAGGTATTGTGTTAATTAGTTGTTCTAGTTACGTTTCCAGTTTGGATATATATCTGCTCAACTAGTTAAGATATTAGCAATTAGTTCTTAAACGTTTTTCCTTTCTCTTTTTGATCCAGTATCGGAAGTCTCGGCGTTCGCAACTCGAGAGCTTGCGTTACGAACATCACAGTTAGGGACTCAGTAATCAAAGACTCAGACAATGGAGTTAGGATCAAGACATGGCAAGGTGGATATGGAGCAGTAAGAGGAATAACGTTTAGCAACATTCACATGGACAATGTTAGGAATCCCATCATTATAGATCAATTCTATTGCTTAACAAAAGATTGCACCAACCAGACCTCAGCTGTTTCAGTATCAGACATTCAATACACAAACATCAAAGGAACATATGACATTCGAAGCCCGCCTATGCACTTCGCTTGCAGCGACTCGGTCCCATGTACCAATCTAACGTTGTCGGAGATCGAACTACTTCCCGCTCAAGGAGATATAGTGTTGGACCCTTTTTGTTGGAATGCTTATGGAGATCTTCAAACCCTTACCATTCCCCCTGTCTCATGCTTGCAAGAGGGGCTTCCTTCTTCTATCAACTTTAACAATGACAATGAGTATTGTTGATCATTTTCCTAAATTATACACATAGTTTATAACAAACATATGTGATCATAATATATATATGTATATAATATAAAATAATCATAGATGTTGTTAAAATGTGCTTCATCAAACTCTGTCTTGTCATATACCACTCCTGTCAATTGTAAAAACATAAAAATCAAAGAAAATATGTTGAAATTAGTATATCAAGATATCCAAAAAGAGAAGGAAAAAAAAAAAAAAAGAAGGGACAATATCATTTTATCTTAAAACTTGAAAGATGTATGTTTGGCTTTTTGGGTCTCTCTCCATTTGTGGCTCTACAAAGTGATTGATTGTGTACAAAACAAATATTGGATTCACCCATCAATATGTTTTTTAATTAACATAAAGTTTTTTTTTTTCTTTTTTTTTAGATTTTTGGAAAATGGCATGCATTCATGATAGTGTTAGTCCTTTTCCCAAAACAATGATCTAAACTTTTTGATGAGTGGTTTGGGGTCAATATATCTATAATTTCCATTTATTTGCACTCTATTTTTACTTATTGTTTTAAGTGTGTCAATAGGCTATTGGAAGTTTTTGACAAAATGACTTTTCTTCATTCTCAATTCCTTACAAAAGCTTATGCCTCAACACGATGAGTTGAAGATAATCTCAATGCAACATCGAAATTTTATGGAGAATTACTTAAGTTGGGTCAACTACATCTATAAATACATCATGGGGAGACGATAAGTCTATTTTAATAATTAAAATCACTGCTTGCTACACACTCTAGTGTGTAGATCTTTTCATCTTACAGGTCACACTCCTTCTCAAATTACAAATTCATAATTCTTGTCACGTGAAGTTCAGATATGTTTGTTCCCTATCCAAAGTTTGACATCATCATAATCTACGTTAGTTTCAAATTTATAAAAATAACAATAATGTAGCCTCTATAGTTTAACATTTATAACAATTTGATCTCAAACAAGTTAACATGATTTTTTTTTATGGACATAGGAAAATTAATAAGTCATTAGAGACCAACCAAATTTATAAACCATAGGAACTTAATTAAAACATTTTAAACTAAATCATTGATTAGTTCAATAAAATCACAAGAATCAAACTTCATTTATAAAATAGAATTTAAATTATGACTCATCATTCAAATTTTAATTACTAATAAAATATAATTTCCATTTATAATTCTCATCCAAACTCAACCATTGAGTGTACAAATTAAAGTGTATATTTTATATATATATGGAATAAAAGGATGTGTTGGGAATATTTGAGTGGGAAGGTGGCTAAGTGAAGCATGCGCGACCATCAACAAACCAAGTCTTCTCTTTAAACCCTCACCTCCTCAAACTTTATAAAATAAAAAGTGGTTGTTGGGCTGAGAACTACCCCCAGAGTATTTATTGGGCCGCCAAGAACCGGCCTGTTATCCTTCCACCGACAAGAGTGGGAGGTTACGCTGCTCTGTGAAACCAGCCTCACGCGGTTCCCTCCGTCTCTAGTGGCAATGAACTCCAGGCCTTCGCCCAAAGCCCAAGGCCCATCTCTCTACTTGGAACGGGCAAGCCAGAATTTATCTCGATCAAACCCTACTCTGTGAGCTGGACCAACCTCCAACCACATTGATGCCCCCGTTTGAGTAACAAGCTCACACTACCGAGCTCGGCGATGTCAGATGGGTCACATGCCGCTTATAAAGAAAAGTGTAAATCTCAATTTTGCCGATGTGGGAAGATCTTCCACCTCCCCCATTCTTCAATTTCAAAAAAAAAAAAAAAAAAAAAACTACACAACATATAAACAAATGCAATAATAAAATTCAAATGATTTGGCAATTTTTATTGTTGATTTGAGCATTAAATATTTGGTTAGTTAAGCCATATCTTATAGAATCTTTGTTTGTTAGCATTGGAAAAATTGCCTCTATTTTTTAAAATATTGTTAATATGGAGTTATTAGAGGATATTCATGACATATTCAAATATATTAATTAGATATTTATTTAATCAGTTTATTATTTTTCAAAATCTAAAATCAGTTTGCCATAGTTGGAAATAAAAGTTTGTAATTTGCCAATTACATTGTTAGCCTTTTTTTTCTTCCTTCCTTCTCTAAATATAGTTGCAGAATTACATTTTAAAAATTTAAATATTTGTTTAATAAAAAAACATAATTCATAAATTTATTTTTTTAAAAAAACATTGAAACACTCCTCCCAAAAACCCTCGATTATGTTTGTTGTAGGTTGTTGTCATTCATAATTCATAATTCATAATTGTTGTCATTCTAATAGTCTATCCTTCCAACCTCGTGATTATTGGTCAAACATGACCCATATCACCATCTTTGAATCCCAAATTTATAAGAGTAATTTCCATGAAATTTGATTAAAGTTTTCTTTTTTTTCTTTTTTTTTTTTTTTTTTTTTGTGGTTTATGAACAAACCTAATTCATATAAACTTTTAGTAATTGCCAACATACCCCATAATTTCAGACATATTTTGCTACGTAAAAAATGAGGTATTATTTTAGCATCCGTGATTTTAAAATAAAATTAGGTATTATTTCAAAAAGAAAATAATACATTTTTTAAAATAAAAACGTCAAACTCCATTACACACAACCATGAAATGCAATTGTTGTTGCAATTATATTACCCTAAATACATTCTATTAATTAATTCATACTCATATTATATTGTAAAAATAAGTGTTTTTAAATTTAATTTTAATTCTTTTTCCAAACTGTTAGACAACTATATTTCTTTTTTTAACTTTGAATTAAAACGATAAAATCTTACGTATGTCGTATCATTCCACTAATAATAATATATAAAAACCTATATTTAAATGTCAAGATTTTTGAATTAGCGAATTTCATATGAGTACGAGAGACTAACTAAATATTTTTTTTTTTAAATGACGAAATGTAAATATTAAAATATATTTTGGAGTTGTTGAGAAATTTTGGCCAATTAAATGCCATCACAGTTTTAATTTAAATTGGTTCGGTAATTAAAATTTCTACCCAATTCGATTCAAGTCATAGAAACTTGAGCCAAAAAGGGTAATGAAGTCAGTTAAGCCCAATAAACAAAATAGGCTTAAACACAAATCCAAGCCCCATAAGCAAGATGGGCCCAAGCCCAAATCAACAGACAAATGGGTCCAAGCCCACATAAAAGCCCATGAAAATTCTCTATAAATATAGACCTTCTCATTCATTTGAGAGGACTTTTTGGAGAATAAAAAAAGTGTTGAAGCTCTGAAGAATTGAAAGTTTATCAATCTCAGGATCAAAATTAAACCTTCCTTGAATTCCAGAAGATTGAAGCTCGATTTATTTTTGTGAGGTCAAAGATTTCAAACTCCAGAAGGCCTAGAGAGAATTCTTCTAATAAGTAGAAGACTCCCTTAACTCCTGAAGTTGACCACACTTGAAGATTGAAGTTTCTTGAAAGATACAAGCTTTCTTCCAAGACTCCAATTTCAAGAACAAGTCATCTGTCAAATCAAGATCAACAAGCCCAAAGGTCGATCATCCAAGAAGATCAACAAGCCCAAAGGTCGATCATTCAAGAAGATCAACAAGCCAAAAGGCCGATCATTCAAGAAGATCAACAAGCCAAAAGGCCGATCATCCAAGAAGATCAACAAGCTCAAAGGCCGATCATCCAAGAAAGATCAACAAACCCAAAGGTCGATCATCTGATAAGATCAACAAGCCCAAAGATCGATCATCCAAGAAGATCAACAAGCTCGAAAGCCGATCAACTAGGAAGATCTAACTAGTATAGAAATTTAAAATTTATATTTGAGAGAAAGCATCAAAGGAGAAAATATTAGAGATTGTACTCACGATATTGAAATCAATACAAAATTCAAATTCCACAAATTAAATTTTCTGTGTCGAAATCTCGTGTGAACAGTAGCATTTAAGAAATGTTACTAAACCCGTGAAAAAACAAAACAAAATAAAATAAGACCATAGGAAACGTGACAAATGACTATTAATTATTCTTTTACACGTCTCATATAAAGATATATATATATATATATATATATATATATATATATTTAAAAATAGGTATACAATGATTATGGGATATTAAGTCTACAAAGTCTTTTGGTTTTGTATTATTATTATGTTTTAATATTGAATTACCATATTGCCCTTCAAAACACTTTTAACTCAAAAGTCCATTTAATTATCTCTCTTTCAATAACTACAAATTGACATGTAGATAATTCATGTCCTTATTAAGAAGTATGGTATATTATGAAAAAATATAATACATTTCACTTAGGGAGTGACACACTACAATTCTGCTAATTTAGCTTTCAATATTTAAAAATTAGAAAAATATTGACTTTTAAATAAAAGTTGAAATTTCTACAGAAGCTATCACATTGTACATGCATGAGTCAAATATTCAAACTTTACCTATCGTGTTGCTAAACTTCAAATATATATATATATATATATATATATATATATATATATATATTAGGATCTAGGGTTTATAATTGGAGAGATATTGTACATAGAAGAACGGATAAAAATATTTT
>JBBPDJ010000001.1:14165505-14212446 GCA_037974625.1 Cucumis cinereus | reverse complement strand
TATATATACATACATATACATACCTCCGACAAGTAGTCGACGGAGGTTTAAATCATAACAAAATATACCATTTACCTCTCTATGGGCCTTTGGTGACCATGAAGAGTTCAAAATAAATGGGCTTTTGCTTTTTAGGAAAATTAGACCAAAAAAGGGATAAATATCTCCCAATCATGATTTATTAATTTTGAAAACAATTTTCTTTTTTTTTTTTGAAGCGGAATTTCCAACGTGAACTCTGAAACTTCCGATCGGCTCCTCGTCGTCACACTGCTTTCCTCTGCTTCTCGAATCCCAATGTCCATGGCGGCGGCGGCGGCGGCGGCGGCAACTACAACGAACCTCACCACTCCTCTTCTCCCTCTTCCACAGTTTCATCACTTCACTTCTTCCTCTTCCATCACTCCCAACTTCACCGCCCTCAGATTCTCTCACTTCAACCTCTCCAACACTAACCCTTCCACTCGCCAAATCCTTCCTTTGGTCAAAGCCACCCAAGGCTCTCTCGGTATGTTTCACTCGCCTCACATTGGATCAGGATCACTCTTCACCTTCTCAATTTGTAATATCTGGGTTTCTTCCTGTTTTTCTTTGTAGATTATGTGCCTGATTCCAAATTTTACAAAGTGGAGGCCATCCTTAGGTATGGATTTACTTCATATTGTTCTCTACTGCTACATTTGGAGTTCTTAACTCTTTATTTTGTCTGCTAGTGTGTATTGAGTAACCTTGCTGAGTTTGTTGCATCTGTGTGCTATGTTGGTGTGTTTGGACGGGATAGGCCATGGAGAATCCAAAATGTTTCTTCGGTAAGACCTAGTTAACCTTGAATATGGTCATTCGTAATTTTCATTTGGAATGTGTATGATCTTATTTGGTTTTATTGTTAAATATGGTAAAATTAGGATACCTTGAAAACTTTGAATTTTTGGTATCACAGGAAATGAAGTTTAGGATCATATGGTTGGTATCAAACTTGCATTCTAGATTGGTTGCATGATATCCTGTCAATGTCATAGAATAAAAAAGGCTAATCTACTTTATAAAGTCTAGCGAACGTGCTCCTCCATTGCCAAAAAGAATCCAATAAAGATTGCTTTCAACATTTACCCTTTCATGCCAGACAAAGGCGTATACGTTTTATGTGTTTGAATGGTAGCAAATGAATTGAGATTATGCAGATTTTTGTTGTTTTAATATCCAATTTTACAAAGTGCTTGTATTAAATTGTTCTGTTGTTTCTTGGGGGAAACAATGAAGGCATTGCTGAAAATGGGTATTCGAGGTGTAACAGTTTCTGATGTGAAGGGCTTTGGTTCTCAAGGTGGATCCACAGAGAGGCATGGTGGTAAGTTTATCTTTGACGATTCTCTCAGTCTTAGTGCTTGGTGAGGGGTATCTATTTGTACGTGTTAGTCTCTTTCTAGACTCTCATGTCCTTTCCCATTAGTCATTACTGATGTTTGCTTATGGTTCCATTTAACTTTATACTCTTTTATTTACTGTTCAGGGTCTGAATTTTCTGAAGACAACTTTGTCACTAAAGTTAAGATGGAAATTGTGGTTGTTAAAGACCAGGTAAAATAGTGTTCTGCTATTGTGAGAAGAAATTCAAATTTGTTGCACATATCTCTTAAGCAAACTGCTGCACTAGTATCTATGGGTATTATGATTAAATTTAAGTATCCTTTTATCAGGTTGAAGCGGTCATAGACAAGATAATTGAGGAGGCCAGAACTGGTGAAATTGGTGATGGCAAAATTTTTGGTAAACATACTTTATTTTTGTTTATAGCTTTGCTCCTTATCTGCTTACGTCGTAATTGTTTGCTTAACTTCTTTTCTCTGAATCTGCTGTCCTGTTTGTTATGCGGTTTATTACTGTTATATTTTTATTTCATTTTTGTTTGATTTTCATTTATGCATTACCCTTAACACTAGTTCTCCATGTTAACTGGATGAGCACCTTATATGTTAATTAATTATCAGTAACGAATTCATAGAAAATGGTAAGTATTTGTAAGACAATATGAGATAAATAGTTTCTTCTTATAAGTTTAGTGATGAAATCTCTTAGTTTTAGTCTAGCAAAATAAGAGTTGAAAAGTCATTAAATTTTCTGCATTACCAGTTTGTAATGACTTTTTAAGTACTTAAAAACACATTATCCATGGTGGCCACCTTTCTATGAGTTTACTTGACACCCAAATGTTGTAGGGTTAGACGAGTTGTCCTGTGAGATTAGTCGAGGTGCACATAAGTCGGTCCGTCCGGACACTCACGAATATAAAAAGTGCTTCAAAACACGTTTTGTTTTTGTACTTCAAAACACTTTTATGGGAATGATATTAAGGTGCTTGAATCTGTGGTGTCTTAACTTAAAATGGTTACTTCAATGGACAGTTGAATGATAGGAATGATACTAAGGTGTTAGATGGATATGAAGGGTATATTAGTAATTAGCTAGGAGAGTTGGTTATAGAGTTTGGTTATAATTATAGATAAGGAGAATAGGAAAGATAAGCAATATTTTGGGTAATAAATTAGGGTTTTGAGAGCATCTCAAGATTGGAAGGGTTCAAGTGCCTCAAACACTTGGTTTGTCTTGCATTTTTGTTATCTTTTATATTTTATATATTCAAGTTTTATCAACCTCATGTGAAATTGTTGGCTGAAGGGTAGTTTTAAATTTCCACTCTAGAATAGATGACTGTTAGTTGATTTTAATACATTAGCACATGGACTTTTAATAGAATTCATTATTTAATTTATCAAATTGTTGTAAACTTCTAACACACTTTTGAATTTCACACAGTGATACCAATCGCAGACGTGATTAGAATTCGTACAGGTACCTTGCTTGTTAGCTTTTTTGAGCAACTATCAAAATATCAAGTAGCCTACTCAATGAAAGTTAAAAACATTAAGATTGTTTCATTATCACATTGGTATATGACATGACTTATATGATGCGTAATGCACAGGCGAACGTGGAGAAAGAGCAGAGAGAATGACCGGAGGGCGATCCGACATGTCTGTCAATAATCAAATAACACAGTAGGAAGGAGAAATGTTGGTGAGTTTGTTTGTTCCATGGTGTTGCCGCTACCTTCCTCAGTTTGGTCCTTGTGGAGATGAGAAAAATAAAAGAAAGAGTAAGTTATAAGTTGTGCAATTCAGATAAGTTTATTTCTCTTGAAAACATCAGACTTGTAAATATGTAACTTCCTCATGTTGTCATAAAGAGATGAACCGCATTGGCCAATAATCAACGCATAAGCTACCATACCATCTTCTAATGTACCTTTGATTTCATGGTGAATCCTAGGAGAGTTGTTTTGTTCTTAAACTTTTTGTTTAATTTTTTGCTTATGTGGTTGTATTTGATGTAAAATCCTAATTTTTGTTTTCTTCTTTTGAGTTTAATAGTAACTCAAAATAGTTTAATAGTAACTCAAAATCATGGTAACGGAGTAGGGATCTCTGCTTTACACGGAGGATGAAGAGGGAGTAGAGAGAATTCTCTGTATTGGCTCAACGTAGACAAGAAAGGTGTTGATGATATAACGTTAACTTGTCTTCTCTAATACTATCTTAAACCATCAATTGATCCGAAATCTCAAGCTAGTGGGTGAAGACAAATTTAATATTATATAATTTAACATAAGGAATTATTCTCTGTTCCTGTATCGACCTCGTTCACATCTTTATTTTTCTAAGGATGTTAATATTGAGCGAGACTACGATAGTACATATATTATAATTTTATTTGAGTTAAAACGGACTTTTAGCTCCTAAACTTTTATAGAAGTAGCAATTTAGTGTCTAAACTTTAGTTTTTAACAATCTATTCTATGTATTTTCAATTTTGACACATTTAATCTCTGAACTTTACTGTGTTACAGGATTTAGTTCTCGATACTTTAAAATTTATAATGACTTAGTCTATTATTAATATTATAGAAATTGTTGTTAAGGTTTAATAAAATTTTGTTGCATAAATAAACCAATAAACTAATTAAAGATTCAATATTTTTACATAACACAAAGTATCATCACAATATAGTAAAAACTGACATCTAAGTTTGATGAATTTTGTTTTACGTTAAAAACTAAATTGTTACAATTTTAAAAGTATATTAATTAACTTATTACATCTTTTATAAAAATTAGTTAACTTTTTTGAAGGATTAAATTAGTTAAAAATAAACTAATGGTGTGAATTGCGACATTTATATAAGTTTAAAGTTAAAAGTTGATAAAATTAAAAGTTTTAGAGGCTATACTATACCAATTAAAATTGAAAATTTTCCAACTTTGTTTTTAGTTTTTGGGAATTGGGAATGGATCGATACTATCCCGATTCCGGATAAAGAAACCGACCCGAGATTCGAATTTTTTCCATTCCCAAACAGAGCACTTAAAATTTAAGCAACGTTATAACAGCGTCACTGAAGTAAACGGAAAAATACGAAGAAATAAAAAAACCCGGGCAGTCAAACGTTACTTCACGTCAATGACAATATTCATTTTTCTTTAAATAATTTAATTTAATTTAATTTGGTTTATAAAAATAGAGTCCTCATATATCGCGAATGCGCATTTGATCGTGAAGGACAGCTTCTCTCTTGTGTTCAAGAGAGACATCTATCATTCTTATTTGGGGCCGATCTCTCTTTTCTCCTCTCTTCAATTCCGTAAGTTTTTCCCATTCAATCTTTTCTCTCATTTCTCTCCAAGATCTGTTCACAATCCTCTTGATTTTCAACCTTCCTGCTTCGATCTGTGCTCCTGGTGATTCCCTTTTTTCCTGTTTTATCTTTTGTTGATCTTGGTATTGATTGTCCTTTTGTGGGTTTTCATTATTTGTATTTTCTGATCTGGGTTTATGTTTTCTCGCCTTGATGGTTTGTATTTGGATCTGATCTGAGTACCCTTTTTTATTTGAATTGCGTTTGCCATGTTTATACCTGGATTTGTATTGATGCATGTGTTTAACCGATTGGTTGGATGCGTTTTCTTTGTGCTGGATCTAGCGGTCCTTGTTTTTAATTTGAATTGTGGATAAAAATGGCATTATGGTATTGTTTGGAGTTTGATTTTGAATCTGGGCTAGTTGATTTTTGAATTACAAGATCGGATCCTCTTCTTTTCTGGGTTGTCTTTACATTTTTGGCTGATTTAAGTATTTGATGTCGTTGTTTAAGGGGTAACTGATGCCGGCTTGTTGTGTTTGTATTCAGTTTACTTGAAAAATGGGGCTGTCTTTCACCAAGCTTTTCAGCCGGCTCTTTGCCAAGAAGGAGATGCGTATTCTCATGGTGGGTCTTGACGCAGCTGGTAAGACGACAATCCTTTACAAGCTCAAGCTGGGAGAAATTGTCACCACCATTCCTACCATTGGTAAGTTGTTGTTTTTATATCTAACTACTGATTTCATGGATTAATAAATGGTACAATTGATGCGTTTTGTTTACAACAATTTGATGATTAGTCATTTGTGTATAGATCATAGACATTGAACATGTTTGTTTAACTTGGTAGTTCCATGTTTGTTTGCATCATTGTCGTCATCACAAAAATTTAAAGTTACTGTAATGAATTGTTGTTTTATCCTCAAGGAGATGAATTTATAGAGGAAAACTGGAAGATTAATCTAATTAAAAACCTAGGATCTGTAAAGGCTCACGCTTGCATCTCTTATGTGTACGTCTCCAATTGTTACCAATAGGGAAGGGGGGATATTTCTTTTGTGAATTTGGGTTAATTAGAGCCTATGCCATTGAGTGAACCTTACAATCATAAGTTTCTGTCATAATAAACCACAGGATTCCAGACCTGAAATTTGAAGAAGTGGGGTGATAGAATTTAGAAACAATGTGATATTCAAGACTAAACACTTTGACCTGACTGCATATTGGCATTTTGATTTCTGTACAAGAAGCTTTGTGATTACGTAATCTTAGTTTGTGATTACTGTTGTTGAAAAAGGAGAATGTGAGATCCGAGGTATAACTCACTTACGTATGGCTGTGCAGGTTTTAATGTTGAGACTGTGGAATACAAAAACATTAGCTTCACTGTCTGGGATGTGGGGGGCCAAGACAAGGTACATTTGATCATTACAAGGTGCTAGATTTCTGACAGTGTGTTTAATGATGATGTTGTTGCTGTTATTGTTCAGAGTTCCTCGAGTATGGTACATGTGTAACTTGGTAGATGATTGTTTTAAATGAATCGATGTGTATTTGTTTGATGTTAAGTCTGGCTTATCATTTTCTTTTTTTCTTGTCTTAACTAGCTTTTTAGTCATAAGTATAGATTTTACTACTGAATCTCTTTAAACTTTTTAACTTTCTTAGGAATGTTGGCATTAGAATTTTCTATTTTAACATGTTTAAATAATTTGACACTGGTGCTTCCACGGGCTCATAGTTGGTAGCCAATCTTCTAGCACATGGGTAATATTAATTGTTCCTTCCACTGATTTGATGCTTGTTTTGTTCCAAGATCCGACCATTGTGGAGGCATTATTTCCAAAACACCCAAGGACTTATTTTTGTGGTGGATAGCAATGACAGAGACCGTGTTGTTGAAGCTAGGGATGAGCTGCACAGAATGTTGAATGAGGTACTCATAATAAAAATTGATTATTAGACTTCGATACCCTGAACAATTGTTTCACTCTAGTATGTGTTGTCTAGATGATAACATACATGCATTGCACTTACAGGACGAGCTGAGGGATGCCGTGCTTTTGGTATTTGCCAACAAGCAAGATCTTCCTAATGCCATGAATGCTGCTGAGATCACCGACAAGCTTGGTCTTCACTCCCTCCGACAACGTCACTGGTACGTTTGATGATCATCAAACTCTTAAAAAACTTGCAATTGCTTAAAACTTTGAGGTAGTAATTAGTACCATGTCTCGAAATCCCGATTCAGGTACATCCAGAGCACGTGTGCCACATCTGGTGAAGGGCTGTATGAAGGACTTGACTGGCTCTCAAACAATATTGCCAACAAGGTAAAAAATAACAACGTTATTTGTTTAATTCAATGAACAAATTTGCTGTAGTATGCTGTAGAATAAGAATAACAATATCAGTTTTGCCTGAAAAGGAACTATATTTGAAAGAAGTAGAAGAGGGATAAGGAAATGGCTTATTTCTCAATCAGTTGGGTTGGGATATCAGTGTACAAAAATTTACTAGCTTGCGATGGAAGTTCAACTTTGCATGGTCGATAATAAGATTGTTTCGTTTTCCTTATTTGCAGGCGTAGATGGGGGTTTCTTTTGAGCTGGGATTGCTTCTGGAAATTCAAATTGATGTGATTTATCCCTTGTTTACGGGCATTTTTGTTGGATTACTTGATCTATACAATGTTCCTAATGGATGATTCCTAGGTTGGTGTTGGATTTATGAATAATGAAAGAAATTTTGAAGTATTTTGTCATGTTATCGACTCAATAGCATTGGTTTTTTCTTTTTTCTTTTATTTTCCTTAAATGTAATGAATTAAATGATGTTCTTAAAATAGGTGTATTTGTACGAGTACCATGTTTGTTATTTGGAATGGATTGCTGAAAAGAAATCACTTTGGAACTTTTTATTGTATTACTCTCTTCATTTGCTTCCCATCATCCATGGCCTTCTGCTTCTGCTATGCTTACAGAGTTCTCTTTTTCCATGTTTTTGGAACTTTTTTAAAAAAATGCAGTCTTTTAATAATGAATTAAAATTATGAAGAAGAAAGAATGTTGGGGCCTTGAATCTTGGTTGCAGTCATTTTAATAATGAATTTAAATGAAGTTTTGATGTCTAGATGCACTATTTATTATGCTTTGAATTATAGTACTTTCATATGTACTTTCATATGTTATGTTTACGTTTGTGTCGTTCGAATGTTGTATGTAACGATTTAGTCTATGCTTCACTGAAGAAGTACTGATTTTTAAGGAGTCCCCCTAGTTATAAGCTAACATAAATATCTCAACATTAATAATCTATAATCTCCACAACAAATATAACAAAAGAGAAGGATAAATTAGAAAGATCTTCATCTGATTTTATTGTACAAAACTCTAAAAGAAATCTCCATCGTTCAGTTTGAAAACTCTCGTGTCAAAAACACGGTTTTAAAGTTTACCACAAATCAACCTACAGAAGTCTGTAACATTATAATTTCTTGGATTGTTATATGCATTCGGAAGAAATTCAAATTTTAATACTACCTTAGTACTAGTTGTTTCCATTTATTGGGTGACGTGACACATAAATAAATAATTTATGTATTTCATGGACTTCATATAATTTTTAAAATGCTATATGAATGTAGTATGAAAACCGTAATACTAGAAATTTTCTCAATGTATTCAACCGGCAAGTTCAAGTTCATATTAAAACCTAAAAATTTTCTTATTATTTGAAAATTCGATTTTGCAATTTTTTTTTTTTTAAAAAAACTTTGTTCTTTTATTATTATTATTTTAATTTTTTATTCATTTTCAAGATCAACATGTTTCACATTCTTCCTTGGCGCAAACTCTCCTTGTACTAATAAAAACTACATAAAATTCTTTTTTTTCCCAACAAAAGTAACAAGAACACTTCACCCAAAAATAATAATTAATCAACAACACACAATAAATAAATAAATATATATATATATATATATATATATATTGGAAAAAAAAACAGTACAATGGTCATTGACGTATAGGAAAAGTTGGGATGGAGATGACCAACTCTTCACCTTAAAAGACAACACAACAAAGTAATGCACAAAAAAACAACCAATTAATTACATTTAATTCTCTCCTAAAACCCACTTTTGTCTTTGTTTGTAACACAAGAAAGTTCTGCATGTCAAAAGCTACCATTCAAATTAAGTTTCTTCTACTTTCAGAAAAAAAAAAAGAGAAGCTTTAATTTGCATTAAACTATATACTATGTAAGAAAAAAACTCCATCTCTCTTTCCTTCAAGCCTTCAAATTATTCTAATATCAAGGATCGAGTTTGTCGCTGTTGTCAACGAAAATGTCGTCTCTTTTGATGTTATTGAAGGCTTTAATGAGAGTCTATGGAGATGATGAAGATCTTGAAGGGTATGGTGGTAATTCTGAGAAGAAGCTTGATGGATTATTTGAGTTTGAGTTTTTGAGTTGTGTAACAATGGAGGGTGAAGAGGAGTTGAAGAAGATATGGAAGTTGCTTGGAGAAACCTGTCTTTGGCCTTGAAAATTAAATCTACTAAACCTATATTGTTTTTCTTTTTCTTTTCCAAGTGTTATTTCCTAATCATAATAATCTCCTCCATGTAAGATAGTTTAATATAATTTCTTTCAATTTTATCGATGTATTCCTACTTTCTTTCAACTCGGGTGCATTTTAGGCCTCATACGTCTTTGTGCAGCTCACGCACATGCACACTTATTCTTTAATGATCGAAGAGAATGCATGAAAATAGGTGAAACGTAGCCCGTAAGTATGACTCTTCTATGATCATTCCATTTCTTTTTCTTTTTTTCTTTTTTTAATAACCTATCCATTTCACCATTTGAGGCTCAACCTTTCATTAAAAAAAAAAAAAGTCTTTTTTTTTTTCTTTTTTTTTTCTTTTTAATTATCAATTAATTTCTACATGGGTTTCTCTTTATTCATTTAAATTTCCATCCATGACATAAAAGTGGAATATACATACATCAAGATAGAAATAGATATAGAAATACATAATAATAATGAAGGTTTGTTGAGAATTTTATAAATATTAATTCAGAGTGAAAAAAGAAAAAGAAGAAATGGTAGAGATGATAAAATTTAAGAGGATGAATAAGGGGAAAGAAGCCAAGAATTATCAGCATCAACATAGTGAGACCCAATGAAAGGTTGAGCTTCTTCATCAGTTAAGTTATGAGCCCATTGAACTCTTCCTCTTAAATCTGCACCTGGTCCACTACACTTGTACTCTCCATAATACACTGTCCTATACATACATATAAATAATACTCATTTACTTCACATATATATATATATATATGTATATATGAAAGAAATGAAAGAATAAACTAAGGTGAGTTGGGTTCTTACAAATGGCGTTTTTGGGAGCCCCAATCATTCCAACCTTGAGGAAGAACAATATTGTCCATAAAAGTAAATGAAAAAACAACTCTTGAATAATCTCCCCATGCTCTTCCTAGATAAATTTGTCCACTTCCTGTTACCACACTATCTTTGAATGAAAACCCACTTTCCATTGATCCTTTTAATCCTTTTTGAGCAGTCATAGATGCCACTTTCTTTGCTATTGACTTCAAATAGCATTTCTGCACAAACCCCGTGCATTTCACGGTCAGTTTGCTGATATATAATATAATGCAAACCATTTACAGTAAACTTAGGTGAAAACTTTGATTAATTTATAACCTCATAGAAGGATCTTCCATAGCCAAATATGAAATCCACTGAGCCTTGGATGTAGCAATTGTTGAAGTAATGAAGACCCTTGTGATCATATAGTGTGTCTTGATCTCCATAGAAGCTGCAATTGTGAAATGCAGCTTTTGTTCCTGATATTCTTAATGCTACTCCTTGTCCTCGAACCGATCCGATCTCGTGCATCGCCCTATTCTGCAAACGCACGATCATCGAATCAGTTATTTTATATATTTTTACGTTTGATACAAAAAATATCTCATATCAATAGAGTTAATATATATTTATTTTTTTATTTATTTTGGATTTTATAGGTTTCGTTTGAAATATTGTGGGAGTTTGTGCTATTTTGTTGTTTATTGTTTTTTTTTAATTATTATATTTTACTTCAGTATATCATGAGTTTTTTCTATGGAATGTTTTATGGCAAAAATAGTATTTTTACCTCAAACTTCATATTGATAGCTACAAAATAATTGGCATCTACGGCCACAGTTGCACTCTTCAAAGTCCCCAATGGTTTTCCGTCTTCTCCCATCATCGATGCCGTGTCGTTTCCCGTGATGGTCGGTTGGTCGTCACTGGCGTTTCCAAGAAACGTCACGAATGGTAGGCTTTTAGGAATGGTGATTTTTTCACTGGAATCCAACCACGTTATTTTGTACACCCATTAGTACACACTTGTATATGTCTTCTTCAAACTACTGTTGAAATATTTATAATGAGCGATACTTTAAAATCTATGTAATTAGGAAATTGGGTGAGCGCATGCACAAAAATAGATGTAGTCTAGGATGTATTTTAAGTATTTTTCATAATTTATTAGCAACATTTTTATAACGAAGACAATATAAATGAATTTTATTGTTCATTAACTTTACACAAGCTGCAAATATGTTACCTGTAAACTCCTGGATTGATGACCAGAATGACTCTTTTACTATTAGGTTTGGGAATGCTACTAATAGCTTCTCCAACCGTTCTAAAGTCGCCTGACCCATCCTGACTAACCGTTATTCTCACTTTGTTCATCTCGGCTTTCTTCAATTTATCGTCAAGAACTCCACCACCCTTGTAAGACCGACCGAGTTTGGCAACCGACCGGTCTACCAAACTGACTTTCTTCTTGTAATTTTGAAGGTTCCATGACAACCAGTTCTTGTAGTCCTCCCTTTCCTCCTCGACATTCAATGAATAAGATTGTAGGAACAAATTACACACAAAAAGAAGAAGAAGAAGTAGAATAGTTTTGAAGCCATTCATTGTAGCCAATGCCCCTAGTTTTGGCTATGTAATGAAAAAACCCTCTGTCAATATATATGTGGTGTAAGATAGAGACTTTGATTTTTAGGACCCAATGGGGAGACCAATCACATGGCTTCTTGAAGAATATAATATTCCACTTAGGGATTCTAGAGAGGACCCAATTGACAAGGGCTATTTTGTTTGGGTACAAATTGTCATTTTTGTATATAATGGAGAATGCATGGCTGTATTCCATATTAAAACCCTAAAGTGGAAGATTGATATGATATTTAGGTCATCCCTTCCTACATATTTTGTGGGGCAATGCTATAGGGGATTGAATTCTCTCATGGTCCTTTAGTCTTGTGACCACCTATATATGTGCCCTTAAGTATATTTTCAACACCGAAACTCAAGTAGTTATTTGAAGGGCTGGCTGACTTTATTTAAGTGCTTCCCCGCTTCAAAATAGTCTAACTATTTTTTAATTTTTAAGGTTAAAAACATTTTTCGTCTATATAGACTTTCATGTAGTTACAATTTAGTTTCTATGTTTTTAATTTTGTAACTATTTAGTCAACTTTATTAAATAATGATTTAGTTCTTGTGATTTACAATTTGCAAAGATTAATTTAGTTTATGAAGTAAAAAGTATTAGTATAATCTAGTGAAAGTTTTTACCTGATTGATAAATTGATATTGTTTTTTTAAACTATAAAGACTAAAGTAGTTACGTAAAAAAAGTTAATACTTTATTTTATTGAATGTTTCACGACGGTAGAGACTAATTTGATATACAAATTTGTAAAGAGTATATGGACTAAATTGTTATTTATTAAAAGTTTAGAGAGTTAAATTTTTACAAATCTGAAAGTATAAAAGTTAAACCGTTCTTTTCATGAAAGTTTAAGATCAAAAGTATTTTTTAACCTGTTTTTTATTTTATAGTTTCTAATAGGATATTTCATATCAATGTGTATTTATATGTAATTGATATAATATATCTTTACTTACAAATCTATATATTTAAAAACCTAGAAGATTAGATTTATCTTAACTTGAGTCTTTCCATTAAACAAAGATACTATCCAACATAAGATAATAATATTGAACCATTCACTTTATGATCAATATTGAAAATTAATTTCATTTAAATGGCCAAGTAAGAGAGGAGATATGGTTCTTAATATCATTATAGAATTAGGATAGTGTAGTTAGTTCATATCTTTATAATTGTATAAAATTATCCATTTATAAGCTCTACTTATAATAATATTGTAGGGTATATGCTTCACTATAATTTGTAACACAATACTTTAGGTCATCAAAAACTATAGCCAAATTTACAAATTAGTTTCTAATCTTTATGTAATTTTTAAATTTTAATATTTACTCAATCTTTTTAAATTATCAATTCTATTATTTAAATACTAATTATAACTTTTAAATGAATATGTTTTTTGCAAAAAGATTATTAAAAGTTATAGAAATAAAAAATTAGGTGATCATTTCAATATTATTGTTGTCTTGTTTTTTCTTTTCTTTGAACAATATAATGAACAAGGTCAAGGGATCAAGAGCTACACTCGAACATCTCAAGTAGTTTAACATGTTCATATTATCGATGTCTTATTAGTTATTAACATGTGTGAACAATTAATGTAGTATAACTTTCATATGCTGCTACGTAATGAATATAAAATTTAACGTATTTATTAACAAAATCTATTTTGTACATCAATATAAATTTATTTTCAAACATGTTAATAAAACACTAATTAACATTTAACACTCAAATTAAGAAATTCAAAAGATTTAATGACAACATGGAAATATGTAGCCAAAAACTATTGACATTTTTCCTCAAAAAAGCAAAAAAAAAAAAAAAAAAACTATTAATATTTTGACGTGTGTGTGACGTAAAAATCCATTAATATATAGAGAAACAAATAATATAATGATTAATATAAAATTTTTGAATTATAATTATTGTAGTTAAGTGGAAATGGTGATCATGATGAGGTAAGCATGAGCACATGTACCCCTTTAATGTAGGAAGCTCTCTTTTAATTTTATAGAAGCTTCATAATTAGGAATACTAAACAATGGGGAAAAAGATTTATCCAATTAAGTTACATAAAATTTTACCATAAACCTTTCATTTTATTAAATTAAACCTAAACTTATCAAATATAATATAAGATTGAAAAATTTCAAGATAGAAAATCAAAATAAACGTTACATTTTTTTTTAATTAATTAGGTTTAGTGGTGCGAAAATCTCCTCAAGTTTTGCAACTATGATGCATCTTTGATTGCAACTTTGCTCTGCTCTCTATTTATCTTTTGTTTCCTTTGATCCGAGCTCCTCTGTAGCTCGTTGTTCGTATATTAATTTCTATACTCTCTCTTTTGAATATACATCGGTATAGGAATATAATGACAGTACTGAAGATGTATCATTTAATTGAGATATTACAATGTATCTTGATCTCTTTTTCGTTAGTATCTTAAGGTTCTAAATAATTTGCATGGAAAATGTATTAGAGAATGGAGTTTTTGTAATGTATGTGTAGGTGTGTAATGGGCAAATTAATCTACAATGATAATAATTATGGTTTCCACTATATAATCTAGAATATAAGACAATTAGGGAAAAGAAGCCAATATTTTCAAAGGGTTAATTGGAAAAAGAAATTGCAATAGGTTTATTATTATTATTATTATTATTATTATTATTATTATTATTATTATTATTATTATATATTGAGCTTAAAAATGATAGTTGACTAAGTTAAGAGTCTAAAAGGGGAGACTAATCACTTAATTTTGTTTCTCTTTCTCCAAAATTAATTAATTAGTTAATTAATTAGTTAATTTTGGTTACACAAACAAAACAAGACTTTTTTAATTTGGTTTCAAGGATTGCGGCAGTTTGTGGCAACCAAAGGAAAGTTGACCCTCTCCTCTCATTTCAACCATTTAACTTAACAATTAATTACTATTTTTGTTTTACTTTTTACTGTTTTTTATTTTATAAAACAATTGTAGTGACCGTTTTCGTCTTTTTAGTTCCTGAAATTCGAGGAAATGTTCTAAATGGTCCTTGAGTTGATTAAAACGTTAGTTGACTAACGAAATACTATAAAGCCGTTATTAGTTTATTTGACATATTATATTGGTTTTATATTAGTTATTGATGATTTGGCGTGTGAGGGGACAAGTTTTTCTCTTATTCTCTCCCTCTCGATCTATTCCTACCTTCCTTTTGGGGAGTTTTAATTTGTAGACATTGACATTCTCTCAACTCTCTTTCTTCTTCTCTCCTTGTTGACACACACTGGTGTAAGAAAGAAGCTTCCTCCATGACCCATGTGACGCTGACTATGAACTAGGTCATGATCTGATTTCAGTTTCGTCTAGACACTTACTAGGAGTTCAAAGAAACATCACATCGAATTATGGTTATCAACATGGGTATTATGCACCTGATGAATTTTCGTCTGTTGTCACCCAACAAGTTATTGATGATGTAATTTACATCAGCAACATTTTGAGGTTCGTATACCTTAACGTGGTGAGAAGATGACCATCGTGTGAAACATAAGTTTTTGTTGGCTTTTAGCTGATAGTTTGGATCACTTTAGATGTATTTTTTATTTCAATATAATTTGAGATTAACTGTTTTCCTTAGGTCAAACTACATGTTTTAATGTTTTACAAATATATATATATATATATATATATATATATATATATATATATTAAACTCCATAGACAACATTTAAATTTAATTGGAATCTCACAAAAAAAAAAAAAACTTACTCGTGGACCAGGTCCATGAGTTCCACCGTACTTATGGTCCTAGTCCACGAGTCATGCATTGAGGCTGATGACATGGGTTTGAGTTTAACCCAATTTGAATTGAAGAAGCTCATGGACCCGATCATTTATGATTGCTTATTTTTGTCAACACTTTTTAGCTGATCTATTGAGACATTTGCTTTTATAACTATATTATTTTTGGAAAAAGTTTTCTCACAACTCAATTTTTTTTTTTTCATTTTAAAAAATATTATTTTACTTGTGGAATTAACACAAATTGACTTGAAAAAAATAAATAGTAAATTTTAGAAAGAATAATTGAAAAAATAAAATAAAATTTTAGAGAGACAAATAATGAATTACCAAATATCTTTATTTCTAAAGATTATGCAATGCTAATAGATTGTGAACTTTGTTGGATCTTTTGTACTTATTTAAATCCAAATTTTCATTTTTGTGGAATTTTGTTCTTACTAATATTTCTTCTCTTTCTTTCCTTTCTAACCTCTCCATAATTAGCATCTATCGACCACAAATCTTTAAGCAAGGCAAAGAGTTACTATCGAATATATCTCAAATACTTCTTTACATACGTATCTATAAAGCAAATTTTGTGTATCTATTTTTTAAAATATCATATATGTGTGTTTCGTTCGGGAACTAAATAGGCTATTTAGAAAGCACGCTGCCCCAATCTAAAGTTAAAAAAATATATATATCATGTTATCTTAAAAAAAAAAACCAAACCCTAGAATCATGTAATCTTGATATTCACTTGGATCCTCACAATCAGATAATCTTGTACTATCAATCTTAAAGTTAGATGTTCGATTTTTCACCTCATGCACTAACCTTTGGAAAAAAATGCAACTAATTTAAAACCTATAATTTCAACCAAATCTCTTCCTACTTACATGTTAAACTAAAAAAAATAAACAAATATTATAAAATGAATATCATAATTCACTAAGGATCATGTAATTAATCAAAGAATTGTTATATAGAAATTTAAAATCAATGGTTTAATAAGCTTCTTGAATGCAAGATTAAATTGGTACACTACACACGATGGAGTATATATTTTATAGTTGACTCCAACTATATATTACACATTTATAGAATATGTTTATGAGAAATATATATATATATATAGTACAATCTTACTTTGTGTTCATTAGTAGAAAATGCATAGCACCCTACACTTTATGAGGAAAGAGGTCATGTTTCATTACTAAAAAAGGAAAACATATCATTTTCATTGTTTATCAGAAATAATAAAATAATAATAGTTTATTTAAAAAATTATTTGGTTTGGAATGTCTTTAATTTATTCTGTTTTGTGGCGCTCCAAACGATCAGGTATAAAATCTCGCTAATCGATCAACAAGTCATGATTGTGGGGCTTGGTAGAATGTTCCTAAAATCTAATTTGTTCTCGTATTTGTGTTATTCACATCATTTACTACTTTGGCCCAAAAATTTAGAAGATTGCTCTAATATAAACGTCTCTTTTAAACTCTATGGCTAAATCTCGAATGTAATATTTTCTTTCTAATAATAATTGCTTTTTTTTATGTGTCTGTGGCACATTTACACTAACACGCGGATAGTAAATCATGTAAATTTTAATATTGATCTTTTTCTTTTTTACGTTTTCTATATTTGTTTGAACGTCTATTTTTAACACATTTCATATATAATAATGGACTACTTTTACGTATAGCAAGATAAACCAAAATATTTACCAATATAACAATATTTCACTGTCTATTAGCTATAGACTACCATAAATGTACTGATAGATTAAGATATTCTGTTATATTTATAAATATTTTCAATAGTTTAGTTTTATCATTTAAAATAATTTTTTTTTTAATTGTGATTCATATAAAGATTACTTCTCAAAATTTTCCATGGGGATGGAATGCACAAGTGATAGGACTATCTCTATAAGGCTAAAATGGTCATTTAAGAAGTATATGTAGTTATGAAACCCTCCTACTACAAACTTGAGATCTTTGAATTAGTTTTAAATGGCCTCTTTCGTAATTTTGCCCTAATAGCTATAATAATGAAATTTTTAATTTTTATTTAGATTAAGTTACAAATTTAGTGTTTATGATTAAAGATTTTTTTCTAAAATAATTTTTTAAAAAATTAGAATTTAGCTCCTATAACTTTTAATTAAAATTTAGTTTATAGAGACTATTTATAAAGATCTTGTCAAACAAAAAAGACTACTTATAAAGATTTTATCAAACCGTAAAAATTAAAATTAAACTTTTAAAACTATAAGAACTCAGCCTTAACTTCCTTAAAACAACGAGAATGATCAAATTTGTAAGTTAACAACCAAAAAAACAATAAAAATATTGATTTTGACACACCAACATTTTTAGTAATATGCTTTTTAATGTTCCATATATATAATATATATGTTATTAATTAATTAATTAATTTATTGCTTACGTGACCAACTTTATAAAGAATGGTGTTCTCTTCCAATCTAATGGTGCTCTATATTTTTCATCCTTTTGACTCTCTTTCTAATATTTCTCATTAGATTAATACGATCACCATTGATGAAAATTATAATTTTTAAAATTAATGGTATGGGACCAAGAAGTAAACTCCTATGGACATAAATTGAAAATTTTGAAAAGTATAGGTACAAAATTGATATTAATTTTAAACATAATATTAGAACGAGGGACCAAAGTGTGTAAATCTAACATAAAACTTTAATGGTATAAACTTACAAAAACCTAAATGTGTCACACCAAAGGTAGTGGACATCATAGGCTGTCAATGTTTGCTAGCTTTGTGTTTTGTCATCATGTATTTTTTAGCCTACACTTCTAATTTGTCAAGTCATTCATTCCCCTATTTATAATATTTGCCGTCACGTAAGTAAATTCAAATTTGAGGGCTTTTCTAATTAATTAATTAATATCTAATTATTTTCCTTTTAAACATCATCACCAAATTGTTGTTGCAACAATGACCACATATCTTCTTCATTCCATAACCCATTCTCCAATAGCTCCCCGCCACCTATCCACTCGTTCATCGCCTCTCCGACGTCACAGTCGTGTTCCATTAGCATCATCATCCCATCCTCCTCGCTTGTATCTACCATGTTGAAGTTCTGTGTCACATCTGAAACAGGTGAAACTTGAAGTTGGACCTATAACAAAGAATATGAATAAATTATTAAAATAAATCATAACCTACGTCCATAAAAGCTTTTGAATAAAAGGTCATTATGTTGTTTTAAGGATTAAGTAATGACTTTAAACCTGATCAGATATAGAGTCTGATGAGGAAGTTGTAGGAGCCACATGAGGGTTGACCCAATTAGACCCAGATGGCGACGATTGAGTCAACTCGAGAGGTGGGTGTGGTGGTTGGATAACATCAACGGTTGTCGTGGTCGAATCAGTTGAGGCTTGGATACGTTCCATCAAACGGGGCATCCACACGTATCGCATGGCGTCACGAAATTGCTTGCTATTCACGTCACAATTGAGTTGTTTGGCTTGCTTTTGAACCCTTGTTCTCCAATAGTTTTTTATCTCATTGTCCGTTCTTCCCGGTAAATATTGCGCTATTTTGGACCACCTGTTCCAATCACAATTCCATCATTTTTCCCCATTCACTTTAGTTATTAAAAAAACTAAATGAAAGTTCCCTTATTGACCCGTTAAGAAAAGATGCTCATTTTGAGCTTTTCTTGGGGGTTATTAAAAAAACACCCCCCCCCCCCCCCAATATATATTTCTTTTTATCTGGGTCATTATAAAGAACTGATTTTGTTATGTGGGCCATAGCAAAAGACTCCATTTTTAACCAATACCCATATGAGAATTAAAAAGAAAAAATCAATCTTTTAACTGGACTGTTACAAAAATCCTTCTTCTTCTTCTTCTTTTTAAATGTTTAGGTCATTAAAGAAAACTCCATTTTTTCATGTGGGTTATCAAAAGATTCCATTTTTAAGCAAATTATAAAAAAAAAAATTTTAAAAAATCAAACCTTGGATCATTTACCTGTTGCCCCAGCGAAAATGGAGTTCAAGAATCAAGAGCTGTTCTTGGAGTGTGATATTGCCACGCCGAACACTCGGCCTCAAATAATTTAACCATCTCAACCTACAGCTCTTCCCAGTTCTCTTCAAACCTACAACACAAATTTGACATAAACTTCCCCTCAAAAAATCCAATAAAAGTTTCTAGCTACGTCCCCAACAAAGGAAGAGATCAGAAATACGAACCGGTGCAACGAGCGACTGCGTTCCAACGGCCTTCGCCGTGGCAGTTAACGTAATTAAACAGAACAGAATCCTCCTCCGCCGTCCACGGCCCTTTCCGCACATCCATCTCCTCCTCCTCCTCTTTTATCCTCTGAGGTTCTCCAGACCTAAAACCTCTCATTTTAACATCCATAAATAAAAAAAAGAAAAACTAATTGTTTTTTTTAAAAAAAAAAAACCCTTAATTTCTAATCCAATTGAGAAGAGAAAAGGAGAGTGAAAGGATAATGGATTTTTTTTTTTTTTTTTTGGGTTAAGATGGAGAAAAGGAAAAGAGAGAGAGAGAGAAAGGAAAAAGGCTATGAAGATAGATCACTATATGATGATATATCCATCTATGTATTGTTTATATATATATATATATGTAAAAGATGAGATGAAAGTGGTAATCTAAAGAAAAAGATGATGTAAAATAAAAGTTTAATTAATCAAACTTAGATTAACATGTTAATTTAATTAAGTGTGATTAATTAAATGTGATAATATTTTGAGTATGAAAGGGGAGTTTCTTTTTTATTATTATTATTATTATTATTATTTAATTAGGAAAAATGAGGGGTTGTGTTTTAATGGAGTTGACCCTTTGACTTGTAATTTTAACATTTGGCAAACCCATATTGGCAACTTGGGGTAGGAGACTAATAATTAGAAGAATTGGAGGGGCCAAAAGGTGAGTCCAAGTCTTCTTTCCTTCTCCATTTCATCAACTTATCAACTTATTTTATTTTTATTTAAAAAAAAAGAAGATATTTTTGATTTGGTGGTTTGTTTGGAAGTCAGGTTTGCTATATGTTTTAGACTATGTGAGTGTGTATGTGTCAAATAATGATGGCAGTGTAGTCTAAGGTTTTCACAACCTAACCCCAATATTATATTTAGACTAAACTATACATAATACGTAGTATGATCATACTTTGTACTTCGTATCAAAAATATCTCTAAAGCAAATTTTATGTTAACGGGTTTTGTTCATCTTGTAATAGTAAGGATATTTTTCTTTTTTAACTATTTTTAAGTTTAAGGGTATATTTTTGTAATTTATGAGTATTTTTTAAACATAACATTACCCATTTTCATTCAAAATTAATGGTAAATGTATTTTTTAACTTTTTTTGAAAATTTAGATATTTAATTTTTTTAATATATAATTAAGCTTATATTTATGTTGGGTTTTCTCTTTGATAATTGTGTTGCTTTAAAAGTTTAATTTTAATTTTTATGTTTTGGGTTTTTCTTTTCAATTCAAATCTTGGTTGAGTTGACTAAAATAATATATATGTCAAAGTAGATGGTGTAATTTGTCACATACAATACTTTGAATTTTGAAACGATTGGTTTTTAGTACATATATATATC
The DNA here is from genome assembly GCA_037974625.1 of Cucumis cinereus. Classification (NCBI taxonomy): domain Eukaryota; kingdom Viridiplantae; phylum Streptophyta; class Magnoliopsida; order Cucurbitales; family Cucurbitaceae; genus Cucumis; species Cucumis cinereus. The sequence goes on along the minus strand of JBBPDJ010000001.1, from coordinate 14,191,273 downwards.
AGTTGAGTTAGGAGAAACATTCGATTATAAGAAAGTAGCTAGATCAACTCATAGATAACATATAGAAATTTTCTTATAAATTACTAAAAAAATTGGTTAAAAAAAACTTTTGTTGCTTAAATTTTTATAAAAGTAACAATTTAGTTCCTGAACTTTGGTTTGTAACGAATTAGCCCTGCATTTTCAATTTTGTATCAATTCAGTCCCTGAACTTTCCTATGTAACAATTTAGTTCTTTACTTTCAAATTTGTAACAATTTAGTCCCAACATAAAAAATTATCAAAATTTAATATCAAATTTTAGTATTTTATGATATAGATATTGTATATTTTATAAAATTATTGAGTCTCTAAGTACTATAAATTTATGTATGCAAAAAAATCTCATTAAATTTTTCACATTTAATTTCATAGTAGAAACTAAATTGTTACAAAATTGAAATTTAAAAAACTTAATCACTACAAACTAAAGTTATTCCGGACTAAATTGTTATTTCTATGAAAGCTTAAGGACTAAAAGTGCTTTTTAACCTTAAAAGAAATTGAGATGATTTTGTAAACGAGAAGATTCTATTCCATCCTTTGATTTCTAATTAAATGTGTTCCATGACTAATGGAAATCAAATTATATAGTAGAAGATGCTTCTTCTAGAAAAAAAAAAAAGGATTAATTAGATTGAAAATTCTAACACAGAAGAAAGTCTACATGTCTCAACAAAGTAGAGCATGAAAATATTCTTGTAAATAAAACATTTTTTTTTTCAAAATGATGTAATATATGTCTATCTCTCAACCATGCTGATTTCATAATTATAATTTGTGGTTTTTTTTTTAATTTTCAACTCAATTTTCAACCATACTTTACAACTTGATTTGGTCTCTCCCTCTCTTGCTTTTGTTTTTGTTTTTTTTTTTTTGTTTTTTATAGATTTATATATATAAAAAAAAAGGTAAAATTTAATTTAATTTAATGCTACATGGATGAAAGGAAATATTCAAAATTGGTGTTAGGTGGGCAAGAAAAAAATTGCAAGAAATTGTTTAATTTGAAGAGAGAAATGAATAAATAAATAAATAAGTCAATAACTGGCTGGTGCAACTTTGACTATTGGGCCAATTTTTTTTCTCATTCCTCCTTTGACAAAATATAGAACACCATTAGCAACTTCATGCATGAAGTTTAACCAAATTATTTTAACTATAATTTTTAATAATAATAATAATAATAATAAGGGAGCTTTGTGCTTAACTTGTTGTGTGAGGTGGGTTGTGAACTTTTTGGTTAACTTGTTTTTGTTAAGGGATGGAGGGTGTTTGCTTAACTTGTTGTTTAGGGGTGAATGATTTTCCTCAACTTTACCTTATTTTGGAAAGTTGAATGAGTTTCTATGGAACTTTTTAGTTGGAATGTAAGATCTTTTGAATTTTGTAACAATGTGTTTTACTTGTGATGTGATTGTAGGTAAAGAGTTTTTTGAAGATGACGTCTGTAAATGATTGTTGGAGATGGCATCTTCTCTAATGTATTTATTAATTCAAAAGCCCTTTGTAGACTATTACGTAAACCTTTTTATAATTTTCGTTACAAAATACACTAACACTTTGTGTTACATCGACGTTGTGTTACAACTTAGTTATTTAATATTGTCGTTTGGTTTGATTATATTACATTTATTAATTGGCTTGACATAATTTCTTTTCTCCAAGAATATCTTAATTATTTATGGGTGAAAATACTTTCCTTATTTGTTGAGATATTCTTGGAAAGATATTGTTTTTTAAAGAAAGATATTGTTTCTTTAAAAAAATGGTAAAATCTTCTAAGGAATTAAATCTAAAAAGATTTAGTTTGCTTATATATCTTGCTCTTAGACTTCAACCTAGAGCAGCTTTCGTGATTGAGATTAAGAGAATACAAGGTGTGTTTGCTATGTTTCTGTACTTCATGCGTAAAATATAAAGAGTGTATTTTTATCTTCCACCTTGTGGCTTGAGATTACAAGGACGTGGAAGTTGTTTACTGTGTGTACCTCTTGAGGGGGAGATCTTCGTGACATTCATCTTGGAGTATGTAAACAGGGGGAGCCTGTGATTATATGAGATCTTTGAGAATACAGTATTGACAGTTTGTTAGACGAGTGGGAGATTCGTGGAGACAAACAACATCAGAGAAGATGTCTCTGAGTGTATTGTGCTACTGAAGTTATTATCTTATGTTATAACAAGAGTTATAACCTTATGAACTTTGAGAAGTTTACTGATAATAATAATAAAGATTTCTTCAGGGTGAAAACCCCCAGACGTAGGCTTATTGTCGAACTGGGTTAACAATGTCTCTGTGTTCATCACTATTACTCTATACTCGTGCTTATGTATCCTAATTAATTATAGTGTAATTACTACTACGAGGTCCTAATTGTTTTTCAAATTAATATGTTTTGAATTTTAGTGGAAGAATCTGCAAAAGAAATTACTCGGTTGACAGTTAAAACAAATTAAAAGTTGCAAAAAAAAAAAAAACGGTTGAAGAAACGACTCCCGACAGCCACCACCATCGGGAGATAACTTACAACTTTTGATGCGTCCTAGGGGCCATCGGGAGTTGTCAAGAACACTCCTGACGACGTTCATACACTGTTGGAAAACTGTATCATCCGATGGCCCCTAGGATGTGTAGGGAGTTGTATTCCCAACGAGTTTTTTCCTACTACTATGCAGACGAACATAATGTCGTAGAAAGTTTATTCTTCGACGCATTATTGGACATTTTTTTGGTGAATTCGATCGTCGGAAGATCGTTCCTTTCTTGTAGTGAGAGTCTATCCACGTCTATCTATGATAAAAACTAATACAAGTTTACTATGATAAAAATTAATGGAAGTCTATCAGTGTCTATTCGTGTTTTTTTTCTTTTACTATTTTTATAAATAGTTTGAAATTTTTTCGATCGGTGAAATTTTTTCTTTTTTTTTCTCAATTTTTGTAAAACATAACATCCAAATTCCACTCACTCACTCCAAAGAACATATAGGGTGGCAAAGTAAATATCTAAATCTTTAGGGTTTCTTTTCACATATATATAGTTAAAACAAAAGTCAATGGAAGAATCTTGAGAAAAATAATTCTATTAGGACCCTTTAATTTAATTTAATTTCACGTTTTTGCACCCTAAAGAGAGACTAGTAGCAAAAGATGCCAAAAATGGTGGGTAGAAAAAAAAAACAAAATTCCCATTTGACACTTGGACCCCTCTCATTGTTCTTGGCTTCCAAACCCTATCTTAATTAATTTAAACAAGAAAACTATGAACAAATTCCCCAATATATATATAGTTTAATTTAATATATGTGGAAACCATGGACCAATTATAAAATATATTATAAGAATCAATGACGACCATTTCACATGTACGGAACTAACTTATAACATTGCTTAATTGGTCAATGTTAAATAATATTCATAAATTACTACTATATTTTGTCTAATCTAACTATATAATACTTTTGTGGTTAAGTATAAAACTTTAAATGTGTTTATATGAATATTTTCTTTTATTTAAAATATAACCATCTTTATAATTTGTACTTAATTTAAATATTGTTCTTTGGTTTAAGACCTACTTTGTTCTAAAACTTCTCTTCTAATTTATTGACCTAATGGAGTTATCTTTTACACTAAGTTTTTTTTTATATAAAAAAATAGTTTTACTCTATAAACTTATATTTAAAAAAGAACATTATTTTAGAATATGTTTAGGTTGACTAAGACAAAAATATACTTTTTTAAAAAATCATCTTTATTTTAACTCTGTTTTACTAAAAAAAAATATTTAAAATATATCAAACGCTAGTTTGAGTGGTTGTCAAAACATTTCAATTTTTTTTTTAAAATAACCTATTTTTAAAATTAAATTGATGAAAAATTAAACCGAAATATAGCTTCATTAGTCTCTATCTCTAATTTTCCAAAACATGAGTAGATGCAGAGAAAAAAATAGTAGTGTCAAGTCAAGCACTAATTTTCTTTTTCCAAAAACCAAAATTAAATTTGTTTTTTCTCACTGTTTTCAAAATTAGATTAAAAATATTGAAACAGAAAAAGAAAAACTTGTTTTCAATTCCTTTCAGAAAAAGAAAAATAAATATGAACATAATGAATGAGTCCTTAAATTTTATTTAAACATGAGACAAGAATTTACCTTCTCAAATTATGTTTAAATTTAAATACTGGTTTTGGTTGCAATTGATAATTGAGCATCCCATGATATTGTTAGGATCTCATATGATATGAACGTTAATAATATGTCAACCTAATTAAGATCATGTACAAGTTGCACCGGATTCTTTTCGTATATAAATTTTCTTTTAAAAAAAACTTAAGATTATAGAATAGAGACCCTAAATTAAAATTCAAAAGTAGTTTTGTTTTAAGATATCCCAACATTAAATAAAAATGTTATTAACATCTTGGACTGTCAATGGACTTGGAACGAATTTTCCCAAGCATCACTCAACTTGGTGGATCGGTAATCTAATTCCACAAATTAGTCAAAAGAATCGAAAGACAAAAATTAGGGTTCCATTTACTATTGCAAAACATTTTGTGTCAATACATTATGTCATAATTAATATTTATCATTTTATGATTGATTACTTTTTTGTTTAGTTACTGTACAATCTATAGAACATATCAGTTTGAAATATAGGTTGTCCAATATGCTTTGTTCCTATATATTTTGAATCTAATTAAGATATTATTGTTCTTTTTACCATACGTAGGGGTTTTAGGTAGGGTAAGAAAATTGCATTTGATTTCAAGTTCGATAATTTTAATTAGAAAAGAAATCGATCAAATTAATTTATGAGAATGTCGATGATGCATGTGACGACATAGTTGAGATATTATAATGCACGTATACATTTCCTTCTTAACTCTGTTTTTTTTTCTTTTTTCTTTTTTTTTTTTTGTTAAAGAAAGGTATAAAATGATTAGAATAACAAAAAGAGATATGCCTTTTATGTAAAACATGTTTAGATTAATTTTAATGTGTGTTTAGACTAAGTAGTGCAGCGTAAGCCATATCAACGAAATTATTACTTTTAGTATTTTAATTTGTATAGCACCACACATATCTTGCCTATAAGAATATGATTGCAATAATATATATATATATATATATATATATATCAATCTGAATGTCATCAACAGTGAGACTAAGGTTATGTTAATTTAATTTAATTATTGGGGGATACTTTTTGGAGGAACGAATTAAGATAAATTAAACTTTAATGTTTACGAGTAATTATGTCCTCAGAGAGTTGTGGAATGAAAACTTTTCGGAAGTGTTTGGACCGTTGGGTTGGTACATATAGTGAGAAGTTCATTATTATAGTTCGTAGATTATAATGGTATGTGTTTAAGGTGTTGGCTATTTTAATCAAGATTATAAGAATCCATATTTTGGCTGCGAACTATTTTAATATGAGTAGGAAATAGTAGATACGGTAACAAAAAAAAAGTTGATGTGTAGAAATTAGAAATCACGGTAACAAGTAATGATTTGAAATAGTAATATTATAGTTAATCGTAGATTATAATAGTTTGAAACACCAACTATTATAATTGGTCATGGAGTGGGTTATACAAGTCTACTTCACCCACGTAGAATAGAAACCCAAACACCTTTTAAAAGTTTACTAAGTTTTGAAACTATATATATAATTTTGTAGAGTTTCACCTGATGAGAGATCAAAATATAAACATATCATGCATATAATATATTATGAAACTTATATATGAGCAGAGATTAAAATATCAATGTTGATATTAATATCAATATTACAATTATTATATGGATACATTGATACAATATCGATATCATTGAATACTTCTATTAATCGTCAAAAAAATTGTTTAAATAAATAATTTTTAAATTAATAGTCAAGTTTTTATTTTAGACATATAGTTATTAGTATTCTTACATTGACATAATAGGGATTTATAATTTATTGAGTTTGGATTGGTCCAATCTAGAGTCATCTTAATTGTAATTAAAAATGATAAAATTGGTTGGAGATGATATGCCAATTGAGTGCATGACCATATCTTTGAATACAAAGCTTTTTAAACTTTTTTTTCCCACCTAGATCCCACCATTCAAAGTAATAGACAAAAATCTTATTTTTTATAATCCACCTTGGATTATATTCCACATCCATCAATTGAAATTAGGGTTAGAAATTCTACGTTTAGATGTCGGTTGAACTATACTGTTATAATGATTTTATTTTCAAGCTCTATATCTTTACCAATATATAAATATTGTCGTATTTTATTATATACTACCAAAGTGAGACATAAAGACTACTAACATATATACCATATGTATTTACAATTAAGATTTGTGGTTCGAATTTATCACTCCCTCTTGTCTCAACGTAATTATAATTATCAGGTCGTATAACCATATATTTTTCAATTTGTCCCTTACGTGCAATGATCGTATAAAACGACCTAGCAATGTTATACTTTGTACCCTTCTCTTTGAATGTGGGGTAGGATTTCATCCTATTTCAAAATTTTAAAAGAGTTAATAATGCATCCAAAGTTTAGAGATGTGCATTAAATTTGGAGGGGTGTGACAAATATTGATTTAAAATCTTGAGTTGATAGAAAAGAATTAGAACTATCATTGTCAATATCCCTACACACTACTTGTGTAAACATTGGTGGTTTGTGCTGTGGAAGGTCCATGGCATCCGGAGGTAATGCCAACTCAAAAGCCTCTCCTTTTAATTTCTTCTTACTTTGTCAAGTATTATTTGATGGGACTTATAAGTTGAACTTTTCAACTTTTTAAATTTGTCTTTTGATTCGTTTAATTAGCAGCCTTAATTCTTTAGGTTATAATAATTACTAACACAACAAAAAAGCCTATTATAGTAGAACCCTAGCTAGATCTAGGGTTAGGTTCAATTTGATGTATTAACTAGACTAGCTTTTCTAGATTCTTTTTTAAGTTAGCAAAGTTGAGAAGTAAATTGGATATTGATGCATTATCTCTCTAGCTAGTAGTAGTAGCTAGCAATGTTTCAAATCTTTATCACATTTGTTAATAATGATATGGATAAGGTTTGGTTTTAAACTTGGACTGTTTTTAATAAACTAGGGTTGTATGTAATTAGGGTTAGAGTTGTAAAGAATCATTGTCTTTTTTTTTTCTGTACATTTGAAAGCTACCCTTTTATCCTTTGATCATGTTAAAAGAGGTTCATGAAAATAGAAAATTGAGTACCACACAATTTGATTATATAATATTTGTGTTTATTTGTTATTTCTTACAATGTGATTCTTATGATATATGGTCAAAGAGGGGGAAAAAGTTAACCTAAATTAACCACACAATTGGTGGATATTTAACTCCATTTAGAAAAATATATATGAAAAAAGATCCTTTGACCTAATATGGCATAATCTAGACATTCTTGGTTTGAGGTGAGAAGGATTAAAAGTGTAATACTAAATTCCATGTTTGTTAGAACTCATATTTAAGCCATAGGAAGAAACAATTTTTTTTAAAAAAATGACTATGTTTGGTTCGTGATTCAAAAATTATTTAGAAAACAAAGAATTTAGTAGAAGATAAAAAATGAACTTTATTTTATTGTATTTTAAATCACGTTTGGTTTCAATTTAAAATTTTTAAAATTTATATTCAAAATTCAAAATTTATGTTTGATCGTGAATTTGAAAATGGAATAGTTATATCCTATATGTACATAAGTTTTAAAACAAAATTTTAAAACAAAAAAAAAACGAAAATTTATTGTTTCTTGGAAATTGTTTTAAAATAAGTATACCAAATATGTTTTAGTTCTTTTTTTTGTATTTTTTATTTTTAAAAACATAAAAACGAAAATGAATCACGAACCAAACAAGGCTTTAACCTTCCATCTAATCTTTCGAGGACTTAAACAATTACAATTACATATCTTAATTAAAAGACTCCATATATATATATATTTATATATTTATGCACTAAATCTCCCTTAACTAAAAGGTGTTTTTGTAGCCCCTGCTCTTTCTCCTATTTAATAAGTTCCTCTTTTTTGGCTTAACCTATCCTCTAGAATGGAATACATCACTATTGATAACAGGTTATGATGTGTTAAGAATTCTATGTTGAAAAAGTTAAGGAAACTCACACTCCTTTCTAAGATAGATGTGCTCACTTCTCCCACTAACAATTGATTTTGAGATGAAACCTTATACTATCAAGCATGGTATCAAAGCTCATAAAGCTCAAATTAGTATTTGGTCCAAAAAGAGGCATCATCTCGAGGAACATGTTCAAAACCCCACATTGAAAAAATCAAAGAGACTCACACTCCTTTATAAGATAGAGATGAACTACTACTCCACTCATTGTCAATTGGTTTTGACATGGAACCTCATTCTATCAAACATGGCATCAAAATCCGCCCAAACGTATAGCATGCTTACAAAAAAGACCCTCCAAAATATATCAACATGTCTAAAAACTAAAATTATCGATTACAATTATAATATTCGAGACCAGATTTACACATAGTATGATTACAAAAGAAAAAAGACCTTATTAACATTGAAAATCAAATTTTCACTAAATTTGGCCCTATCATTATCGGTTCAGCTATGCTTGTGTTGACAATACAACGATATCGATCTATTTGGATAAAGAAAGAGAGCATGTAGTAGCTAAAATGATATGAAAATGTATAAAAAATTGCCACGTTGATTTGAAAAGTTGAAGACAAAGAGAGAAGAGATCCTAATAATCAAAGGATTTAAGAATCAAATCTTTTAGCTCAACCGCCCAAAGTTGCGTTTGTTTGTTGTAAACTTAGCTTATTTGAAGCTGTCTTCTTCAAACTCTCAACACTTTAAAATTTTCTATTACCTTCTATGAGGCTTACAGCTATCATTGCAAAAACATTAAAATATCTTATGCAAATCAAAAGTAAATCCAACTCATCGTCGTGTTAAAAACCCTACACGTATTTGAAAGAAGTGGCCGATTTTGGAATTGCAAAAATTACTTTTGTTACATTATTCTTGAATTTAGACGATGTAAAACTCTCTCGTTTAAGTTGATGATTCGTTGATTAAAAATCGATATGATTTGAGAGTAATATTGAATATGACAAAAGTGGTTTTCACTCGGAAATATTGTTTAGATTCTTATTTGTTTGGCTTTTTTTTTCAATAGTGAAGAATTCCATAAATGGTTTTGATTTGAAAAAATAAAAATCAAAACTTTCAAAATTACATTATGAAACACAATTTTGGGGAAAAAGAAAGTGAAAGTGACAACTCATTCAAAGTGATATAGTTCATCATTTCCATTTTTTTCTTTTTTCTTTTTTATTAATCATCGCACCAAATGGGGGCGATCTTGGTGGTAAAGTGCTTATAATATTTGAAGGGAAATTTATCATCTTGATTTTTCCATTTTTTTTTAAAAAAATAGCTAAAATATGCATCTTTTGAACTCCAGTAAAGGAATACGTGTTAATTATTGGGTATGTTTATTTTGGCTCTCATCTTAAATTTATATTTGTTTTAGTACAACAATCGTAGAAGTGGACTATCCAACCTCTTACTTAAAAAAAAATAGTGCATATGTCAATTATCATTGAATTTATTCATCTTTGAATAATTTGTTTTCTTGTTATTCTAGCTTTTTTAGGAAAATTATTGTAAATGGCAATAATGTCGAATTTTCTTATAAAATATAGCAAAATTCCATATTCTATCAATGATAGACACTAGTCAAAGTCTATCGATTTCTATCAATTATAGATCTGAAATTTTGTTGTATTTTGCAAACATTTTAGTTCATTTTACCATATTATTTGAAAATGACTCTAATTTATAAAGTTTACTTAATTATATATATCTAAAATATTATAGAGAACTTAGTTGCATTCTAAAAATTGAAATGAGTAGCTTTCATGAACATTTTTAATTTTTTTAAAAAAGTTGCTAATATTTTAAAACCACTTTATAAAAAAGTGAGGGAACTCAAAAAAGAAAAGATTATGTATTTCTATTTTGGCTAAAATTTCAAAAGTGTATTTTTAATCGCTTGAATTTTAATTTTTAGTTTATTGAAAACCATGTTTGTTTCTTACCATTCATTATCAGTTAAATTCAAAACCAAAAAACAATTTTTTTTTCCTGAAAATTACATTTTCTTTTAACTTGACTTGATTTTTTAACACACCACTATAAAATATCGATAACATTAAAGAAAATCGTAGATCAAAGATCGTAGTATTTATAAACTTAATCAAGGTCGGGCATTTGAAGTCAAATTTATATATTGATTTCGAAGGATATAATTAAGAAAATATACAGTTGAATTATCAAAAGAAATCCAAGTTCTCTTTTGTTAAATAGAATAGACAAGCACACAATGGAGACCTTATACAAGATGTAATAAATAACATTGTTAATATATATATATATATATATTCTTATATACATACACACACATATAAGCATAAGTCAATTCAAAATTTATTCAACATTCAAATGTTGAAATAATAAAATATAAAGAAGAAGAGGCCTAACATTCTTTGAATCATTAATATATCAAAAAAACAAATATATATATATATATATATATATATATAATTGTGTGGAGATTTAAATTAATTACTTGTAAGGACTCCCAACTAGGAAAATAAACAAAGAGAGGGGTCTATATTCAGTGGAACTTGTAAGTGACTAAGGCCCACATTCTAAAATGACCTCTATCATTATTAATTTCAACCTTTACATTTATGTTTTATTTACCAAATCATTTAAATTTAAATTTAGAATATATTTCTAAGTGTTTTTAAATATTTAAAATACTTTTAAATACTATGTTCATGTTCAAACATTACAACACATTTGGAAGTTTTCTTCAACATATATGATATCCGAACAAACCCTAAATCTCGTTAGCTATAAGATGTCAATGATATACGGTCTACTCGAGTTTGTTTTCTATATGGGAGCGTTAATACGTTAGAATAAAGTATATATTTTATTGGGCTATGACGTTAATTTTTTAAAATAAAATAAATAAAATATGGCACCATAATAATTTTTGTGTTTTCTATTTTTTTCTAGTTTATCCCAATAGAAAAATGATAGATATGGTTTGTATACTAATATATACTTTTTATCTACCTAACTTAGAATGTGTTATAGTTTTAATAATCTTATATATTTAAAAAAAAAAATGATAACTAAAGGGCACATGTGTACATTTGATCATGATTAACACCTAATTAATTAATTTTATTTTTCACTTATTTTTAAAGGAAATTTTGAATTTTACAACTAAACTTTGGAATGAAAACTGTTTTTTATGTTAAAACTTTTTGACTAATTTTTTTTATTTATGTTAATTAAAAAAAAAAGGTAGTATATGACAAATTATAGTTAGCTAAGTTCATCGACAAAGCGACAAAGTCACGTTAATGTTTTTACCATCATCATTAAAATTAATTATAAAAAAATCCAATTATGACCTATATATGTGAAAATGACCCTACAAATTACTCCTAGCTAGGTAAATTTTATTATATTAAAGTTACAAAAGTTTAATTTTTGCCATCATATTCTATATTCTATATAGTTAAAAGAAAAAACTATATAGTAGATATATAATTTCATGTTAGAATGGTATAGCAGACAACTCCACTAGTACTCTGATTGTCTTATTTTAATATATAATGTAAATCACATTAATTATATTATTACAAAACTATATATTATAACTTAGCATTCTTTATGCTTCTCTTTTGAAAGTCAAACTAGAAGCTTCTTCTTCCACTACAATTCAATAATATGGCTAAACCCTAGAATTGATGAGTAGCCTACAAAAAAGTTAACCCTTTGTTTTTATTGGCTAGCTGATTATAACCAACCAATGGATTCATTCAAATATTTTGAGTTTTGCATTTATTATTTTGATGATTCAAAAGATATATTTTGATCAACCTAACCCTAATCAATAAGATCATTATTAGGGTTTATAAGTTTTGGTCAGCAAAGGAAAAATAATAGTACAAGTTTGATTTGGTTAGGTTAAGGATATTATTTGTTAGGCTAGTTGCCTCATGTTTGCAGGTCAACCAAAAATTAAAAAGAAAAAAGGTCTATATCCAATTAATATATTGTAATATATATGTATATGGATGAGTATAAACCCAAATGTTTGTTTAATTTGGTAATTTGATTCAAAATTGGCCTTTGGAGTTACTTCTAGGTCATAAGCCATTATATATTTGACTTAAAAGATCATATAAAGGGCACTATATTGGATGAGCTTGAAGTCAAGACCGAGATTATCATCTGTTTGGAGCAATGAGTTGATTATTATAGTTTTAGGTTATTATAGTTAGAGCTATAATTGTTTATGTTTGTAATGTATATTATTATAGTTTGGATTATAATAGTATGTGTTTAAGGTGTAAACTATTTTAATTTGGAAAGGAAATAGTAAATATTGTCGCAAAGAAAAAAAAATGATGAATGTAAAATAATAATTAAAACGGTAGCAAATAGTAAATAATTTAGTAAATTAAAGTTTTGAAATAGTGTTGACTGTAGCATAAGAGGTGGTTGTTTTAGTTTTAAGATAGTTATTGCCACAAACGTCCCTTTACTGTTTATGTGTTAGCTAGGGATTCAAATAATTAAGGAGTCGTTTGGGAGCACCAACTAGAAGTTGTCCTCTTTTTGGGCACCAAGTATAATAGTGGTACGTACAACTCTTTATAACCTACAATTAAATGTAGTAAATAATGTTTCAAAGTCCTCTTTTACTACAATAACCTACAATCATTCTCTCTTCTTTTTTTCTTTGTTATAATGTTTACTATTACTTACTCAAACACAAATAATTTACACCTTAAACACAAACTATTATATAACTCGAACTAAAATGATATCGACCCTAAACACTAACTAATATATTTTACTGACTATATTAACTAACTCAACGTTTCAAATGCCCTTAAAAGATTCTCATGATAACTTATTGAAGTTATTTGTAATATCTACTATCGTAGTATCTTTGATATTAGGGTCTAGTATCAATGCTCTTGATTCTTACTATTATGGTTCATGACTAAATGGATTTATTTTTTAAAGAAAATTGAAAATCAACTTTATTTCTATTCAATATCTTTTCCTCTCATATTGATTTCATACTTTTCTTATGATCTAATAAACTTAGATATAGATATTATAATCCATAAAAATTTAATTATATATAATTTTAACAAACTCTAATTTGAATTCAATTCTTTTTCAAAAAAAAAAATTGAGTCCAATTAGTTTTCTTTTCCTTTTGAAAATTTAGATATTATGGATTTACGTTTTAGTTTCTTCAAATTCAATTAAATAAAAAAAATTGATGCATACTTCGTTGAGATATTTTCAAATATATTATAATAAACAAAAATATTTACAAAATATAGTAAAATTTCAGATTTCATTAATGATAGTCATTGATTGACACTCGTAGACTTCTATCAGTGTCTATTAGTCTATCAATTACTATTGAACTAAATTCACTTTGACATTTCAATAGAGTTTAGCCTTTAAAATCTGCATCTCGTCCCTTGTTCACTTTTTTGTTTTTTTTTTCAAAAAAAAAAAAACCATCAACCAACAAAACCAATGAATCCCATCTCAGCCCCAACAATATTAGAGAGGCAAGAGGAATAAGTTCCAATCCAAAGAGACGCAATAAGGTGATTGATTGATGAGATTTTTAAAAAATCATAAGAATTATCCTAAATAATTTTATTTTTTAAAACAAAATATTAATTATCAATGTTTTCTTTCTAACTTTTAACAATTTTTTAGGAAAAAAAATCTTATCAAAAGAATTGTAATAATTATTTTAATTATCATTTAAAAATGGGATGTTTAGATATTAAATACGTTTTCAAAACTTATTTTTAGAATTATTTAAATTTTGAAATATTTTTATTAATAGAATTTAATGTGATTTTCAGTCTAAAATATCTTTTTGGTGGCCGGTTGAATAATATTTTCATATTTACAAGATATTTGAGAGAGTATATATTTATTGTAATTGCAATAATTAGTTGAGATTAATTTTTTTGCATTTGAAGAGAGAAACGACATTATAGTCATTTTTTTATTTACGTTAGTTTAACATTTTTTTAAAACAAAAAATAAATAGGGAGATTTTTCCAAAATAATGAAATATTGTGTGTTTGAAATATACAAATATACAAATAAAAAAAATTGACAAAATATTCATCATAAATCGTAATATATATCTAATATATTTTCACGATATCTGATATGTATATCATTATCATGTAATGTTTATATAATGATCTAACTTATTTTAGTTCGTCTATTATAGTTCATATTATTATTTTTTATTATTATCTTAGAATAAAAATTAAATAAACAACTGGCTCTACCATCTATTTATTTTTAGAAAATAGTGCATGGTTTATTTGGAAATATTATACGGGTAAGTATATTTAATATATACGGGAAATATTATACTAGTTATATTTTATACTCAAATACAACTAGTTTCACACAACAACCAATTAAACATTGAGGTTGGGTTGAGTTACTCATGAACTTTTATTTTCTATCTTTGTTGGTTTCACATATTGTTTTTGTAGATTCATTGTTATTTTAAATATATCTAAAATATTTTAACAATGATATGAAATATACCAAAATATATAAATCACCGTATAATCTAATATATGAAATATATCATGATATATAAATCATATATTGACTTAATTTTTAACATAAATATTGAATTAATGTTCAATATATAAAATATACCACAATATATAAATCACGAGTTTCGTTCATAGCCTACGTTTTGCTCATCCATTTGTCATTTGAAGTCCAGTGTGGTCGACAGTTTGATCGTTGGTGATCCGTTGCCGGTTTGGTTGTGCCATGGGTTGCTATGAAGGTGGAAAGAAGAGGGTAAGAGAGAAAAAAGAGAACGTGGGATGAAAAAAAGATTGGGATAGTGAGAGAATTAATTAGGTTTTGAAAAACAATTTTGGGTAAAACAAGATGGCACATAACTTTTTTTTAAAGGTTGTTTAAGTAAAGACAAGGTAGGGATTTGAACCCGAGACCTCTTGAATCTCAAATGGATACCGGTACCAAGCTCTTGATGACATGACACATAAATTAAGGAAACTTTCCTTCTTTAAAATATTTTAAAATATGAGTAATTGATTATAGGTTGGAGGACAAAAAAGAAATCCACCTATAATATTTATGTAATTAAGACCTAAACTTAAACATTTTTGTAAATAAAAGAAAAATGGAAAATAAATGTCATATAGAGTATTTGTTGAGGTCATGTGTGTGTTATCCTTCTTAAAATCATTACAAAAGAACTAGGCCCAGTCCATTCATCTAGCCCAAAAACTCAGCCCAATTCTACTAAAAAAGCCCTAAAACCCATCATTTTCATCTTCCTCTGTCTCTCTTCACACGTGCTTCACCTCCCCCCTCACTTTTCAGCGTTACGGCCGGCTCCGCCGTGTTTATCCGTTCAGTATCGCCGCCGCCTCTCTTGTAGCCAATGTGAACTGGATTTTTTACTCTATTGTTACCGGTGTCTCTCAAATTCATCTTTATATCTATTTTCCTCTTCCTCTCTCTCTCTCTTAACCTCTCTTTCAGGCATTATCTTACGCTCCTTCTCCGTCTGATTCTTTCTCTCCAAAACCCATTTCATTCTTCCTAAAAAATTTAGTCTTCAGAAGACCCCCCTTGCTCTGTTTGATTTAATTGTAAGATTCACCACTGTTTTCATACTTGGGTGTGAACTCTCTGTTTTTGCTGAATTGGTTTGATTATTTTGTTCTCATTTGATTTAATTATGTGACATTTTGTTTGTTTTTATTTTATTTTTTTAGTAATTTATTGTTTTCTTGTATCTGTTTTTTGATACATTTGGCTCTTTGAGTTTTTGCAATTGTAATTATTTGAGTTTAGTTCTTGTGGGGTAATTTTGTTTCTGTTTTATACATCATGTAGTATGGATTTAAGTTTCTCTTTCCCTTATCATTTATGTCTTCGCTTGAAACCTGATGTCTTGCATTGGTTTCCTTTATCCAGAGCCTGAAGAATTTTGTTTTGGTTGGAACTATTAGCTTTAGAGAACATCCAGATGTTCTATCTTAGCCGAATTGAGCACACACTACGTGTACCTCCAAACTTGCTTCATCTACCTATTCTTGATGCTATTAAGGGTGAGTTGGAGAAACTATTCCTAGATAAGGTTCGTGAAATTTTTGTTTGTAAGCTTGTTGATTAACCTTATTCAATTTTACCATGTGCCTTGGGATCAACACTTTTACTGAGATGAGCTTTGTCATGTAGGTGGTTGCAAACTTGGGGTTATGTATTTCTGTTTATGATATAAGATCGGTTGATGGGGGCTTTATCTTTCCCAGCGATGGTGCTGCAACATACAAGGTATTCTTGCATTTATCTTTAAAGATTGAACCTTTACATTGAAGTTTCTTTGTTACTTAGTGTCAGTGCATATGTATGATATAATTCTGGTAGATAAAAAAGGGTCATGAGTTTAATAAAGAACTTAGAGTGAATGAGTTCAATTCATAGTGGTCACCTACCTAAGATGTAATATATTACAAGTTTCATGACGTCTAAATGTTGTAGGGTTAGACGAGTTTTTCTGTGAGATTAATCGAGGTTCGTGTAGGCTAATTTAGACACTCACGAATATCCAAAAATGTATATGCATATTTGGTATCTAACATGTAAGGTATACTTTTTTATCAAGCAGAAAAGGAAAATGCTTTTGTGCTTCAACATGTGAAGTCAAAATCACATAATAAACTTTGGTCTCTTCTTTATCCATCTATCTTATGAACTATTTGTCTTTTCACTATTTGTCATTTAACTACTCTTGTCATTTGAAATCATTGGTTTTGTCAAACTACATCGGGGATACTTATTCATTGGAAATATGATGACCTGAGTTTTATGTGTGGATATTTTGGCAGGTTGTGTTCACGTTGATTGTGTTTCGTCCATTCGTAGGGGAGGTAATTATTGGAAAAGTTCAAGAATCAAATGAAAATGGTTTGCGAAGTATGTAATTTCTTTTTTTTTTTAACTTTCTTAAAGAATGTATATTTCTCTGTCATGGTTTTTTTTCTCTTTTGATTTGCATGTCTTAGTCTAACATTTTAAATCTTGTCGCATTTTTCTTCCTATTAAGTTTACATTTAAAATTAGTCCCTTTGTATAAGTCTTTCGAGGCGGTTGGTTCATTAGTGATTAGCAGGAGCTCTGGTGTAGATTTCCAAAATGAGTTGTTTTGCTGATTGCTCCAGCAGTCTAGATCTATATTCTCAATTCTCAGCAATGTTAGAAATGCTGGTGGTTAATCATACCAATATATACATATATATACACGCACACAAGTATTTTGTTAGGTTTTCAAGTTGATGATTGATAACATGTTTGGAAATTTGGTTTGGGTTTATGTCAGCTTGGAGATTTAGAATTGGGTAAATTCTTGTGAAGTCTTTAGGAGTTACCTTAAACTTCTCATTCTTTCTTTATGAACACAAACTACGATAAATTTGGAATGGTGAATGGTGATGATGGATGTATGCTAAATTTGCAGTATCGCTTGGATTTTTCGAGGATATTTATGTTCCGGTCGAGCTTATGCCTTCTGGATCTAAATTCACACCAGATGAAAATAATGGGTAATTCCCCTGTGCAACTCACAACCACTAACTAAAAATATAAGTGGTGTTTTTGTGGAACTATAATTTCTATTGTTGATATATCTAAAGTATTATTTGTGACTATTCTTTTTGCAACGATTGCAGTGGAAAATGTAGATGGGTGTGGATCTATAATGAAGTACCGTTCGACATATATGAATCTGATGAGGTTTGTAAATTATGGTAGGCTTAAATCCTGTGTTAGTCCTCAACTTTTATACTTATTTCATTTAGGTCCTTAAACTGTGAAATGATTTGCTTTAACTTTGCAAAAGACCTACTCAATTTCTTTTTGAAAACTTAGTAGTGTTGAGAATCTAAATATAATAAGCACAAACATGAAGGAAAAAGTATATGATGTATATTGTTGTGCAGTGATAATGTTGCAGAACAAACGCTCCATTTTAGGGGGGAGTATCCATTTTGGACACGCTTTAGACCCGTGTCCCATTTTTATTTATTTATTCTTAATTTCTGACATGTTGAACACGGCTAGGATACTTCCTAGACATAGTTGGGGTAAAATTTTTTACAGAGAAAATGGTCCAGTTTTGCACCCAAATCTAAAGCTCAAATCTCAATTATATGTTAACAAAACAGAAGGAAAGCCCATATTTTGAACCAAAGATTAAAAAAAACAAAGTCAAAAAAAAAATTGTATCCCCAACGTATCTTGTATCCTAGACATTACGAGATTAGCATATTGTCGTGTCGTTTTGGGGATGGTGCATATTCTTAGTTTTGGTTTTTTGAAATGGCAGATAAAATTTAAAACACACAGCATAGAGTACCCTGCAATCCTAGTGGAGCAGCCAAAAGAGAGTAATTCAAAATTTCCAATGGAGGAGAAACCAAAAGAGAGTATTAATGTAAAACCATTCGCTCCCATGGTTATTACTGTATGTCTCTCACTCTCAACTTCAACCATTTCCTTTACTTTATCTTATTAATAAATGTGTTTGTAGCATTAGTCTAAGGAAGACTGATTTGTAGTAGAGTCAGTGTAAATACAAAAGCAATATTATGTTCATTCCATTACGTAGCAACTATTTTGTTAATAAGTTTTTTTTTTTTTCTTTGTTGGTTGGTGTAGGCATCACTTGACCAAGATGGATTGGGCCCTGTTTCGTGGTGGGATGGCTGTGGAGAGGACGGGGACGAGGTCGAGGAAGATTCCTAAGATCAGTATCTCGTTCTGGTTTTTGTGACAAAGTGGTATTCGCTCTATAACTTTGTATTATATGTCATTTATCATTTGGCACAGGCATGATAGAGCTTGTAAAAAAAAGGTCCATTTTCACTTATGTACTTAGTCGTGTGGGTGAGCAAGGGCCTAAGATCAGGCCATAAGGCGTAGTCAAACGAAAATGACTAAGGCAAGCTACTAAATCGAACTTCTGAGACCAGTATTGAGATCTAAACGAACCTCTTTTTTCAACCAATATAAAATTTCCACTATACAAAAGTGAATTACAAGAATTCAAGTACATAAAGTATGTACAAGAATGTGGTATGGTAAGTTGTAATAAACATTATGATCAAGGTAGAGTTATAAGTAATTAGGCTTTGAAGAGATCAAGACGAGAATCTGCTAATCTAAGAGAATAAGCAGCTTTTTTGTATTGAGCCCAAGTGAAAGGCTTATATAGAGATTTGTCATTTGGAAGCATCGTTTCTGATAGAGGTGCAATCCAAGTATTCAATGGTGGTGCACCAAAGTACATGATTGACATTCTTGGATTCTTGGAGTTGTTTGCCATTACTCTATGTCTCACACTTACAAATCTCCCATTTGTCATTGCCTGTGTTCAAAACCAAAGACAACAAATCTCAACGATCAATTCGTCGTTTCAAGCTCGACGACATTTCTAACCCTAAATACATGTGACTTCAAATGCTTGTCTTCCATTAACTAATTATCCAAAAGTATATGTTTATGTTAGAGTTTAGCGATACACGACTACAGTCATTTTAATTATATGATACAAAAACTTAAAAAGTAGTATTATGTCAAACTTATTGTCACTACTTAACTAAATCATTTAACAAAATGGATTACACTCATAATTTAATCTCAAATATAGAATAAATGGAATTAAGTGACATATATTTAATTACCTGAAAAGCGTCCCCAATCAAGACATAGAATGCAGACGGGTCGGGACAAACAGGTACCCAGATCCCGTCCTGCAAAGAGATTTGGAGGCCATCGACATCATTGGATCTCAAGATGGTCAAGATTTGAGGATCAGAATGCTCTCCAAATCCAATTCGGTTATTTGAAAAGTGAGATTTTGTTGAAAGTTCCCGATTTTCAGTGTGTTGGACTCCAGGGTAGTAATTGATCCTCAAAACTGAATCGTTGTGGACGTCTCTAATGAGATTACTGAACACAGATTTGTTTGGTAACCATAAACCCTCACCGACTAGGTCAAGAACCTTGCATCCTAAGTCTCTCACACTTTTCACATACTCATTCACAACATGGCTGCAACAAATTAAAATATCAATCCACATGTCAATATATTTAGAAATTAAATATATTCATATATATCGATATAATCGACAAGAAATCAATTTTTTTCAATTTGTCGTAGAGATATAGACACAACATTCAAATAAATGTCAATAGAATTATCAATAGTAACTCATTTTCAAATATCGTGAAACAATTATTTAATTACAACCATTTTGGTGTTTATAATCTTTTTATGGAGCATACAATAATTTTATTTTATATATATATATTGACATTTTTATCTTAGACTTTTTAGATAAAAAAGATTTTATATTTCAAATTAAATATGGATAAATAGCATAAACTTTCAATTATAATTTCAAGTAAGAATAATTTTGATCTTTTTAACAAACTACTCAATTATAATTCCTTAAAATTAATTTAAAAAACAAAGCAATGAAACTATTTTGAAATTATTTTAAAATCATAATTATTTTTGTATTTTCTAAAATTTAAACGTCATGCTTCTAGAAAGACATATTTCGAATATAGAAAGAAAAAAACTTTAATATTTGGTAACAAAATAAATAAATAAATAATGCTTGAATTATTTTTTTTTTTAGCTACAACTTGAGTTTAGGATACAAAAAAAGAAGCTATATACATAAACAAAATTCACTTTTGAAGCACAATTATTAAATACAAAATAATTATCAAAACGTATGCAAAACTTTTTAAAAAATATAAAAAAAAAATGACGACTAAATAATTATCATATCTACTAAATAGTTGTCCCTTCCCCATTTTTTCATATAATTTAATTTTTTTTATATATTCTAATAATATTATATGCTTTTCCATTGATAACGACTCAATGTAATTATATATATATATATATATATATATATATATATATATATATGAATCTTTGCAGCTTTTAAGGCCAAGTGGTTTGACCCGTAAAATGAAAATGCATTCTCTAATAGAAATTTACACGTATTTAATGATTTTTATTAAAATAAAAATGTTATACAAACATTTATAAATATAGCAAAATATAATATTCTATAGCAATAAATCTGAATAGACACATATGACTATACGTACAAAAATTTATAGATGGTAATAATTTATTTTATTTGTAAATACTTTTATTCGTTTATTGTATTTGAATATAGTCATTTTTACGAAGGAAATTATTTAAATGAGAAAACTTCTGAAAATATTAACAAATGTAGCAAATTATCATCATCTATCTATGATATATAAATATAGACTACTATATGTATATATCATGATACAAATAGACACGATAGTCTATCTTAATCTATCACGGTCTATCATAGATAGACTATGATGTATTTTTATATTTTACGAAATTTTTTTCGTTTTGCTATATTTGAAAATTGTCATAAACCTTTAAATTATTTTAAATATAAATCTAATATATTAATAAATAACTCCGTGTAAATTACCCAAAACTAACTAATAATTTATATTAAAACTTAAAAAGTTTAGCTCCTATCAAAAACTTAAAAAAAAAAAAAAATAAATAAAAAATTATACTCACTATCATTAAAATATTTTTAGAAGTACAACGACTTATTAGGAACATTTTAAAATATGAAAGATATTAACCTGAAAGTATGAGGGTCGTTGGAGATGGAGCTTTGGACAATGGAAGTAGGTGGGTCGTTGGAGCGAAGAAGAAGGTATTCGAGGTCACCCATGTCGCCATTGGGGCCGATGGATTTGCAGCCATAACCGAAGGGGTTGGGGGGACCGGAGCGGTGCTTTTCGGAGGAGGTTTGTTGAAAGAAATCAAAGGCTTGGGATTCAAGTTGAGCAATGGTATGATGAGAAACTCCATGGTTGATTAGCTTGAAGAAGCCAAAATCTTGGGAAGCTTCAACAATGGATTTGGAAGTTATTGCGTTGCTTTGGGAGAGATCTATGGTGGGAATACCAACAGCTTTGGTTTTTTTGGTTCTAATGGATGTGGGACAAGGCATGGTTTAATGTTTTTGGAAAAACTAAGGTTTTTTCTTTTGGAAGAATTAAGGTTTTTTTTATTATAATTATTATTATGAAGAGAGATTTTGATGAAAGGTTTGGTTTGAAGGAGGAGAAACCTTGTATTTATACATGACTTTTGAGACATAAGAGAGAGAGAGAGAGAGAGAGAGAGAAGAGAGTTGTGGGATTGTTTAGTGTTATTTTATGTTTAATACAGTAATGGTGATTATGAGTTTAATTAATTTAAAGAACAACTTGAGACAAGAATATCAGGAGGAGGATATTCAACTGTGAGTCATTTGTTTGATTGTTTATTTAAATAAATTATGAGTTTGTTTATCTTGTTACTTTGGGTGTTGGAGAATGAATTGAGAAATATTCATTAATTGAGTTTATCACGATGTTTTAAAAAACTACACTAAAATTTGAATGTAAAAAAAAAAAATAGTTTTCTATTATATAGCATAATGCAAAGAAATTTGTAGATATAGCAAAATTTGGATTTAGCTTCTACAGCCTGTCAAGGATACAACATATCGTTATCGTTAATAGAAATTTATCGACAATAGATTCTATCACTAAAGGGAGTCACTTATAGATTTTCATATATTTACAATTCTTTTTAAAATGTTGTTTTACACTTAATTATTAGAATTATTACTTTCAAATATAGTAAAATAAACAAAATATTACAAAGTTTCACTGTCTATCAATATCACTCTCTATCACTGATAAATTTTATCACTAAGAGGAGTCACTTATAGATTTTTTTTCTATATTTACAATTCTTTAAAATGTTGTTTTACACTTAATTATTAGGGTGTTTTTAAATATAACAAAATAAATAAAAATATTTACAAAATATAAAAAAATTTCACGTTTTATCAATTTCACTGTCTATCGGTGATAGACGGTGATATTGATAAAGTAAAAATTTGTTATATTTGTAAATATTTTTTAGTTGTCCTTTAAAACTGTTACTATAATAAAATATTTTAAGAGATTTTATTTTATATTATATTGTTTGATAATATTATAATTATTAGGTTATATTTTCCTTTTTTTGATATCCTTATTTGGGTATAAATATCCTTGTAATTGTCACTATTTTATTATTGAAGAAATACACAAAGAATTCCATATATTTTATTAAAATTAATAAAAACTATTGTCTCTAATTATTATTCTTAAAAGTGTTACCATAAAAAAATGATACCTTTAAAAACTTATTTTTTTTTCTACATTTGGCTAATAATTTAATTTTTTTATCAAATCGTTCTAAGAAATAAGTTTAATGTTTGAGCACCATAAAAATAATTAAAAACAAACGGTTAGAAAAATAATGCAAGTAACATAGATTAAGTTTCATAAAGTTAATTGTATAGACTTATTAAAAACATAAATAAAAGACAAAAGATTATTAGTTAGATAAAATATATTTTTGATAAATAGTTTCAATTTTTTGAATTACTCTAAAAAAACTTTTAATGTTAATATATCTATTAATACCACTTATTTTTTCATCATTATTAAAATTAGTTTTAAATTTGAACTTCATAATTATTTTTAATGTATTAATAGTCATTAGTGTCAAAATTAAGAAGCTCGTACTTTTTTATTTATAAATTGTTGTTATGATGTATTGAACAAGATAAATTCATAATCACAATTTTCTTTTTTTGAAAATTTACTTTCAATTATATTCAAACTTGTTATTAATAAATTAAGTTAAATTTAATTGAGTCGGGTGAAATTCACATTTTACTATTGATGAATTAAAAGTTCTCATTTAGATCATTCCTTTGTAAAAACATTACATGTCGAGAAATGAGATTGTTTAAAAACATTTGTCCTTAAACACATCCTATATCTAAAATGACGAATTTTATTGTTAATCGAGTTGAATCTTATCAATGAACCAGTTGAATTTCATGGGTCAAATATTTAAATGTGTCAACGGTTATTACACGCATTCGAACTGTATTAATAACAATAATTTAAATGATACACATCAACTTGTCTCACAAACAATTTAACTCGTTTAAATCAAAAGCTTTTATTACTATGTTAAGGGTCCTTTTGTTTTCTTTCCGTTAAGTAATTAATTAAACTATATTTTTATGGTTCATTTTTAAAATATAAATATCTCATACATATACAGTGTATTAAAAAATTCATGTCATATGAGTTTTAAAGTTTCCTAGATAAAAATATTTTGTGTATTTAAAAAGTGAAATGATGGGAAATAAATAGTTGTTTTAAATGATAAAATTTTGAAAAATATTTGTAAATATAACAAAAATAGTATAACGGAAAGTGATTTTAAGAAATAATAATAATTAAAAGAAAAAGTGGGAAAATGATGTTAAAATGAAATAAAAAGTGATTTGGTGAGATTTTTAGGGAAGTAATTGTGAATGAGAGCGAAAGAGACAACCTGGTCGCGGCTGTTTGTCTCCCCATGCTTGGATTCTTCTCACCAAAACCAAACCGTGTGTGTCTCTTTTATTTATTTATTAATTATTTTATTTGAAAGTAAAGTCTCCTCACCTCCACGTTGCCCGTAATGTTTGACTTTTTCTCTCCTTTTGACTCCCTTTTGCACGTGCACCACCACCCCCTCCCCCCTACCTTCTTAGGTCTTTCCCCCTTTCTCTTATCCACGACACACACACACACATGCAAACATTAACATTTATTGTGTCTGCTTTACGTAATTCTTAAAAGAAATTTAGACGGTAAGTAATAAATAGAGATAGTATGAAAAGAATTCAAGATAATTTGGGTTATATTGGATCTTACACTTTGTCCAATATCAATTTGTATTCGTTACATCTTCTATACGTTGTCCAAGACAAGTTTGTGACCCTAACCTTAAGATCCTTCACATTGATCAAGTTTCTTTGAGCTATGAAAAAGTGAAAACTCGTAGTCGTTGTTTGAGTTACGCAAGATAAAATAGAGAAACTTTATTTTTTATTGTATGTTATTATATTCAATTCTTCTATAAATATTATTATTATTTTCAATCTAATTTAGCTTTCAATTTTACTTTATTTTCATGACAACCCTTTTACAACTAAAAGTTTGAGGATATTTTGCAACCATCATCGACTTTACGAGTGGATTTTGTAATGCTTTTCGATACATATTTGAAATCTAAAACTCATTTAAAAAAAATATATATATATATATGAATATGGATGAGGTGTTTTTATTTGTTAGAGGAGAAAGAAAATTAAATTAGGGTTTAAAATTGAATTATAATTATGTGTTATATTATAATGGGTTTGGTCACCCACTTTAGGGACAATGAACAGTAAGAAGTCAAAGTGAATATGGAGTTCCAACGTGGGATACACAGCTTTTTTCTCCTATTGGCTTTTCTCACTCCCTCCAATGAATTTGATGTTGTTGAAAAGTGAGAGATGCTGCATGTTTTATTAATACCTCC
>JBBPDJ010000001.1:14115839-14148330 GCA_037974625.1 Cucumis cinereus | reverse complement strand
AAAAATCTTTTAATCCTAAATTTTTGCTAAAATTCAAAATGACACCCTAAAATTTGCTATTCCCTCCAATTCCCCTTCTTAGTTGCATGCAACCTTTCGTTGTAAAGCCCAATTCATGATTTTGATCATTGGGGACATTTGGCTTCTTTCTTCACAATTTTGTTCTTTTCATTTTCGGTTTGTGATGGAGGATTCAAATTCAGTTGCCCATTCTTTAGCTGATGCTATGCATGGTTCTATTGTTGCTTTCTTTAATTAGTGCTCTAATTTTTTGGACTACCTGATCTCTTGGTGTAATCATAATATTCTAACTTTTGTACCCTACAATGGTTGACAGTTTTGATGTAGATTAGTTTTAAATATACCAATTATCTGTATTCATCTATATTATGATAGACACGAATAATAGTCTATCTTAGTTTATTATAGATAGATTGTGGTATTTTGGTATATTTTTAAATATTTTCAGAAGTTTTGTCATTTAAAATATGATTATTTTTAAATATAACAAAATGAACAAAATTATTTATAAAATATAATAAAATATCACAATTTATCTGTAATAGATCACAACAAATCCATCATTTAAAATATGGTTATTTTTAAATAAAACAAAATGAACAAAATTATTTATAAAATATCACAATTTATCTGTGAAAAATTATAATAGACCAAGATAAACTACTAGATAGACACAAATAGTAGTTTATCTTTGTCTATCAAGATTCATTATGACAAACTATTATATTTTGTTATATTTGTAAATATTTTAAAAAATATTTTTTTTAAGGTTACGTTTTTACCTTAAAAAAAAACTTTAACTTATTTTAAATTTAAAAATTATTGATTGAACTTATTTTAAATTTAAAAATTATTGATTGAACTTATTTTAAATTTAAAAATTATTGATGAACTTATTTTAAATTTAAAAATTATTGATTGTTTTTTCTTTTTCCAAAGGCCCGTTGTTCTCTACAAAAATTTCCGTGAATTTTCAAAACGAAGATGAACTTTGGGTTCAAGCAGAGCGAACTGAACGGACCGAACCGAACCACCCACTTCGGGTTCGGTTGACCGAAGCCATGAAAAATAACCGCCGGTCAAAGCCAAAATAAACCGACCAAACATTCAATAACTAGTGGCATTTTCGTAGTACCCTTGAACTTCAGGGTGACTCTTTAACAATTTAGCTTAGTGTCACTTTAAGATTAAGAGACTACAGTCCTTGTTCGTCTTCTCCCAATGCCCTAGCTTCTCTCAGTTCCGTTTCTTCTTCAACCTCTCATTACATTTCATTTTCAATTTTCTGTTCGATTTGGCCCTAGCTTCTGCTACACTGCTCTTTGTTTTCGATTTCGACGGAAATTTGTTGATATTTAGAAGAAGAACGCTTGGTGAGGGTCATTTCTCAAGTAATTCTTGAAGAAGATAGTTGCTGAGGTAGAGTTTGGCTTCTAAATCTATTATTTGATTTGTAATTACCCGTCTTCCCCTTTCTGGCCTCTCTATCTCAAAATATAGTGAAATCTGAGTTTCGTTTTCACGTTTTTGTATTTTATTTTGGTTTGTTGTTAACAATGGTATTGAAAATTTTCCGAAATGAGTTTCGACTCTAATATTTGAAGTGGGTTTTGTATTATGATTTTAGTTTTAGAGCATGTAAAAAGAAGAATGAGAAGGCATTCTTCAGATCATGATGCTACTGGTTCGAGAATTTGATATGTAGACTGTTACTTGGAGGATATACTGTACTGTTCTTGTGAACTTGAGTGAATTTTATATAGATATACATTCGTATGTGGACTAACTTGTCCCTATCTTGACAATCTTAGGACAAGCCACCCTACACCATTTAGTTGTTATTAAACTCATAGAATTTTTGCCTAAGTAGGTGGCCATTTGAGATTCCGTATAGCCTTATCTTATTGAAAGTCTAAAGACGTTGATGTTGGAATCCATCAATCTTAGTTCCAAATCTTATTGGCTTCAGTTATGTTTGTCTAAATGGAAGTATCATAGGCCTTTGCTGATGAACTACCCTCTCCGTTTTATGGGAAGGGGAGAGTGACAATGGTTGTTTATTTCTTTTAAAGTGGGTTTTAGTTTATAGATTGTGTGGGGAGATCGGATTTGAGATTGGTAATTAAAGACTAAAGTCAATCTTTAAGGGTGGCCCTCTTCACAAATTGGTAGTAGCATTTGCTCTTGTAGTTTGATGGTCTAGAGCACCAAGCTTTGGTTGTAGATAGTTTATATAAACTTGGGACGCAATAAGTTGTTTTCCTAAAAAAACAGAAACAGACCTTTTCATTGATGAAATGAAAAGAGTTTGATGCTCAAAATACAAAGAAACAAAAGAGAAAAAATACATGAACCATAAAACCTTGAGATCAGCAGGTGTACCCTGATATCTCAACTAGGTTGACACATCCATAGCACCCTCGTCACATCCCAATACAAATGAAATCCTCTAAAATTCATATAAGGTTGAAATAACACTTTCGTGAACCACTAAAAACCTAATTCTCAACATGGATTCATTTCCTTTGTTGGGGTGTCCAACTTGCATTTTAGAAGGCCCCTATATGATGTGAATTGGAGACATGTGAGCTTTCTTCCCTTTTGTTTTTCAGTCAAAGAAAGCATTTAAGATTAGAGTTGACGTCTCTCTTATGGATTGCATTAGCCATCTTGTTTTTTCTTCTATTTTTTTTTTCTAAAGGAATATTTGATCTGAAATAAAGAGGTGGGGTTTCTAGCCTATAACACGTAAGGTGACCTATACGTTCCTAACCATTTGAGCAAGCATGGTGGCTCATTAGAAGGTTACATTCTGAAGATTGTGAAGTTCTTTTTGTGATGAAGTAGGGAGAAGAGGAAGAGACAAGCATATTGAGGGAGAGTATCTGCTCAACCTATACATTGGGGTTGAATATTTCATATATATACCTAGCCCCTAGGTTAAAGTAGTTACAAGATCGATGTAAATAAAAGCTAAGGAATATAATAAATTAAATACTTATCATTAAATCAAGTACATAGCTATAACCCGATTCATAATTTAGTTTAAGATCCCCCCGCAAGGGAATATGCCTTTGTACGACAATGAGCTTAGTACCCAAAGGAGATATTTCTCTTCAACTCTCTTCCTTTTCCCATTTTGATCCTTGTGTTGTGAGGGAAGGTTCAAACGTATTTTTGAGAAGATCATTTGGTAGGGGATAAATTCCCTCTCTTCTGCTTTTCTTTGGTTATATCATTTTGAAGTCCTTTAAAAACTGTCTTGTGTCAGTTTCTTTCTCCTTTGGTTTTCATTGGTTATCCAATAGAGAAACAACGAAGGTAGCCTCTCTTCTCTTTTTGATTGAGGGTTTTAACTTTAGGCTTGGGAGACAGGATGTTTGTGTTTAGAATCCTAATCCCTTAGAAGGTTTCTCTTGTAAATCTTTCTTAGGGATTTTATTGGATCCCTCTTCTTTTGTCGAGTCTATATGATAAGACAAACATTTATTCGTAACATCGAAGGAGCTGTTCATCAATCGTTAATTCTTGATTGACCTTGCTTCCTCCAATTATTTTTTATTCTTAATTACAAAAGATGTTGATAATCCCTCCACCCGCCTACAAATAAACATAAAACCTCAATTTTCACGTTTACAAGTAGCTTAAAACACTTCTTGTTTAATTGTAGTGAGTTCTCTTAGTTCTTATTGGAGTTATATTTTTTAGACTAATCAGCAATTTTATAACTAAGTTAAATTGAAGCTTTTGATGGATGTTACAAACACTGTTTCTTGCATTTATATCAGATAGATGGAGGACGCTCAGCAAATAGAGGACACATCATCTGGAACTGTCCCAGATAAAGCATCTCAAGAGAATCATGAAAGTCGTGATGAAATGCTTTCAAGGCATAGGTAAATTGAATTTTTGTCATCTTGTCTTGCACCTGTGGCTTTTCATTAATGATAATTTCTCTGTTTTTTTAAGTATGGCCTGTTGTTTTATTGTTTGCTGCCAGTGGTGTTTAATGTAATTGGTGATATTGTTGACTTTTTCATATTGCACTATATTTTCCGCTGTGACTTCAACTGCATTGTAACCGTTTGTGTCCATGGTGCTTGTAGAATTTTCATTTATTGTTATTCATGTTATTATGTAACTACTGCATCTTTGTGCAGGAAAGAGATATCTCAGTTGCAGAACAAAGAAACTGAACTTAAAAAGGCAGCGGCTAGAGGTAGCAAAGCTGAACAAAAAGTGAAGAAAAAACAGGTGGAGGAAGAGATATCTCAACTTTCTGCAAAGCTAAAAAAGAAACATACTGAAGAACTTGCGTCCTTAGGCTTTAGTAACAGTAATGGAAGTGAAAAAAACATCGACAATCTAGTGAAGGCCATAGCTGGGGTATCTATGACAGCTCAGTCCGATCATTC
The DNA here is from genome assembly GCA_037974625.1 of Cucumis cinereus. Lineage (NCBI taxonomy): Eukaryota > Viridiplantae > Streptophyta > Magnoliopsida > Cucurbitales > Cucurbitaceae > Cucumis > Cucumis cinereus. Next base: position 14,143,894 of record JBBPDJ010000001.1, on the reverse strand, counting down.
AAAGCCGAGCAAAAGCACAAGACGTAAAGAGAAAAGGGCTCAACAAGAAGCCGAAAGAGACCGAAGAATTGAAGAGGAGCAAAGCAACATTGTGAGTGATAGAATGATCGAAAATGAACATTTGGAAAAGAAGCTCGGACCTCTTGGTTTGACTGTCAACGAAATCAAGCCAGATGGACATTGCCTCTACAGAGCAGTTGAAAACCAGTTAGCCTACCTGTCAGGAGGTTCATCTCCATACAATTACCAACAACTTCGGGAATTGGTAGCAGCTTACATGAGAGACCATTCAACTGATTACATGCCATTTTTTCTCTCGGACAACGGCGTAGAAGGTAACTCCAACAGTTCGTTGGCTGAAAGGTTTGAAAATTACTGCAAGGAAGTCGAGTCAACTGCAGCATGGGGAGGGCAGCTGGAACTTGGTGCTTTAACTCATTGCCTTAAAAAACATATCATGATATTTTCAGGATCGTTCCCTGATGTGGAAATGGGGAAAGAATACAAATCAGAAGGGGTAGTAAACTCAAGTATTAGGTTGTCTTACCATAAGCATGCCTTTGGACTTGGGGAGCACTACAATTCTGTGGTTCCTGTGTGATGATGAGTTGGGTGGTATAATCATGAAGGGCCACTTTTACTTTGGCATTTATTCTGTTATGCAATATCTTTTTTGAGCCTCGAGTTTGTACCTAAAGGACAAGGGAGAGGGGTGTGCTAAAAAATATATAATGTTCTTCTTTTTGTTTCCTTCCTTAGATATTTAGCTTTCTTTCACATTTATTCTTCAATTAACCGAATCAAATTCTTCTGTGTTATCTTATAACGCTTTCAAGTGCTGTTTTATCTATTGTTTTTTTCTACTGTGGCACAAGCTTTTACAGGATTGAAGGAAAATCTCCTCACTCCTTTTGAGTATCTCAATTATCCAAAGATTTCGGCTTTGAGTGATTAAAGTTGTTTAAAAAGTTATTCTGGCAACTCTTTGCAGAAATGGTATGATATCCTCTCTACTTCGAACCATGGCTATGTCGTAGAAGTCAATTTGAGCATATAAGATGTTAATTATTACTTTAAAAGCCAAAGGAATGTTTGTAACAGCACGTGAAACAACCTACTTGCTTGATCTTATAACATTTGAGTGCTAAGAAAATTTACATAAGTGGCTATTATAGATTGAATCTATACCTTCTACATCTTTTGGATCTTCTACTTCGACAAAATGATGGTAAAAAACCATTTTTAAAGTATGGTGGTAATTGTAATTATACTCTTAAACTTTCGATGGTAAAAATGAAGTTCTCAAGCTTCCAACAGTGTTAAACTTGAACTTTCAAATTTACGATAGTCGTAGAAATTGGACCTTCGAATGATAAAATGGAATCTAAAACATCAATAACAACTCAACAATAATTAATATGACTTTTATGGCTTCTCCAATCCCCTTATCATGGCAGAACATCTGTTATGTTCTTACAATTTCAATGCCCAAATGTCATGAAATGAATAGTTGAGGTTGAAAATATGAAAGATACAGGAACTAAGGAATCTTATAATCATTAATTTTATAGAGCCTCTTGATGGAAAAATGTATCTCATCTAAAAAACTGACAACAAGAAGATATGTTCCAACTGTTCACATCAAGCTGTTGAGATAAGAAAACAGCAAGTAGAGTACCACTTGGCCAAAACACATTTAGAGAGAGAGAGAGAGGAAGAAAAAGGTATATCTCAAGCAAGAAAATTCCAATGCCTTAATTGGGAATTTTGGTTATTCCTCATCCCATAACACTGATCTTCATAATTCTTGCTATAAGATTTGCAAACACTATTTTCATTTGCCCTTTCAATGAAACAAGAGACAAATTGAATGATATTTGGTAATTCAATCCCTCAATTTCATGTTAATTCCACTTTGGAATTCATCCTAATTTTCATTAGCCATCCTAATTTTTATCTCATAAAATTCATTGGACTATTGCTACTTCTCAACTTTCAAATCAAATTTTGAAATTCTGTTGCATATATTTTAGTTAATTACAAATTTAGCATGTAGGCAAACTAATAATCCAAAACACTTACTTGATAATTTTTTTTTTTTTAATTTAAAAACTTAGCCACACATATTTTAAAATTTCGATCATCTATTTCACACAAATTTAAAAGTTTAAACATTCTAATTTTTAAGCGTCCTAATTTGTTGTTATTCTTTCTCCTCGTTTGAAAAAAAAAACAAATTTGTTCCTTTCTAAATTTTAAGAAATGTTTTGTGAAATTGTAATTGTTGCTGTTTTTTTTTTCTTTTTCCATTTCTATACAATGTACCTATATTTTTAATTCTTTCTCCTTTCTCCCTTTCGTTATTTCTACCTTCTCAGTTTTGATAAAATATTAAAAATTCAGTTATCTCATATTAAAAATGTTAGTTATGACCTCCAGATACTATAAAAATAAAATTTTCTATGGCTTCAAATTGTTTTAGTCATAGACGCTTTAAGCTTGAGTAACTTTCGTGTGATTGTAATAAATTTTTTATGTGATAATAGTGACAGATTTTTCGAAACTCTAGTATCATTGATATCTAATTGCTATCTCTTTATTTAACCATTTTTCTCCTTTCTTAAATAACTTTTTTCCTTTCAATTATCCGTTATCTTTTTAATTATTTCCCTTTTTAAATTTGTTTTCTCTTCCATTTTCCTTTTTTTTATTGGTCATTTCTCTTTTCCTTTGGTGAGTTTTTAGCTAAGATTTTTTTTTTTTTTTGGATTTCATGTTTATCATTAATTATCAAAGAAACAAATTTTCTTCACCTTTTTGGATTTTGTTTATGTATAGATGCATGATTGGCTAATGAAAAATATATGTATTTTAAAAGAAAAAAAAATTAAAGTTTATTATTAAATTAAATAAATATGGATATCATAGATTTTCTAACCTAAATGTTTGATTGCCACGTCATCCAAAATATACAAACATCATATTGTGCAGTAAATTAATGATGGTTGAAAATATAATGATCTAACATCTAAGTTTATCACCATTCACAAATTAGTCTAATTTAAACTAACTCAAAGTAAATCAAATATTATCTTAATGTGAATCAATTGGAGATCCAATTTTAACAACATTTTAAGAATAAGATTAGCATAATTATTTTTTATTTTGCAATGGCCCTAAAATTGTATTAAATATCATAAATTTTATAAAATGGCACTATATTTACACTTAACACGTGTTAAATATTTTAATATATACTATATAATGAATTTTACACAAATAGTTATCAAACATGCTTTTTTTAATTTAGTTTTTAAAAGAAATGAAAATATCATCAAACAAATTCCTAAGAACTATACTTATAATTTAACCTACCTTCGAGCGATAAACATATAAAAGTCAAAGCTAACACATCATAACTACTGGGACGTTTAATTTCTTTTTGCATATAACCTCAAATACGAAAATTGATTCGTTAAATCCAACATGTAGCTAGAAAAAAAATCATCATGCTATAGTATCAAAAGTGAGCATAGTTCAACGACAATTAACATATATTTTAATTGAGGTTAGAAGGTTTAATTTCTGGTACTTGAAAAAAAAACGTGGAACCTAACATTTGTGTTAAATTATTTCAAATTATATTCGCAGCACATGCGTTTTTACCTGCTTGGGAATATAATATTAGAAGCACTTACCTGTTTCAAAATACACACACACAGAAGCATTTACCTACAAGAAGTGCAAGCAGCAAGAGCCAAGAAGATCATTTGGTGGGACCTTCAATTTGTCATCTCCTTCCATGTACGGCTGCTTGGAAGATCTTCATGGTGTTGCTGGAAGATTACCTTTATCAAAGCATCTTTATTTCCCAAGATCTTCCTTTTTCCAGCATTTCCCTGAATTGTTTTGTCACAAATGGATGCAAAATCTTGCTCGTGAAAAAAGGAAAATCCATGACTTCTTTAAAATTGGATAAGCCTCAAGCTCTTATCTCCAACCAAGCAGATGCTCCAAAATAAGTTAGGCCAAGACAAGTTCAGTAATGTGAAAATGACAAGGAAATAGAGAATAAAAGTACACAAGATGTCATGGCTGGTACCACTATTGTGGTTCTAGCTCTCAAATATTATGAAATATGAACAATAAATACCAAAATAAGAAGCTTTAGCCTTTTGCAAATCGTAAATTCCAATATTCTAAATGGCTAAAAAAGGAGAAGAAATGGCTCCAAAATTTAACCAATCTCTCATTCATTCTTTCAGAGTTGTACTTCTAGCTTTGATTTGTGCATTAACTATCTCTACATTTTCCATGAGACTCCACCTTGTCATTATCAAATATCAAATATCATGAAGGGTATTTTGGAAATCTGCTTACACGTTTCCTGAAAGTTATATTCCTTTCTGCTGTTATTCAATAACAATAGCAAAAGAAAAACCAGGGAGAGATTCTGATATTCCAACTTGCATAAAAATGAACAGCTAACCCCATGACATGAAATCCCACGTCAGTATAAATAGACATCAATGGGAGCTTCAAACTCATTAACAGAACAAAGAGAAAAAAAAAAACCAAGATTTCCTTCTAAACAGAAAAACAACATTCCCAAGAGCCATGGATATGAATGCAGTGAAAGGGTTGGTCGCTGAGAAGCCAGTAGTGATCTTCAGCAGGAGCCATTGCTCAATGAGCTATACAGTAAAGACACTTATATCAAGCTTTGGGGCTAATGCTACTGTGTATGAGCTTGATGAGATACCCGATGGGCATCAGATTGAGACACTGCTGCTTCAACTAGGATGCCAGCCATGTGTACCTACTATTTTCATTGGGCAGAAGTTAATTGGTGGTGCAAGAGAGCTCATGAGCCTGCAGGTCAGGAATGAGCTTATGCCATTGCTCATGAGTGCCAGAGCTATATGGGTTTGAAAGAAAAGCTGAAATTTCAGCACAAAACTCTTGAAAAATTTGCTGATAATACATGTCTTTTCTTTTCTACTTCTTTCTTTCTTGTTTTCCCCTTTTTTCTTTTTTGTTGGATGGTTTTGGGGGACTCTTCACTCTATTTTGACTTCCAAAGTTGAGAATTGAGAGAACTTTTTACCCTCTCTTGTTTTTCATGTCACACATGCTGACATGTTTAATAAAGAGGGGATTCCTTATGCATTTACAAGAAACATAATGAATCAAAACAGCTCATGTTGCCCTTCTCCAAATATGTGATCTTCTGCACCTTAAAGACCTAACATGTGATAAAGCATATGATGGAAGTGAATGAAAAATGATCATGGAAAAATTTTAGTCTCATATTGTCTACACTGGTGACTTTGGGGTCCCATAAAGAGTTAATTTTCGTAGAAAGAAAATAACTTTTTGCTTCATCACTAACCATTCAACTCAAAACGAAAATTCTACAAAAAACTATACAATATCGATAGTATCTTAATATTTTACCGTGACATTTTCTACAAGAACTTTCTTGTTTTGAAATGAGAAAGAGAATTAAAGGTTAAGCACCCAAATAAATGTGACACCAAGAATCATTTTGCATTCATTTCCCACCACATCCTTTTGCTTACTTTCTCTCTCCCTCTAGGATTTTCTCTAACTGGAATTTCAAAGTGAAAATACTTTAAGTCATTTATCTGTGTAGTTTTCTCCAGGAACATGACAGAGAATTGAAACTGTAAGAACCTAATCTACATAATCTACAACCACCCAGAACAACTTGACAAGTACCTCAGTAATAAAAACACCCTTCCACCATTCAAGAGCTTGTAAAAGAGCCCATAACAGTCACCCATACCTTTTACCTAATCTTTATAACTTTGTATTCTAAAGTCGTAAGTAGTTACTAAGACCATAAACTTTCAGAGTCTTGATTTGCACGTGTTCAACATTTAGTCAACTCATAAATTCTTTGTCAAAGATAGCCTTCAATGGCGATAATATTGCTGAAGACAGACCTCTTTGTTCCTCCTTTTTCGCTTTAGAGGTTTCAGCTTCAACATTAAAGAATGGCTACATAAAGGAGTTCCACTATGATTCCAACAAAGTAAAGAAAGAAGAATGTTGGATTGGATCAATATATTTTCTACAAGATAGAGCAGGACCCAGGTTGATGTTAAATGTCTCGTGAACAATGGTAGGTGTAAGTGTAACATAGGGGACACAGACATTAATCGATTGGTGCCCATTCACCAGCAGTTGCGGTTGGTGAACCAGAGGTCACTGTTGGTGGAGTTCAGTTAGAATTTTTCCAAAACCTCTAAATCCACGAGAAAAGAAAGTTCCTCCCTGCACATATTAAACTGGCTCATAGACTATTGTCGATAAAAAACGGAACTATCAATTGAACATGAGACAAAAAACAGGTATCCACCACTTCCACTGCCTCCTTAATAGAAGAAGATGGGTCAAACCACATGATCAAAATTCCTAACAGAATAACCAACTACATTCCAAGAAGCCCACACTATGTGCCTCAAACTCCAAAGAGATTTGAAAACTTCAAGTGCTCTGCTACTTTCTCCTATGCCAATCAGAAATGCACAGAAACTCTGATCTCTCCCAGCAAAGTTTAATTCAGAGTATTTGCAAGAAAAATAACAATATTGGCAATGGCCTATTTGACCTACGAAGTTTCTTAGAGTGGATGGTTTCAGGTACAGTGAGTTAAGGGTTTGAAAGCTATAATTTCTTATTGATATCACAATAATAGTTTCGATGACAAGAAAAATGTACGGTTATTTATTAAAAGCAGACCTTTTCAAGGAGAAGATATGCTATCAGCGAACTTATTGATATCAGAATGAGAATCCAGTATTTTGTTCTTCTTACAATCAAGTTCCAATCAAGTTTCTGTTCAGAAAATTCTTAGTTACCACCCTAATAAAACAACCAACGTAAAGGACATGACCACATTATACGTATGAAATCTAGATGGAAGGAAGTAACAATACGGGATGTTATTTCAAAGTTAACAACGAGTCCAACTCTTGTCTCTTGCATGAAAAAAGCTTGTAAGGTTTTCATGTACCTTGATATAAGCTTGTATTGATTAACGAGTTCAACTCAAGGACATTTATAGTTACTCTTCGGCATGGCACATTCAATCAATTATCCATGCACATCTTTGATCATTTCAAAATAATGACAGAGAATTTCCATGAACGCTTTGATTATATAGTTCAAAGTATCGCAATCATTGACAATAAGCAAACGCTTGTCAGAGCAAAGCAACTTAGCTTGTCCTTTATCCTTCGTTCTAAAAGATGTTTGAAATAGATTCAATGTGCATACTGGACATAGAAACTGCTTTAAGGAACTAAGAAATTTGAACAAGTCACGTGGAAAAGCGTTTTAGTTACAACAACCTCACTCCCAATAAATTCACTCAACTTCCTACGTAGAAGATATCTCTTTAGCAAGCTTATGGGGTATGCGAAGAAAACCGTTACTTTTCCCACCAACTACTTCCGACAAAATCTGCAAACAAATGGTAGAAGACATCAAGGTGAGAAACATTCATACAAAATTTCTTGCCTGGATAGTCTGTAATCTCTAAACGTTGATATGACCCTTTCATCTTGTACCCTTCAAGCAGTATAAAATGACTAGTTATACCATTGTTTTTTTAAAAAAAAAAAAAAAATATTAAATTAAATTTAAAAAAATAGTTATACCATTGTTATCCAACTAAAATCTTAAAATCACCTAAACAACTCCTCTTTTTCCAAGGTAACACATACTCGTTGCATCTAATAATTTCAATATAATTATTACCTCAAGGGGCTGTCATAAGTTTTTTTTTTTTTCGCTAAACCACTCAAAGAGAACAAAGTAAATAAAGAAAGGAAAGGAGTACGGTTTCCAACTTTAGCAAGAAAGCGTGTAGTACTCTGAAAGCCTACCAGACACTGATGAGAACACCTTTCTTTTCAATCTTTCAAGATCGCTTTGGATGACACTCATTTCCATTGAATTAGTGGGAAGTATTTTCATAAGAAAACAAAGCTTAAAGAGAAAAAAGAAAGTCGGGATGAAAGGGAGGAATGGATGAACAGTTACGTGGAAGAAACTAGAAACCAAAAGACATTCGCTAGCCATCATAGATTCTTGTAGATTTAGAGAAGTGAATTTGATGGGAGTGCTGAATTTACAAAGAACAGTTTAAAAAACCACCATACATTTAAGTGCACTTCAAATGAAGTTCGAAGTCCCAAGTTCTTCCCTACTGTCTGACTAACTACTTCCCTCCCTTACATCACACTCTTCATCACTCTCTTCGGATGTGTCCTATCACTACAATGTGTTACTAACAGAATTTACAAAGTGAAAAGATCCACATCTCCTTAGCTGCTACACCCTTCCTCCAACCTAGTTTGTATGGCCCAAAAAACTTTCTTCAAACGAATGTATAATACCCTGAAGGCTCATTAGCATTATCAATTTCATATTTTTTAGTGAATGTCACTGTTTAATCTAATTTTATTGAGAATCTAATAAAGAAATTATACAAGATGTCTTTGAAGATCACTATGGAAACAATTTCTCTCCTAGCTATGGTTACTTGAAATACTGCTTTGTTTTTCAATAATTGTATTCCTTCGCCAATTATTAACTGCTTCCCGAACAGTGGATTGTGCCCGGCGCATCTCCTCAGCAGAAAACTTGTGTTCAATAATTCCCAGAGGTCCAGGCTGCAAAACCCTTATGACAGTTTCCATCTCTTGCTCCAGTTGTCTATACGAGGAAGGGAAAACATTATGAGTTGTTCTAAAACAACAATAAAATGCTTGTGGTTTTAAAACTATGTTTAGAAACAATTAGGTAAGAAGTAAAGTTGAGCTTATTGTGCACTTTTCTACTGAAAGAGTTGAATGTTACTTCACACTTGGATCAATATTCAGAACAATCCTACCAACATAAGCCCATTTCAATTGGCATAAGGCATACACTCTTGACCAAGTGATCAAAGGTTTGAATCTCCAACCCCAATTGTGTACTAAAAAACATTCAGCACAATTCTAAAAGACCCCATTAGCATCTTAAAATATAGGTAAGTTAAGAAACTAAGAATTTCCAATAGGCTACTTCTTTAAAGCGATTACAATTCCTCACCTCTCTCACAATTTTCTCTCACTTCAGAGCTTGGAAGAAAAGGTTCTCGCAAAAGAGAGACACCCCTCGCAGCTTATTCAGTTAAACAGGAACATACCAAGTAAACACTGAGTGAATCCAGTAAAAAATGTTCTAATCCCTCAGCTCAATTGAGGGAAGAAACAAAAGAGACATCCAATATTTGATAGAAACTAAATTAGAGTTTCACAATTCAATATATATATATATATATATATAGATAGATAGATAGAGAGAGAGAGAGAGAGAGAGAGAGAGAGATACACACACACATATTAATGCAGCGATGTATCAACGAAGTTTCAATCAAGAATTTAGCTCATCTCGGGCAAAAGATCAAACAACAAAGCCATCAACACTGGGAGGGGAGTAAAAAAGCTACCAAAATCAAAATTACAAAACACATATACATAAAACTGTTGAAGACACTGAGATTTGTTTACCCTCCAATGGAATTCCAGCAAGTAACGAAAGTACGAAGCTGTGGAAACTAGATTCGAGAGAATTACCTGAACAGGCCGGAGAAGGGAATGGAATTTCCGAGTCGAGAAAATGAAATTGCCATATCTCAGATTCTTTGTAATGCGCCACCGCCACGGCCCGGTAGAGAGACAACGAATATATATATAGATATATAAAATTCAACGAACCGACGTCGTTGCATTTTCGGCAATTTTAAAAAGGGATTTCAAAAAAACAAAACAAAATTGACGACTTCACTGGGGATCGAACCCAGAATCTCTGGTTCCGTAGACCAGCGCCTTATCCATTGGGCCATGGAGTCGTACAACAGTGCGGCCTCATTTTAACCATTTTACTTTAACTCAGTTGGTTAAATTACAAATTTACCGCATAAAGGTTTTTTTTTTTTTTTTTTTTCTAAAATATAGGATTTAGGGTTTATATATATATAATAACTTTTAATATTGTCTCATGGAACCTCAATATTTTAAATTATGTATATAATGAACCTAAAATTTTAATTTCGTGCTTGGCAAAGACTGAATTTGTAATCTTAAATGTTTAAGAATCAAATAAATACAAATTTCAAAATTTAAGGGTTAAATTTGTAGTTTTATTTTCTAAGCTTACGAAGATTTAGTAACTATTTTTAATAGATAACAATCTAATCATTGTAGTTTAATATTTGTAAGAATTTAATACTTACATTGAAAAATTCTTTTAGAGTTGGGTATCTAACTTGTTTTGTTTTATTTTCTTTAGAATTTAATACTTACATTGAAAAATTATCAATACTGTCATAATTAGGTTCATCCCACACGTATACGCCATGGGCATTCTGTTTTTTTTATGTTATATAGACTTGTATGTAACTATTGAGAGTGAGGATATTATACATAACGTCACTATTCCACCAAAAAGTTTACTTTTAGTTCAAAACGATTAATATGTAGAATCAGAACAAGAGATTGCTGAGATTTGCGTGGAAACATATACTCTTAAGTTAAAAGGGAGAGTTCGAATCACTAAGGAAAAAAAATATTAAACCTCACAAGGGATCAAACATCAAAATACTCTTTTTTCTCTAAAGATTTTATTGTTTCCCTCCTCCATAAACCTAATAACAAAGTGCACACTCATGCTTGTCATCATAAAAAACATATTTTCCTATAAACGACGGATGGAGTAAGAACTCTTGATCATATCACTTAAAGTTACGTGTCAGACAAGCTACATGCGAACTAACCAAACTCATCAAAAAAGTAATTTTAGACCAATTGAGCACGGTCGAGACTCTATAGTAAATGATCAAGAACTTCGTATACCCTCAAAAAGTAGGATGAAAAAAAAAAAAAGATTGGAGCCCCTTTGTTTAGGGTTGTTCCCTTCAACAAACTTTTTTTTATGTCATTTGTATTGTTCTATTTCTTTAAGTGAGGCTTAATAATAGTTATTATTACTCAAAAAAAAAAAAAGTTGAAACTTAAATTTTAATGAATTTTATTGTAAGGATTACATTCTTGTGATTTTAAACTACAATTATATAAATGTTGTGCATTGAAAGTGTTAACTTTTTTTGTAAATTTAAAACATAAACTATCGATATAGTCTTGTACTTTCGACTTATATTTATTTGGTGATTGAGCTTTTAAGATTACAAATTTAAGATATTCATTCACCTTTTAACGAAAGATGCAGTAGAAAAGCCCACTAAAGAAAACAACTTCCTAGAAAGTCTATCCAAAAATTGATTCTTCTATGGACAACTTACTTTATTATATTTTAGAATTTATTTTATAACGAGAGATGGATCTAATAAATAGTGAAAAAAATAGAAAAAACATACCTTCCTATCATATTTCTTTTTATGAAAATTAATGTCATTATTTAATCAATTTTGATATAAAAAAATAACATTAAGGGACTCAATTTAATATTTTAAATTACTTGAACTGAAATTTGGCCTTTTAAAAATGTATGGACTAAAAGTAAACAAATATAGAAATAAAGAAAAAATATTTTAACAAAATAAATATTATTTAGAAAATTAAATAAAAAAATTAATAATCTTCGACTCTGCTGGGGATCGAACCCAGAATCTCTGGTTCCGTAGACCAGCGCCTTATCCATTGGGCCACAGAGTCAATTAGTTGGTAATTTCAACAAAAACAATTTAATGAATGAGATTAGCAAAAAAAATATTAAAAAGACGACTTCACTGGGGATCGAACCCAGAATCTCTGGTTCCGTAGACCAGCGCCTTATCCATTGGGCCATGAAGTCGATTTTTATTTAACAAACTTATATTTAAATTAATTAATCAAAATATAAATTTACAATATTAATGAGTATAAAAGTTGGAATTATACTTAACTAAGAGACTCATTTTATGAGAGTTTTATTAAAACCCAAGATATAAATTTTATGAAAATATTATAAATATATGTCTATATATAGTTAATAAGTTATATGAGGAACATATATTCAAATTCAAACATAAATCACTTTCAAATGAAACATAAGCATCACATGGGTTGTCAATTGCTTTGTACCTTTTGTCCTATCAAAGGAACAAATCAAAAATCTTTGACAAATACTTGACACCTTCCATTAGATTTAAAATTGGGTTTATTTCCATGATTTCATATATTTGTCTTTCTCACTATGTTGTCATATTAGTCATCAAGACCATGTTATAATTATTAAACTTTGGAGTGTGTTTGTGGAATAGACGATAATAAAATATCTATTCCCTATTAACGAACAAATTTAAAATAGTTTGTAATTAATTTCTTTGTTTTGTTTATTTATATGTGATGTTGATCATGCTAAAATTAGAAAGCTCAGTCGTCAGATAAAGTCAATCCAAACCTAATTTGAAACTTGAGTTGGAATACGACTGTACAAAGGCATCGTGATGCAAAGGGGATTGGTACCACGTTGCTTAATTAACAAGATGCTCTTGACTATACATTTCCAATTACATAGGTGCTTGAGGTGAAACCTTTGATTGGTATGCACAAAACTAAAAGTGTAATACGTGAGTGAGATTCAGAACCGTCGTGAAACAATTCAGTCCATAAATAGTGTGGGCATTAGAGCATTGGAAGGACTCTGAAGGATATACTTCCAATGCATGATAGAAAAGCGTAAATGATAACCGGTGGAAGCACCCAAGTAAGAAGCATATCCCAATATCCCAAAATGAGTATTCTCCTATTTCGACCCAAGTCCTTTAATGCCAGTGGCCAACTATTAGGTATTTTCTTATTGAGCTAGCTTTGGAAGTTCTTTTCCCTTGTTGTAATGCTTATTGCATTAAAAAGTCTATTAAAAGGCACCATTGTAACCTAAAATAACAAATTTGTATTTATGAGACTTTTGATATTACAAATAAAAGAAACAATTCTAAGATGCATTATGGTTTTTTTTTTTTTTTTTTTTTTTTAATGGAAAACAATGAACTTCTCCCAAATTATTGCCAAATGCATATTAATTTAGCTAGTAACATATGTTCATATATAAACTTCTGTAAAAAGATGTTATACATTAATAAGATAGATCCACACAACTTGGTGAAAGAATACATGTAATTAAAAGAATATGGGTTCAACTCTATCTTGTTGGTGAAAGTATAACTTACCCACCAAAAAAGAAAGAGAAGATGAAGAGTCAAAGTAATTGGGATGAACATAGTAACAGCCAGAATCAACACTCAGTAACTATCAACCTCATATTAGACACATCACACTAAAAGTTACACTATACACTCTCACTTTCACTTATCCAAATTCATTAGATTCAGAGTCATGAAACCGAATGCCGCCTTCGCTTTTGAAACAGGAACCGGTTTTCGGCACTGCCCTTCGTCCCCATAGGTTTGAGGCTGTTTATCCTGAAAAGAACATTGAGCTTACTCAACTTCTTAGTGAATGATTTGAATAGCTTGTTTGCAGGATGGGACTTTACAAGTTCCTGCTTCATTGAAACATGGTCTTTTTCCAGGTCAGTTAGCCTCATTCTCATTCGAGCAACTTCGAGTTTCAGCTCACGGTTCTCTCTCCTAACTGATGCATAATTGTCCCGTGGGGAGATGGCTCCACTTCCGGCGCCACTGCCTGATCGTACAGGAAATTGGCTACCATTGGTCGACCCGAAAAAGAACTGATTGTGGTTTCCATTCATTGCATTCCTCAACCTGATTTGCTCGAAGTATAGCACTTGTACTGCCATCTGCACAGGTAGCCTTTCATTTTGCGCAGCATGGCTACATGCTTCTTGAGATAGCTTCTGACAGTCGATGGTTTTGCAAAGGCGATAGCGCTCTGAGTCCTTGATGTTCGGATGAACCTGTGGAGGACGATAAGAATAAGTTTAAAGAATAATTAAACTGTGAAGTCGCAAAAAGTTTAACAAAGAGGAGATGAGTGAAAGAGATGCTTACTTTGAGGAAGATATCTACAGCTCTGTACAAACCATCACTTACCGCCCGAGCATGATCAGGCAGTAGTTCAGCTAATGCTATGAACTTCGAGGGCATCAAATTTGTGTCCAGTGCGACTTCCGCTAAATAATTATCCAATAGCTTAGAAACCTTCAGAATCGCACTTTGTTTAGGTGAACCAGGACTGTCGAAATCACACATCATTTCACTTTCATCTCTCAAGTGATTATCTTCATCATCCTCCTCATCCAAGTTCAGAAATATGGAGAAGATCCTCACTACTGATTCGGTATCATACATAGTGCTATGGTTGATCCCATGTGTGATTGAAGGAATTAAAACATCCTCAAGAATAGCCTGGTCCAATTGCAAGCCCATCCGTCTCTCTAAGTCTGATCGGCAAGAAGTTGAAGCAGAAGCGGTGATAGCTGTTTTCAACAAACTTGAAAGAAATGCCATTGGAACTGGGCTCTTCCGGGACTGCGTTGGTAACAAGCTAATGATAGTCTCCACAATCACCCTCTGTTTCTTTTGCATTTCCAAATTTAAGGAACTTCCCTTCACCAAATGGTGGTCTCTGATAACAAGGCCTTGAAGAGAATTATGAGCATAGTTGATTAAAATCTTGCTGATCATATCCTGTTTTAAACCCTTCGACTTCACCGCCGATAGAACCCTTTGGAAGAAATCGAGATTGAGCATAGTTAGTGACTTCCCCCACCAATCCAATGGTGTTTCTGGCTCCACGTTAACAGCATTTTTGGAGGGATAGTTATGATCTAACTTAAGTAAGCCGGAGGTCAGCTGTTCTTTGCATGCATTGCTAGCAATCGCATTGATAAGTCTGTTTACCAGATTGATCTCTTCTGAGAAAGGCAATAAACTTTCACAGCGGTGAAGAACAGATATAGAGTTCGATATGTTTGGAAATACCAACTCCTTTAGGTATGCTTCAGTTCTAGTTTCCAAGTTTCTGTCTGCAAACTCTTCAGTCATCTCCAAGTAATGAGAAGCACAACGCAACATAGCGACATTTGATAATGTAATCTCAACATTTATTCCATAACAGAACTTTGCGGTTAGCTCAAATGCCTCAGACCCACCAGGAATAGTAGAGAGGTTAACCCTGGAAGTTTTTGAATCTTTCGCTTCCAACAATAATTTTCGAATTTTTCCGCTACGAGAAACTAAGGGAAACTGCAAGATATTGGCAAATGTAAGAGCGGAGCTTCAAGTTTGATCAGTCATCTTCTTCAACTTATACAATATTTGTTTCGGTTTTTCAAACAAAGGAGGAAAAGTTATTCATGTTAACGAGTTATGTAATTATCTTGCCAAATATTTCTTGAAATTTCTGTTATCTAAGCA
The DNA here is from genome assembly GCA_037974625.1 of Cucumis cinereus. Classification (NCBI taxonomy): domain Eukaryota; kingdom Viridiplantae; phylum Streptophyta; class Magnoliopsida; order Cucurbitales; family Cucurbitaceae; genus Cucumis; species Cucumis cinereus. The sequence continues at coordinate 14,128,476 of JBBPDJ010000001.1, read as the reverse complement.
ACAAACCAGAACCAGAAGCATTATCGGCCCTACTATCCTGTATTGATGTTAGATTGCACTTAAAAAAACAGATCGAATTAGTTTTAATATCAAAGTAAAGCTAAATGAATAGATATCACAGACTATGATTTCAAAAGATAGTCGATTCAAACCCAATCTCCAATACCTTATGAAGTGCAAAGCTAGAACCTCCTACTTCGATCGCGATATCACTGGATACATCAGAGATTGGCCTGCAATTTGTCAACTGGTTAGCATGATTACAAAAAGAGAAGGATACCGAGACGTCTCATCCACACGAATAAGAAAAATTGACCATACATGCTCGTTACTTGTTAGCGTTGGCAGTGACCTAGCAAGATTATCATCAGCCAAACAAGATTAAAAAGAAAACTTCCCTTTTGCATGAAAGAACTGAAAGGATTTTATCTGCACCTCAAAACAATGGACAGGAACACTAGATTCGATATTATCAAACAAGAGGAGTGGCCCATTCTGATAATGATGGAACTATTATTAAAGAACGAAGGAGACTGATAAAGTTACAAACAGTGAAAAGTTAAAATCTCCAGTTGGAGGTAGAAGGAACAGTTCGGTTCATCAAAGCAGGCTAAGACCAACTTAATGTATTGAACACACCAACAGCATTCATAAACAATTGGCCATAGGCGTCTTATGGTCTAAGAAGTAGATGAATTCATCTTATAGAATATAATGCCAGAAAATATGTTATCCACTGTCAACTGTAGTACAATTTGTCTGTCCTCTTGTGAAAAACAAAAGATAGCAAAGCTAAAAAAATAATTGATTAGGAGGGAAAAAAACTGCAGTTCACCAAATTGATAATAAAGCAGCAAATAAAGACAGCAATTATCCCCAAGCCTCGTGAACTTGTCCCGTGGGCTCAAGATGTTCAACTCAAAGGTGGGTTGCTGTTATTTTCAAATTCTACTGTACCCTTGTTTTCTTCCACATTTTTTGAAGCTCTGTGAACCTGATCTTAACTTGATAAAAAAAAAAATTACAGCTTAGAGAATAAGATGTTTTATACCATCCCCAAAAAAGTTTGATCTCCAGAGAGGCGTTAAAAGAAGAAGGAAAAAAAAAATGTGCATCTCATAGTTTAGTGTTAGAGGGAAAATTATGAGACAAAATGAATCTAATTTTTTAAAAATGGCATAACAATGATAGCTAGTCATAAATCTTCCAACCAAAAAAGAAAACAGAAAAATTAATCAAGTTGGTTGTTCAATTTGATTCAATAAAAATGTTTTACAAAATTTAAGGTTAAAAAAATAAACATAAACAAAAAGAAGAAGAAGAAGAAGAAGAAGAAGAGAGAAAGAAAAGGAACCAAGCTTTTTCCCTTCCTTTTTCTCTTTTGCTCGCCAGAGCAAATAGTGAATCCACCCTGTCGCACATATTAAGAAATTTAAGAGCTTATAGTAATCTTGTAAGGATGAAACTTGGCATCCAACGTGATCGAAGATAACTTAACTGACATAGGTATATGTTAACGACTAGAAGGTCCATAGTTCGAATTTACCAACCCCATCGTACCAAAAAAAAAAAAAATTGAAGCTCGATGACGCTACGTTTTTTCAACCAACTGCATGGCATCAGTTTCACTCTGTTTGTCTCATCGTAATGGGAGATGACAATTTAAGCCTCTTATTTGCATAAAAACACATTAAAAACTTCAAATCCCATTAATCCTAAAAACCACCACCATTTCAAATCCATAACAGAACACCCATGATCCTAGATTCTCAAACAGCCAAACACTCTCTCAAACAATTCATCAAACACATAACAGACAATACAAGAAAACCCAACTCAGAAAAAAACACAAAATCGAGAATTAGTTCAAGAGATTACCACTCAGTCGCATGCCTAATACTGGAACTCGGACGAAACGATCTCTTCCCAGAAATACTCGGCTTCAACTCCGCAACAGTAACGACCCCCATTCTAAAAAACACAAAAAACTCACCACACCACAAAGACCCAACTAAGAAACTGGACTCAAAAATGGAAACCCATTTCAAATTACACGAAGAAAATCGAAATTGTGGGGGGCAGAGATTGTTGGACATTGAAAGCCCTGCATATTATTCTTCTTCTATGATATGAATTGGGAAGAAAAGGGGATGGAGTGAAGGGAAAGTTACATGAATTCATGCAAGATTGAAGGGTGGAGGAGGTGATGAGTTTGGGAAATCATTAGTTTAATGAGGAATTATAATGGGGTTAATGGTAAAGTCAAGAAAGGGGAAAGGGAAAAAAGGGTAGAAGAAACAGAGGAGTGATGGAATTGAACTTTTCGGTGAAATGAAAGATGAAGAAATGAGAATGAACATTCCGAATTACAACTTTTGTTTTTCTTCTTCATTTGTTTACATGAAAACGTGATTTGGTTTTTGTTTGTTAAGGAAAAAAATTGTAGGAATTGTAAAGGAATCCATTGCAGTGCTTTTGGGAGTGGTAATCATGGCGATTGAAAGCCACCCACATGAAAAAGTTTAAACTTTTCTTTTTATATACATCTTAAATAAATTCGACTAAATTTAAAATTTTGAAAAAGAAAAAGAAAAGTTCAATTTTCATTTTGATTTTTTTTTTAAAATTGATTCCTATATTTCAATTATTCCTTTTTTATTTGATCAAATATAACAAAATTTTAAATTATAAATATTTTAAATTTTCAAATGTATCCATATCTATTATTGATAACATCTAAAATTTTCTATAATATTTTTTCATTTACAATAATTTTTTATTTTATTTATGTATTTTTATTAAATCTTAAATTTAGTCATTTAAAATTAGTTTTTACTCAAACTGGTTAAATAATAATTTTCTTGTAAATGTATACAATAGGTAAATTGATTATATAATAATAATAATAATAATTTCAAGCAAAGTTATACAATACACGAATTGGTTAAATAATAATAATTTCTTTTATTTTAAGTCATTCAATTAAATATATGAGGCTACGTCAATTGCATTGTGTCTATTTTGATAATAATAATTTTTTATTTAAAGATCTACAATATGTTAATTGGTTAAATAATATTAATAATTCCATGCAAAGATATACAATATATGAATGTGTTTTTAAAAATTTACTGCAAAAATATTGATAGTTAACAAAAAAAATTATTATTTTAAAGAATCAACAATGAAAATTAAATTTAAAATTTATTGAAAAAATACAAATATTAAAATTTTAAAAACTTTAAGAAAATTAGAAAATAATAATTCGATTGCACTTCACTTTATCTTTGTAGAAAAATAATTAAATAAAAAAAATAAACTAGGCGTGCAAATTTTTCTTAAAGTTCTTTTCTATATTAGGAAACGGAGTTTGTTTTTCAAAATTACCTGTTGAAGAGTTTGAAAGTTGGTTGCAATTTTTTAAAATTTTTCAAAAAGTACTTTTTAGGATTACTTTTATATATATACATACATATATATATGTGTGTTGGAACGAGAGAATTGAAACTTGATTCTCAAAATGATAGTAAAGACGTAAATTTATACGAGGTAGTTATGCTCATTTTTCGTTTGTTTAAAAAGCAGTAAACTGACAGGTAACTCAACTAAAAGTATGCTTGTCAACTCGAACTATGTTGGTAACTAACGTCATCAATTATCATTTCAAAAGCTAATGGTTTGAAATGTAGACGACAACGAAAATGTCAAGGTCAAAATATAAAAACAAAACATTCATATAAATTGTTTAAACTAATTAAATAAACATTTTATGATTATTAAACAAGTTAAAATTTATTATTAATATTATATTCATCTTAATAGCATTCTAGTTCTTATTATTTATGTTTCGTGTATTTTTTACCATATAATGAAAATGTCGATCCACCTCTTATAACAATGAAAACATGCAAATGCAAAAATGTTAATATGTCGACAAGAAAAATATTGTTATGGCTCCATCCTCGACCTATACTCGTTGAATTAAAAAAAGAAAATAAATAGATTGGGTTTTTTTTTTTTAATAACAAAAATGATCAAAGTTAGGTTAGTGTACATAAGTGCAAATTATGTGTAAAGCTTAATTAAAGTAGGAACCAAAAAAAAAAGATTTAAAATTTTATAACAATGTTATAATGAGATTAGTGGCGTGGTGTGGGGCAAACACATACTTAATTTCAATTAAATAATAATAATAATTATTATTCTTTGAGATTAAAAAGCCTAAATTAATTATAACTAATACGTGTTCATTATAATAGAAAAATAGTGGTCTTTTACCTTTGTTTTATTTAAATTATTTGAGTGCTTTTTATAAAACCAATTTATACAAAATAAATAAATAAAATAAAATAACTTTGATGAGATATATTACTTTGGACCTCAATGTCATAATTCAACGGGTTTAGTATTTATATAATTAATTTTGATATTTATTATTAAAAAATTAACTATAAACGAAAAAAAAACTAAAATTAAGATTTATTGAAAATACATATACTGAAATAAAATAAGCATCAATGCACGAGGACTAAAATGATACCTTAACGTGAATCTCTTGTTCCTCACAACAGTATTGTTGTAAATTGGAAATACGTTGTTGTAATTATCTCAAAGTTGGAGGGGTTATTTATTTTGATTTTCTAAATTACAAAAAGAAGAATTTTTTTTTTTTAATAATTACAAATAGAACAATTGATTATGTGATTTTTCGTGTAATCCATAATAATTGGATGATTTTGTTGCTGGTGTGAATCATTCTTCTTATTAGTTTGCTTAATTATCTAAACTAAATAAAATATAAAACGAAAATGACCAAATTGAAATAATTAAAATATTTATATCTATCATGTCATCATAAATACGACAACTTAGACTTTTGCTAATGACTAAATTGAAATAATTAAAATATTTATATCTATCCTAAAGTGTTAAACTGACCCTTTTTTTAAAAATTAAATTATGGAAGAATTAAAAAAAAAAGGAATAATTTCTCAAGATTCACCAACCACGAGTGTGATCTTTTATAGAAACAATTTTTAAAATGATTCATAATCATGAAAGAATCAAATGATTTTGTTTATAAGTTTAAATGAGTGAAGTAATTGGTTAAATTCGAGCGTGTTAAAGCTTAAACATTTTAATTCTACTCCTTCTAATTATTATATTTAAAATAATAAATCAAATTTAGAAAAATAATAAATCAAGTGTGTGTGTGGACCCAAAAGTAAATCAACCAAAGCAGAGATGAATTGAGTTTTAAATTTTAGAAACAAAAATAAATAACCGAAAAAGTTATTGTAATTAAAATGTTTAAAGTTTATGAATCATAATGGAAGCTATACTAATTGAGGGATAAAGTTTTTTTCTTCTCGCTTTTTTCAGTGGTTGAATCTGATGCTATTGGTGATAAACCTGGCTAACAACTGTTTATTGAATTTTCTGGATGAAAAATGCAGTTGATGAAATAAATATTTCGACAAAGATGCATCTTATTATATTGTTGGCTCTTTCTTTTTGCCATCGTGTTAGGAATCAAGCTTCTTACTGCATGTTTTCTATTGAAATGATTTAGGTAGAGATCCAGTCTCTGACTTATTGTTAAAATAGTTGATGTAACTAACCGTGGCTTCTCTACTCGATTTGACCCTACAATAAGTGGGTGTTAATTGAAGTTTATTGTTTGAAAAAAAAAGGTAAAATGAGGCGAAATTGAAAAGAAAAAAAATGATTAATTAAAATAGGTGAAGTGAAAAGAATAGGGGTATGAGTAAGGGGGTGACAACTGTTGGGCAATAATGGGTTAAGATTGGGAGGATCAGGTGGCAATGATGAAATTATATTGCATCATGAAGGCTGCCCTTTGGGGTTTGATCATTGCTGGCTTAGGCCTATCAATTAAACTAGGCCTCGACTCAACTCAAGTGCTTAAGATCATTTCATTCTCTCTCTCTCCTTCCAATTGGCACTTATGGGTTGCTTTCCTCTTTTTTTAATTCAAGAGCGTTTGGATAGAGATGTCCACGGAACGGAGCTGAGAACGAGGTTTGAAATGACTTTCATGTCCCTATCCTCAATCTCCATTTTCATTTTTTTTATGGAAAAGATGGATATTTATAGGTGATTGTTCAGGGTTGGGATTTGATGAGTTACGCATCCTAAGTTCAATCCCTATTCCAAACATGCATACCAAATACCCTTCTATTTTGGATATTCAAACTTCTGACCATTTCGTAGGGAGTATTTTCTTTAATTATGTCTGGTGGAGTTGCGTTCATGTTGGTCTTTTCCTTTCCTAACCAATCATTTTAATATTTTAACTAATTTGTACATTTGTTGCTTAAAAAACTCTTTTGATCTTAAAATAATAATAATTTAATTTGTTCTCTATTTGTTGTCCATTCTGTTTTTAGTTTTAGGTTTTTGAAAATTCTGCTGGTTATAGAATAAATATATTTTTTTCAATTTGACTTTGCTTTTGAAAACACTCCTAAAATATATATACAACAAAATATAGAAACTAATAGATGGAAATAGTGTTAATAGACATACTTTTTTAAAAAAAGAATCAAATGGTTACTAATCTGGTTCATTAGTCATTTACTTTCAAGTTTACAATAGTTTTAATCATTGAAACATTAGCATGTAACAATTTAGTCCATATAGTTAAACGTTATAACACTTTAATCTCAAATTAACATAAAATATTACGTGTCAATTACTTTTACCAAGGACAACTTATAAGTGTTTGTACGTCAATAATCAATTGTTGTATTAGTATAAGCAAGAAACCTCACCAAATCACTTTTCACAATAGGAACTAAATCGTTACCAAATTTAATTGTTACATGCGTTCATGCACAAATCAAAATTTGGAGATAATCCTATGTGGAAGGTACTAAAATTTCATGGAACTTTGGAAGATGTTTGACATGTTGTGATTAAAAACTAAAGTAAATCAATATCGCCCGTAATGTGTGTATATATATATATAAAGAGCATAAGGTTGAGTGAAACTCAAACCCCTGAATCTATACTAAATTTGTCGGTGATTATATGAGTTGATTAATAAAGATGGGAAAGAAAAAAGAGAGCTAGACACTCTTTTTCCTTTTGAGAACAACCTCTACTTTTACTTAAAAATATTATATCACTTCATTTCATCCTATCATTTGAAACTTCCTCATATTTAGTTGTATTCTTCATTATTTTATTTAGTACCATCTCATTTATGTTCTCAATCCTACTCTTTATTATTTTAAATTAGAAACACTCTTATATTATACTTAAATTGTGAATTTAATAATATTTTTAAACAACGACTAATTAATCTTTGAATTTTAATTATCACTGTGAAAAAATCTACTAAAAAAATTACATCGTAAGAAATATCATGAAATATAATGATCTTAACGATAAATCGAGATTAAATCGCTACAAATTTTAAAGTAGCCAGTAAAACTACATTATTATTCATTAAAATTTATACAAACTAAATGGTAAAATAAGAAGACTTATCGCGTATAAACTAAAGTTCGTTGATAATAATTTCATTTTTTTATGTTTATGATTTTTAAATCTATATATACATTTTTTTTCTTCTCAATTTTTTGAATTATAGTTTTATTTGAAAGAAACACTATAATTTTTAATCTAATTCTAAAAACAAAAGTTATTATATAAGTTAGTTTTTTTGAAAACATGTTAGTTTAAAAAGTTTGTGGATGGTTATTAAACGAGATCTAAATTATTGCTACTTTTTTACGAGTAATTTCTTTTTTAACCTATAATCTTTGAATTTTAGTTATCACCATCAAAAGCTATTATTTGTTAAAGCATTTGTGTCTGGTTGTAGCACTTTCACATGTTGAAAGTTGTTTTAACTTGAATATATATGAATAAATACCTATGAATTGGGTTAAATTAATAATATGATTTATTCTAATTACATGTTGATTTTGTAGACTTGATTCACGTGTTTTCTTAATTAGGCTGATTTAGACATTTATATGACTCTTGATTAAATCTTATTAATTATAGGAAGTAACTTTATTGTATGTATAGAATCAAACCGACAATAATTAATTACAAAAAAGTATATAATTCGTATAATATGAAAAAAAAAATTACAAAAAAAGAAAATACTTAATTAAACTAGATGAGAGGATTAAAAGTACAAAGACTTGTAGATGATCGTATTGAATGTAGTTACAGTATCAAATAAGTTGAAACGATAAACACATAAATGTGTGATGATAGGATAGTTAATCACGACATCCTTCCCGAGGCTACTCTTGTAAGAAAAAAATGGTAAGTTATCGCTCATTTCCGTATCGTTTGAGATGTTTCGCTCCTTTCCCTTGATGCTACGACATCTAAGGCATATTCAATAGATGTAATACAATATGCGTTGATCTAAAGGCATTAATTCAATTTGCACATATTAATATATAGTCTTTATAGCTATTGTCTTATCAGCAATATGTAACGACTAAACAACAATTTAAAATTATCTATATATGACAAAATTCTTGCATAATAACGACTCTCATCTCAATTTAACATTGGAAAATATAAAAAGAGATAAACAAAATTAAAATATAATTAAATTGAGTAGTTATTTGACCATATATAACTCATTACAATTAAATACAAATTTAACTTAATTTTGACCTTACAATAAAATTGGAATGTGTGAATTAACAACTATTAAATTTAATCTACATATATTAAATTCATTTTGATGGGTCAATTCAATTAGATTATTTCACAATCGTAACAATATCTACTAATACAATCATTTCAATCAAAAGATTAATCTAATTTAGTTGTTGATGCTTGCTAGCTCTAAAATTTTGAACATTTATTCTTAAATCAGAGATAGTTAAATCGTTATACAAGTGTGTTAGTAACTACGAAATTATATTGCAATGGAAAAAAATTGGGTGGCATTTCAAACTGCATCCATCATTAATTACGTCGTCCACCTAAGTATCCTATCATAAGTTGCTATATAGATTTTTTTTTCATTTTTTAAAAATATATTTTTCTTTTTATGAGGGAAGAGGATGTATATAATAATAAATAGAGTCCAGTATGCATCTAGATATTACTCGACTATAAATAATCAATTAACCTGACAACATCTATTAGTTTATGGAGTTATTTGTCACATTATACATCAAACTCAAATCCAAAAATTTTCTGACAAACACACTATGCGTGATCAACCATATATAGTAATAAAGGGGAAATGAGTTAAACTTCAAAGTTTTAAGATATATATTTGTTCTCTATTTGTTGAAGGTTAGGGTTCTGTCTTTCTGTTTGTCCATAAACATCAAAGAAATTAAGAAAACCAAACTGATAAATCTTAGCCAGTAATTCCCATTTTTGTAAATTTGTTGACCAAAATGCACCAAAATGCACCTCCAATACATTAATTATATATAGGTTGATTTTGAAGATGGAGTTTCGATTAGGAATTCAATTATCTTTTAACTTTTTGAAGATGAAATAAACGAAGCTAGTAGTTAGGGATTTTAATTATTCTAAAAAATTTACCCAAGAATAGATGGATAAAGTTTTCTTTTATATTAGAACGGTGGATCTAGGGGTGTTAAAAAAAACTGATAACCCGAGGAACCAGATAAGGGTTGAGTTAGGTTCAAACTTATAAAAATTGGTTTTCGGGTTGGTTCTTATGTTTAGGAAAAATTGTCCCATAGTTGCTTCAACCAAATGGTCCAACAACTTCATAGAAAACATGAGCCGCATTATACTATACTACAATTTTCAATTACATAATAATATTGTAGGTTTTAAATTTTACGAGTTCAAAGTAAGTTGGATAAAATTGAATAGATCTATGAGTTAATAATAATGGTTGGCGTTTTTCTTTGTGCAATTTTCAAATTTTTAACCAAATGACAACAAATGCAATACATAAACAATAAAAAAATATCGACTTATTTTAGTTAAAAAATATATGAGATAACGTGATCGACCATTTTTTAAGTTCAATAATTAAAAAATGGCGAACAAATCATAAACATTTGAAATGATAACTAATATTCTATCCAATAAGCTATGTTGGATTGATGGTCAATAAAATTGAGTTTGATCAATTAACTTGTCCTAAAAAACTACTTAAATATATATTAGTTTGATCCAATTTATTCGAATGTAATTTACCAATTCATCCTTTTGAAGGGGAGTTGTTGGATGTCTAATCTCCCGACTTGCTCAAGATCTTATTTCCTATTTAGAAGGGACGTCAAGAAAACCGAAAACTCGAAACAATCTAGTAACTCAACCAAACCCACCTGGTTTGAAAATTAAAATGGATTGGGTTGGTTTTCTTTTAACGAACCCAAAAAGACCGGTTCGGTTCTCGGTTGATGGGATAATTTTTCGGTTGGACCCGACCCAAAAAATACTATCCCAGCCCATTTGTCTTTTTTAGCCTTAGGGTTTCCTTTGTCACTTCTCTTCTTATTCATTCAATCCCAACAGTGGGAGTTTTCCTTGTTGCCTCTCAGTCTCTCACGCCTCACAATCTCTCAGTTTTCCTTTTTGCATTTTCATTGCCTGCGATTTCTTCCTCGCGCTCGCTCACGAGTTGCGATCTTTCGATCTTTCGCATCTTGCCGTTGATCGCCGGCGAGAACCTTTTCCGTTCATCCTCTCTCTGCATAGCCACCTGACTCGCCTCACTGCTGTCAGTTCTTGCATATTGTGGGTGAGTGTTTCTTTTTCAAGTTTTGATGAGCTTTCTTTGGTTTCTTTGTTAGTTCTTCAATGCTTCATTAAGATTTGGCCAAATGTTTGGTTTGCCCATGGTATGTAGATCTTACATTTTATTTTAAGAGTCAGTAGCACAGAGTTATTTATTTAGCTTTAAGTAATACTTGTTTGTTATTACTTGCTTGCTGATTTGATGAAGGTTAGTATGTGTTTGTTTGATTTGATGAAGGTTATGTTAGTATGTGCTTGTTTTTTTTGTATATCTGAAAGTGTTTGGGCCAGCTTAGCAGATAATTCAGGACAATTGAGGGACTACACTCCTGACCCTAATTGACTTCATATTTTATATCATGAATATTAATTAGTAGCTTGATATATTTCTATTTTATTAGGTCATTAAACCTTTTGCATATGAGGTTATGTGTAAAGAATTATGTAATACTCTTGAACGTTTTTTTAAAGAGAACTGATGGAACCGAGCCAACCTAATCCATTTTTCACTGGTTTGGGTTCTTAAATTAACAAGGGTTAGTTTGGGTTCAAGGAATACACAACCCGAAGCATAGGGTTGGGCCTAAAATATCCTTAAAACTAAACCAACCCAATCCACGAACACCCCTACTATCTAGCTATCTCCTTCAACCCAGCTATGGGCCTAAATTGCTCATTAAATTCCTGGAAATTTACAGATTGGTGAAGTTTTTTTAGAAGGGTGGATCTGAAAAGATGTGTCTTTGAGGAACTAACATGCCTTTGAGGTTCTGAGGATAGATAATTGTTGATGTTCCTTTTTAAAGTGAGAACAGAAAAAGATGGGCCACAACTTTACATGGACAATCTAGGCGCTTTTTCTTAATTTGTCGTGTTTGATAGCTAAAAGAAAACTGATGAATTACATATCAGTAGTATAAAGTCTGAGAGTTCTTTTTCTCATTTGTTTGTTTATTTTTTGCTAAAGAAGTCAGTGCTGGGTTGAATGTTGATTCATTCTTCAGCTTGTTTCGGTTGTTTCTTTCATACCATTTCGTCAACATGTGTGGTTTTCACAGATTGATATGTTTCTGTTCATTTCAAATGCTCTGGATATGACTGTTGTGTTATTTGGTTATGTATTGTTTGATTTTGAAGCTGGGGTTTCGATTAGGAATTCAATTATCCTTTCATTTTTTATTAGGTATTTTACACAGGAATAGATGGCTGAAGTTTTTTGTTATATTATATATATTTTTAGAAGGTTGGATCTGTGTTCAAAAAACCCGATAACCCGATGAACCTGGCTTACCAAACCCAACCCGTAATTTGGGTTGGTTTAAAATTTTTTAAAACTTTATTTTTCAGGCCAGTTATTGGGTTCAGGAAAAATTATCTCGGTTTGACCCGACCCAACCCAGTTTTTAATAAAAAGAAATTATGTCTATGGCAGTAACACTGACGCTTCCTGGTCTCTTTCTTTAACAGAGTCAGATATGGCAGCAACTTCAGCAACTATTTTGTCAATTGGAGCAACTGAATCATTTAATAGTAAATTCAATTTGTTTTCTCAGTCAAAGTCTGCTAGCTTAAGAAGCAATTCACACGAGACGATTCAGAGCTTCTGTGGCCTCAAGGTAAACTCATCCCTTCGTTGTGACTTGGAGTCGTCTTTCCTAGGGAAACAGAGCAGTGCTGCCCTATGGCGTCATCTTGCTCCATCAGCACAAAGAGAGAGCCTGAATGTATGCAAAAATCTTCAACCTCAAGCCTCTTACAAAGTTGCTGTTCTTGGAGCTGCTGGAGGAATAGGTCAGCCTCTGGCACTTCTCATCAAGATGTCGCCATTAGTTGCCACCTTGAACCTTTATGATATTGCAAATGTCAAGGGTGTTGCTGCTGATATTAGCCACTGTAACACTCC
>JBBPDJ010000001.1:14097123-14115682 GCA_037974625.1 Cucumis cinereus | reverse complement strand
GCTGTTGCTGATAATTGTCCCGATGCTTTCATCCATATCATTAGCAACCCTGTGAACTCAACTGTTCCAATAGCAGCGGAAGTTCTAAAGCAGAAGGGCGTTTATGATCCAAAGAAGCTTTTTGGGGTTACTACATTGGATGTTGTTCGGGCAAACACTTTCGTTGCTGAAAAGAAGAACCTTAAACTGATTGACGTTGATGTCCCAGTTGTTGGGGGACATGCTGGAATAACAATTCTTCCTTTGCTATCAAAGACACGCCCTTCAGTAAGTTTTACAAATGAACAAATTCAAGAACTGACTGTTAGAATTCAAAATGCTGGAACCGAAGTTGTAGAAGCGAAGGCTGGGGCAGGATCTGCAACCCTTTCAATGGCATATGCTGCAGCACGATTTGTTGAATCATCTCTTCGTGCTTTGGATGGAGACAGTGATGTATACGAGTGCACTTTTGTGCAGTCTGATCTAACTGAGCTTCCCTTCTTTGCATCGAGGGTTAAGCTCGGGCAGAAAGGAGTTGAAGCCTTTGTAACGTCTGATCTCCAGGGTTTATCTGAGTACGAACAGAAGGCACTTGAAGCTCTAAAGCCAGAACTGAAGGCGAGCATTGAGAAGGGCATTGCTTTTACACAGAAGCAAGCTGTGGCTGCTTAAGAATTTGCTTTTCCAGAACTTGCTTGGGAGAGTAGCATTGAATTGCGGCTTTTCTTTTTGTTTAGTAGTTTTGTATGTCTTCACTTTAGCTCGTTTGATGAAGAACTTCTGTTTGAGATATTAACTACTGCCGTAGATTATCAAAAGAATGTAATTATTTCAATAGGAGTTCCTTGTAATTGAAAATTTTGTAATAACACGGTTGGTAAAACTGTGCGCCTAAAATTATACAGAATCAGTCTGTTGGCCAAGTTCTTTCTGTAGTACAACAAATCTTACCCAATCAACTTTTCTCCTAGTTTATGATTTGGGTTGCTTGATTAGCTTTTACAGAAGCTCGTGAGCACTCATTTTGCATTCAACCATCATACTTAATATATATATATATATATATATATATATATATGCAAATTATTGTATATGTAAACTAATAAAAATTTAATATATTTAATTAATTTAAGTTTTGAGTATGCTACCTCAAAATTTTCCTCAAGAAAAAACAAATTAAAATTGTTCCATGTTTTCTTTTTGTAGTTTGTGATCCTAACTAAATTCAGATTTCAAGAGTTTTGTTTCTATTTGTAATATTTTAATCGACCTAATTGCAAATATAACAACCAGAAATAAAATATTTGCATATGTAACACATACTATATTGCTAACAAAAATACATCACTGATAGCTTTTGCTATAATTGTACTTGTTTAAAAATATTATTACACACTTAATCTTTTTAGTTCAATAATGGTGGAAAGTGGAACGAAGTTCCTACATTTAGGATAAAAGGATCGTATAGATTATTGTCGAGGTAAACTCACTTTTCACATATACATTTAATTTATTTATTGCAATTACTTATAATTATGATTTTAAAAGGGCTATGCTCGTTTTTGTTCAAAAATGTGTTTAGCCTCTTCATTGTTATTATTATTATTGTTTTACTTGTATAAAGCTTCTTCACTTTATTTGAATGTTAATATCATAAATTACGTTTTAAGAATTAGCAAAAGCAAAAATGAGAGATCTGTAGATGTGTCTAGAGTATAATTGTGTTAGATATTATATTAATTATGACTAGATATCTTTTCCTTTTATTACGAAGTATCTGGGATTATACTTACCAATCTGTTGGGATTTTTTTTTTAAAATAAGAGAATTACATATTAAAGAAAACCATGCGACGTATTTTGAGAAACTCTTACTTCGTTTTTGTATTTCTTTGTTTTTATATGGTCACAATTTTTACAATATCTTTGTAGAGAACTAGTTAAAATTAGTTAAGGATGTTTGAAGTAAGAACTATGTAAAACTATAATAATCACGTCTTGCTACGACAAATACTATTTAAAAGTTAGTAAACATTATTTCAAAATCTCTCATTTGCTACAATTTTTACTATATTCATTATTTTTGCTACAATGTTTACTATTTACTTCTAAAACAAAAATAGTTTATACTTCGAACATATATTATTAAAGTTGAAACTAATATACTTTACCATCGAATACAAACTATTATAACACTTCGTTGACCTTATGGATTCTCTAATTCAGGGATGGGGTTACGGTATCCAACGTACCAAACAGGGCGTGTAGTTTCATTTTTCAACCTTATTCATTGCCAAACACCACACAATTTCAAACCACTTCATCACTCTATCTTTATCCTCTCTCTCCCTCCTGTTTCAGCTCTGAAGCCATGAATATTTTCACTCCGACCACCGCAGCTCCGACGATTCGGAGCTCTTTTCTTCTTCCGCCGCGACACAGTGACTTCTCCAGAAGATGCTCTCTGGAACTCAAACGCTTTGCACCTCCCTTTAGAGCTTCAACTCTCATTTGCATGGCGGTTTGTACAATTTCCGACTGATACATGCTGTTAGATAACGAATGTCTATTGATTATTGTTCGGATTGGCTTTAACTGAACTTCAGTTTCGTTATGCTTTGAGTTCACTGAGTTTTCTTTCACTTAAGTTATTGGAAATGAATTCGTGGTAAAACTAGTCTGGATTAGATTTGTGGCTAATGATGATTATGATTGTTTTATTTTAGGAACCTTATTTGATCGTGAAGCTGGAATCTGCTGAGAAGACGTGGAAAGACTTATCGGTAATTTCCATCAATTGTTTATTTCCGATGTTTATGCTTGGAAGGGAACTACTATTTTGCATTGAATTTGAGTGTATATATATATATATATATGTGTGTGTGCGTGAAGTGGTTAGAAATGCAATGACATAAAGTGCAGTTAGTTAACTATTGGATCAATGTTTCGGTAGTTGGATTTTAGTGGTTATCGAGCTGGAATAGGAGAAGTAGCTAAGATATGTCTCCAAAAAGTCGAGCTCATAGAATTTTCATGCTTCATTATATTATGATTTGTGCATTTTTGTTTCTTGAAGATGTCAGGTAATGTAATTTGCAGTTAAATTAACTGTGGAACCAGTGGACTCTATGTTGATTCAGCAGGGACTATAATTCTGTGGTGAAATTTTACGTTTTAAAATAATTAAACTAGGTGCTCGGCAATTCCATTTAGCTACTTCTAGAACAGTAGAAACTGAAGAAGAGAACGAAAAAAATTCCTCGCTGGAGACCTTGTCCATGCACTTGATATTGAAATTGGAAGACAGATGCATTTTGGATTTGGCTATAGTGATAAACTTATGATTCCTTACTTTTCTATTGCAGTTGGGGTTTGGATAGGACATTCTTAACTTTCACAATAAATTTTTAACCACCGGTTTTCTCCTGAAAGAGGACGAGGAACCTTGGTGTATCTGGAATCTCTATAGTAATCGTAAAACTAATGAAGTGATTATGTATAAAACGTAGATAATGTTAACTGTACTTCCTCTTGCATTCTCTAGCTCCACGTTTGAAATTTGCATTTACATCTTTGATGTATCTCCACTTATGCTTTTCATTTGGTTATAGTTTTAATATTTTCCTACACCAGAATCATTATCGATATAATTATTTAGGTCAAGCTGGCCGATCCAGATATTGTCTCAAACCCAACAGAGTATCAAAAACTTGCCCAATCAATGTCAGAACTTGATGAGGTATGGCATGACTATCTGCCTCCAACACTATTATGTGTAGCAGTTAGAATGACCTCTTTATCTTTTCTTTTAATAAGTTTCTTTCACACCAACTTACTCTTGGCTGGTTGGTGTGATTTGCTGGACAGGTGGTATCGACTTTCAGGAAATTCAAGGAATGTGAAAAGCAGTTAGAGGAGGCCAAAGGTTGGCTTATAAGTAGTTCTTCTTAAAAAAGTTTCACAACATAAAATTTGTTGAATTGATCTTAGTTTCTTCTTCTTTGTTGTGATTATCATCTCAGCCTTATCGAAGGAGACTGGGAACGATGAGGATATGGTAGAGATGATTGCTTTAGAAATCAGTTCTTTATCCAGTCAACTCAAAGATATCGAGGAGAAGCTTAAGGTGCTTTTGATTCATGAACATGATGTTTGCATGTTTGTGATTATTTTGGATCAGAACGAACTTTTATTAATGCTAACGTGCATTTAAATCTCTTTCTCGTCAATCTGTTTCCATGTTTGGGTGGGGTGGAGGTCCTTGATTTTCAATCCTCACAGTTCATGATTTAAAATTTTTATTTTCTGCTTTTTAGTGAGCTTCTTTACAGACATACAAGTCTAAATGATTATTTGTTTTATTTCATTAGCTATATTCAGTTATGTTTTGTTAGATGTATATAATTAAATTTAACTTCATCCATAAGCTTAAGCTTATGAGTCAATCAGTGATCAGAGCTGGTGGTCTAGGAAGGTGCACCTGCAATGTTATCTCCTCCCGAATTAATATTTATTTTCACTTGTTAGAACTTTCACATATTTCGAGCCCACAAATAAGGAGTGTTAGATGGTATGTAATTAAATTTACCTTCATCCATAAGCTTAAGCTTTTGGGTCAATCAATAATTTAAGATGGTTATTATGTCCTCTTCTTGTTAAAGTTAGAATTAATTAATTACTGGAACAAATAGGTAATGACATTATAGCTTGGTTATTTATTGATGATCAGATCTTTACAAGCAAATATTGTGCTTTTCTCGTCATTCTTACAATGATTGTTTTCTTTTGTTGGGGACTTTATTTATTTCTTGGTAATCATTTGAAAAAAAGGAAGTTAGTTCCTGGTATCTTTCAAGTACATCTTATATTTTTCTGAATTGAATCTGAAGACTTTATGTTGTGATTTTCTCTGCCAGATGATGTTGCTTCCATCTGATCCTCTTGATGCAAGAAATATTATGCTTGAAGGTCAACTTCCTCATTTTCCTCTGAAATTTTATGCCATCTGAATAACAACAAACTTTTAACGTGCATTTGCCGAAGGTTTCATAGCTTATTGGACAATTAGAATCCTGTAAATGTAAATGGGTTATGTTTATGCCTTTTGTTTATTCTGATTAAAAGCTTTCCTTCTGCCATGCAGTCCGGGCAGGTACAGGTGGTGATGAAGCTGGAATCTGGGCTGGTGATCTTGTAGGTACATGTTTCTTTTATCCTTAAAGAACTATGGACAAACTTTGCATATATTATTATTGTTGTTGTTGTTGTTGTGATCATTATTATTATTATTATTATTATTTGTGTGTTAGTTGACCATACAGTTGGTGAACAATGGAAATATTTGTTATAAAAGAAAATCTCTTGATATCTTCATAAGAAATGCTATGCTAAATTAACACATTAGAGGTGACCTATGCTCCAATCTTTTCTTACCAACAGTTTAGGCCTTTTGAAGTGTATAGAAAACTGAATATGTATAGTATAGATAGGCTTTGTAAAACTTACAAGTTACATACTCTGATGTTTCTTCCGTTCTTGTCCTGCTTTGATTTTACCCCTCCTTTTCTCGAATGCATTTTTTCTCTATTGTCGTTTCTTCTTCTCTAACTCATCTTTTCCAATTATATAACAGGTCCGCATGTACCAGAGATACAGCGAGCGGAATTCTTGGAAGTTTTCCCCTGTTTCAAGTTCTGAGGTACGTGTCTCCAGACATCCCCAGAAGTCAATATCCTAGTGCTTTCTGTATATGTTGAAGAATTTCCACTGTTTACTTTTCAGGCTGAAAAAGGTGGATTCAAAACTTATGTGTTGGAAATCAAAGGACAACGTGTCTACAGTAAATTGAAATATGAGTCTGGCGTTCATCGAGTTCAACGTGTTCCTCAAACAGAAACACAGGGCCGAGTGCATACTTCTACAGCTACAGTCGCCATCATGCCAGAGGTAAACTGTTTCATAAGTTCACTATTGAATTGTGAAATAAAATTGTCTGATACTTGTCAAATAAGAATTGCCTGCCTTAATCAGACTAATGTGTGGTAGAATATTACCTGAATTTGCTAAGTTTGTCCTGGACAGTTGACCAATGTTAATTCTTTTTCCCCTTTCCTTTATAGGTCCCTGATTTGCTACTTGTGTTTCATTTTTGCTATTAACAATTATAATGTGGAAAAGCCATATCTCTGTTAAAATCCCTAGATAATGGATTAATGTGGGATAGCTGATTAAAATGTTCTGACATATCACACTAGTGCCTTAACACGAAAATCCAAGTGCATAACTATATATTTATCCTTATATATAGTTGATATTGATAGTGTTCATACTGTTTCTCTGTAGGAGTACTAACAATTTGGATATGATAATTTCTCTAAATTTGACTTTGTTGTCCTCTGCATTCACATCTTGATCAGCTATATTTATCTTGATTTGTTGAGCTCATGTTATCATTGCATCTAGGCAGATGAAGTTGAAATAGTGATTGACCCGAAGGACATTGAACTAACTACTGCAAGATCTGGGGGCGCAGGAGGTATAACTTTACATAATTGATTCAAATATTGCTTTCAGTTAGCTCTCTGAATCTGTTCTCATAAAAGCAAGAAAAGTGGTAGCATAACCTTCCTATTTATTTCCCATTGTCAATAATTATGCAGGGCAGAATGTCAACAAGGTGGAGACAGCAATTGATCTTTTCCACAAGCCGACAGGAATCCGCATTTTTTGCACCGAAGAGAGGACTCAACTTCAGAATAAGCATCGAGCTTTTCAATTGCTGCGAGCCAAACTGTGAGCATCCATTACAATCGTAACATTTCTCACATCGTCGTATACCTTATGTGAATGTGCACTTCATTCATATAATTTCTGTACTTTTTTTAAAAAAATTGGGGGTGGGAGAATTTGAACCTGAGAACCTTGGTTTTCAGGTATATACATATAGGTGTCAGTTAAGCTAAGCTATTGTTGGCAATTTCTATACTTTTTTGAGTAACAAATAGTTGGAGAAAATTTGTGGCTGTTTCTATGTTTTTTCTCAAAGAACTGAACGATCTTTGTTCCCATTTCTATGTATCGTGGGAATTTGGGTGGTCATTGAAATGGGTGAAATAAAGGAAGTAAACAAACAAACTGATGTTGGACAGTTGGAGTTTAGCCTTGCACTGCTCTTTACAAAGCCCTTCCCTCACACTGAGCCACCATCGGCCATTGTTCACACCTAACACAACCTAGCGGAACCCCAACTACCCTCTGCTTGGGTTAGCATGTCACTTCCTCTTCGCCAGCCACCTCCACCCCAGCCTATAGGTCAGTCAGTTCATTTGTGTTATAAGAGAAAAAAGTCAGTTTTTATGTTCTCCCCCAATCAACAGTCAGCTTCACGGTTACATCTATCCTAATCTACACTGACTTTCACCCTACCTTCCCACCACAACCAGACTTTCATGGTTGACAGGGTGATAATTTTGCTGGATTCGACATTATGTAAATGCATGAATTTAATCCCCCTCTCTCCTCTTTTTCTTTTCAGTTATGAGATCAAAGTGAGGGAACAGCAAGAGAAGATCAGGAACCAACGGAAATTACAGGTTTACTGGTTTTTTTTTCTTTCTAATATTTTTTCAGCATTTGGAAATATTTAGCAAAGAACTCTTGTATGGTGTGCATTTAGACTGTCATTGAGCTGCTTCCATCAGACAAAAGTTTCTGAAGTTCTTGCTGTTGTTTTGTCATGATTTTGTTCCAATTTGCCTGGGGAACAAAGAGCTGTTACTCCTGATTTTTTTCGGAGTATTTCCCAGTCTAGAGCAATTTATCACTAAGCACATGATTTCATTCGTAACATGCAAGATACAATCTGAATGGAATATCAAATACTATAAATCTTTTAGAATCCACGATCTCCTACCTAGTGATCTTAGGTACACAAAGTTGAGTGTTCTACAGCATGATAATTATATTTTAGGAATCTTCTTTTCTCCTTTATTAAGAATCTTTTTTTAAAAAAAAAAAAAAATTTACAATGGGCTGCCTGTATAACTCTCAATCTTAAAGCAAGTATTTGTCACATCATGCAAGGCAATTATACAAGCAGATAGTTATTCTTATAGAAGCAATCAACCATAAGATTTTTTTTAAATTTATTTCATTGTTCTAATTACCTTGTTATCCTAATTCCTATCTTCTGTCTCCTCGCGGATGTGTTGACATTTGTTGTCAGAATCTGTTTGAATGATGAACTTCATGCATACCACTGCCTGTGGATGTCGCAACTTGAATCTGTTAAACAAAATCGAATACCTGATAATAACTTCTCTCAATGTTATTTAATTGGTACTCAAATTCTTTTTATTAGTGTATTCCTAACTCTAAAAAGTTTCGTTTCAGGTAGGAACGGGTGCTCGTGCTGAGAAAATTCGAACCTACAATTACAAGGTATGATATTAGTTTGCTTTCTTACTTTAAAAAGATGAAAAGAAATACAGCTCCTGTCATAAAACAAGACATTCATCCATATGGTACCACAAAGATGTTGAAGACTAGAGAATTTTCAATTTTCAAAAAGATAAAGTGCATGTAGACACAGTAAGAAATGGCCTTGAATACCATTTCGCTTTAGAACTAATTAAAAGATCAGATACTTCATTACACGAAGATTGTATCAAGAGTGTATCAGATACTTCATTACAGAAATTAAAGGTGTTTTCGAATATTTAAAATCTAGGAGAACTTTTCATTCTTAGTAACCTTTCTATTCCAAGTAAAAATAATTTCTGAAGTAAATATTGATTATTCAAAAAAAAAAAAAAAAAATCCAAACAATGAAGAACAAACTTATGAGCATTATAGAAAAGAGTTGTCACTAATGAAATTTTAGTCTGTTTGGATTGACTTCATTTTGTTTTCAGTTAAGAACACCTTTTTTTTTTTTAAAGTAGTTAGAAAGCCTCCAAATTGAACTTGTGAAACTACCCTTTCCCATCTTTATCTCAAGCTGGAAATGAAGCGGCTAATCATAATTGATAGAATTCGACCTCAATAAGCTGATGGTTTCACTTGAAGTCATTAACTTTTGGATTTTACTTATGTTAGGACAATAGGGTTACCGACCACCGGTTGAAGATGAACTTCGAGCTCACATCCTTTCTTGATGGTGATATAGAGAATGCAGTTCAGGTAATATTCTCCCTTTCGTCCACTTTCTCATTTTAATCATCATCTTAAAACCAAAAAGAATCACATTCTCCCATTTTCTGAATCAAGGCGTGTGTTTCCTTGGAACAAAAAGAACTCCTAGAAGAACTGGCTCAATCGGCTGTGGCTTCAGCCACATGAATTTCCACCATTTCTTGCCAATAATTGGGGCCTTCTCATAACACAGGTTTTCTTTGAACCATATGAAATGCTATATGAGGTTAGGTATAAAATCATTCACCATCATTCATGTTTTTGTTCTTGTTTCTTTTCTTTTTTTCCCTTTTGTATATGGTCCTGATATGTATGATTTGATTATACACGCACTGAGAATTTTGAGGGAGAGAAGAACATTAGTTAACCCACCCTTGCTAGAATTAGATTACTGATGTTGATGTGGCTATGAAATTAATATATATTTATCCATTAATGTATAGCTTTGCAAATTCAATCTCGATTCAGTTACATTGTCTTAGTCGGTCTCAGCTCATGTTTGGAGAATTTTGTATGAATGTCCTTAAATTTTTGGGTCGAAATGGAATATGACTCAGATTTTGAAAATAAAGGTTGTATAACTTGTTGCTACGGTCAGCGACATGAGGCCTTCGTTAACATGCTTCCTCAATCTCACTCATGCTTTCTCAATCTTGCTCGCCCCACTCTCAATTATGCTCATGTTATGGCTCTTGTTTTTTTATTCTTTGCGTCCGAGAAACAGAGTGTAGGAGTGGTTTTTTTTTTTCTTTAATATTTAAAAATGAGTTTTTTATGAAAATATAAAAGATGTGATTAACTAACCTTAATATCGGTTTCAACCTCTATACTTTTTTGCCAACAAGAGCTTAGTTCAACTGAATTAATGTATTTTGAGGACCAAAAGTCTTGTGCGTCAGATTTTCTCATTTTCAATTTCTACTAGAAAAACTCTCTACTCATATATTGTCGTAGCGTTGGATTTTTAACCTCAATATTGATGTCAACCTTTCAAATTGTTGTAGCGTTGAATTTTTTATTTTTAGGTTTTGATGCTGAGAGAAGATATGTTGCCTCCTACCACATTTGGTAGCGAAACTAGTTTTTACATTTTCTTAAACCAATATTGGTCCGTCAGTACAAAATTTTCGATTTTTATCACTAAGTTCAATCCAGATTCTATTCTAATAATACTGGAGAGATTTTGCACGGAATGGATATTAGCTATTTAAGTAGGAAAAATATATAGTTGCTCTCAATTCTTCTCAACCATTTGCGAAGCGGACTACAACTCGATTGTTTAAACTCTCCTTTAACTAAAAAGGATTTCTCAATGATTCAAATGTTTTTAGGTACAATAAATATGAGCTATGGAGATATTTATAGTTGCAATGCTACTCATGACATTCAAATTATATAGGTTAAATTACAAATAAAAAACATCCTTAAAATTTTACTTTTGTTAGAGATAAAAGTTGCAATGCTATTCATGACATTTCGTAAACGTTTTAAGCTACCTTTCGGGTAGGGCTTTATTAGAATGTTGAATCAAAATTGTGACCTATAATAATGGCCATTGAAAATTTACATTTTCTTTAAAGGTTGATTCCCACTGTTTTAGGTACCATTTTTCATTTGACATTCTAACAAATTTATATTTTAAAGGCAATTTTAACACCTTTATCAAAGGTTAAGGAATTGCAACTTGTGAAATAGTAAGAGAAATTTTAAAATAAATGTCCATTTTATGTGTATTTAAATACATTTAGTTATTGTATTTTTAATAAATCTTAAATTCAATCACTTGAAGTTGATTTTTTTTATTGAAATTCGTTAAATATTAATAATATTTTTTTTTTATGTAAGAATATAATATGAGAATATGTTTTTTAAATATATAGTGGAAATTCTAATAAATAATAATAAGTAGTAGCGAGGACTAGATTTGAGGTTTACTAAAGAGTAACTTCAAAATATAGTAAAATATCATGAATAGATGCTTATAGATACTAATAGGCTACTATCATTTGTTACTGATAGATTCTAATAGACTATAAAATTTAGCAATATTTGTAAATATTTACAACAGTTTTATTATTTAAAACAATTTCTCTTTATTAAATATATATATAAATAAAAACCGAATATTTAAAAGTAGAATTAACATTAAAATTTAACAAATCTAAAATCGAAGACAAAATTTTATTTTTTGATTAAATATTATTTTGATCTATTTTAAAAAGATGTTATTTTGGTCTCTATTGTTTGATGCTTGTTAGTTTATTGCCCATTCTTTTTTGAAAAAGATTGCTATCCGCAGCACTTTTACTACCAATTTTGAAAATATATTTATATCATTTTTTTTTTTTGCATGAAAATTTTATTCTTATTTAATCAATAAAAATTAATTTTAATAAACTAAATTTAAGATTTATTAGAAAAAACAAAACAACGTAATAAAACTAAACAATAAACCTCAAAATTTTCCAACAAAATAGTATTTTTAATTTTTAACCTTATTTTTTTATTTGCTTTAAGACGAAAAGGAAAAAGAAAAAGAAAAAGAAATAGAAAAAGAAAACCTTAGTTTTATTTCCTTCTTGGGCGGGTAATGATAGGATGAAGATGAACTGATGATCACTCCACTTCGGGAATGAACAGATGGAATCCAACGATCCATTTCATCTCTCCAAACAGAATCAAAGCAGCACATGGCTTATTTGCCTCGTCGTGATCTTCATTTCCATACACATGGCGCTCTCTCTTTAACCCAATCTTTTCCATGTTTTCCTTCTCAACTCGTTCTTCCTCTATGCTCACGATTTTTTCCCTCCGCCGCTTCCTCTGCCACTGCAACTCTTCAATCTCACCCTCACTTTCATTTCAACGATTTCCCTTTCTTTCTTCCCCTTTTTCATTCCGTTTCTCGACACCCATTTACCCCCACAAGGTCTTCGCCATGGCTGCACGGTCCTCCGGTGGTAGTTCTCACTCTCATAATTACACCAATCGCCTTGCCACTGAGCACAGTCCTTATCTCTTGCAACATGCCCATAATCCGGTAATTCGGTTTCTATTTTCTTCTGGTTTTGTGTTTATTTTTACTTGTTTCTTTGTCTGAATTGATGCTTGGGCTATTTTCTACTGTCTTAGCCCCTGACGTGTTGTTGGATTGAAATGAATGTTTGTTATTTTTTAATCGTTAGGATGTGTTGGGAAAAAGAAAAACCTCCCATTACTACCGAAGAAAGCAATAAAACTAGGAATACAAGAATTAACATGGAAAAACTCCAAACCAGAGAAAAAAAAACCCTGGGCATGTGAACTACAATCCCATAGAATAATTCTCTCTCCCAACCCAATTACAAGAGCACTCACCCGAAGCTTTTGTACCATACCACCCACCCCTTTTAACTCCACTCTCAAATTAGAGAATACTAGTAGGGAATTTAACTGGAGTTAGCAGCACATTTAGTTTAAAGTGTTTCTAACCGGGACGATTTGAAACTACTCTCCCAACCCAATTACAAGAGCTCCCACTCGAAGCTTTTGTACCATACCACCCACCCCTTTGAACTCCACTCTCAAATTAGAGATACTAATAGGGAACTTAAGTAGAGCCAGCACATCCAGTTTGAAGTGTTTCTATCGGGACGATTTGAAACTAAAGGCATAGGCCCCTTTTTTTAATGTTGGGAGCCCATCACTCTAACTTTTTCGATGTGGGATAGCTGCACTCCTAATATTTTGTCAAAAATTCTAACATATGGTGTAGGATGGATTGTTGAGAAATTTTCATTTGGGGGAATCCTGACATATCACGGGTTTTTGGCTTTGTTTCAAGGTTAATTGGTATCCGTGGGGAGAGGAAGCATTTGCAGAAGCCCAGAAGAGAAACGTGCCTATCTTCTTATCTAGTAAATCTAAATCTTGCTTACAGATCAAAGTTGTTTTAGTTGGTTGATGATGAGTTTGATTCATTGTTCTTTTTTCCTGCTGGTTTTGTTTCAAAGTTGGATACAGCACCTGCCATTGGTGAGGTCTTTTTCGTTGTTTTTCACTTTGTTTTATATGGTTTCTTCTTGATGGTGCAATTTGTGAATGATCGAGGCTTGTGACTTTTTCAATTAGGTGTCATGTCATGGAAGTTGAGTCGTTTGAGAACGAAGAGGTAGCCAAACTGTTAAATGACTGGTTTATCAGTATCAAGGTTAGCTCAAATCAATATCAATTAGATGTTCCTTTCATACCTTGAATATCTAATCTAACAATTATTTCTTATTTGCAAAATAATTTTTTTCTTGTATTTAATATATTTTTATATGTTGGTGGAGCAGGTTGATCGTGAGGAGCGGCCAGATGTTGATAAGGTACACATTTGAGGATAGTTTTCAAAATGTGAAGTTCATAACCCAACCTGAGAATAACTTAACTTGTTTAGACATGTGTTTAGACTATATATTTTTTACCAAGAGGTCAGAGGTTGGAATCCTCATCCCAATGTTGTTGAACTCAAAACAAATCTTAAAGTTCATAGTTTATGACCTACCAATGTATGTGTTATCCTCGAGGTTGGACTTGAGATTTGAGATATCTTTTTGCTGCTAATCTGAGTTTAGTCTTGCTATCTTTCTTTGTTGCACTAGGGATGATGCTGCACTACTAAAACCTAGTTTATCGCGTTGTACAGTGGCTCTATGAACTTTTTCTGGTCATTGAGATCTTGTGATAATGAACTTTATTTGAGGGTTATAATTTTTTTAATTTTATATATTTAAGAAGGTAATGCTTCTTTGGTTTGCTGAATGTAATAGATCTGTTCCTTTTCAGGTGTACATGACATATGTTCAGGCTCTTTATAGTGGTGGGGGTTGGCCGCTCAGTGTCTTTCTTTCTCCTGATTTGAAACCTTTGATGGGTGGGACTTACTTTCCACCCGATGATAAATACGGAAAACCTGGATTTAAAACCGTGCTTAGGTAAAGAAGTCGTTAGACATACTATGCTCCTCTCTCTCCCCACAAACCTCCCTTCTCTCACTGTTGTGGTCTCTGGTTTCTTGATCATATTTGCTCAGGAAATATTATGGATTCTACTAAAAGGTTTGCTAGTCAGATGCATTATATTTTCATATTGAAAACCTTTAATTTTTTATTTTATTTATTCTTCTTGTGACCTTAGTATTTTTATGTTTTCAGGAAAGTGAAGGATGCATGGGATAATAGAAGAGATGTTCTTGTCAAGAGTGGAACTTTTGCTATTGATCAACTTTCTGAGGCTTTGTCTACTACTGCAAGTTCCAATAGATTGCCCGAAGAACTTCCACAAAATGCATTACGTATATGTGCTGAGCAAGTATAGCTCTCAATTCTTCGAAATTTGCTTTATCGATTTTGTGTTGATGTGCATTCATTTCCATAGTATGAAGTTTAAAGCAGATGTTACTTGAACAGAAAAAATCTGGATCTTCATGTATCTCGTTCCACTGCTATTTAACATTTTCAGAGTCTCTTGGTCCGTTGCAAGAAGTCTTAGTACGGAAATACATACTTTATTTTGAACTTATTTGATGTTTATTGTAGCTTTCTCAAAGCTATGATCCAAATTTTGGTGGGTTTGGTTCTGCTCCTAAATTTCCAAGACCAGTTGAGGCTCAACTTATGCTTTATTATGCCAAAAAATTGAAAGAATCTGGGAAGTCAGATGAAGCAGAGGAAATTCTGAATATGGTCATTTTTGGTCTCCAATGTATGGCAAGAGGTGGTATTCATGATCATGTTGGAGGCGGGTTTCATAGATATAGTGTGGATGAGTGTTGGCATGGTCAGTATTTAGTTCACGTGTTTGTTGATTACTAACGTGAATTTTCATTTTTAATAGTTACAAATATGGTTTTTACTTTTTTATCATTAAAACATGAAATGTAATTGAAGCCTGTGAAGGAAATGTTGAATTACAACTGTTCATATCCTTTTGTTCTGACAACTTCTCTGCTCCTGTGAGATTTTCTGGGAAGAAGTGCAAATGAAGACTAAATTTTCTTTATTTGTACTATGTTGTTGTGCTAAATGGTTACATTTTTTTTTCTGATCAGTTCCCCACTTTGAAAAGATGCTTTATGATCAAGGACAGATTACAAATGTCTATCTGGATGCTTTTTCGATAACTAAGGATGTCTCTTATTCATGGGTATCACGGGATGTTCTTGATTATCTGAGGAGAGACATGATTGGAACCCAAGGCGAAATATTTTCCGCAGAGGATGCTGATAGTGCTGAATTTGAAGGAGCAACAAGAAAAAAAGAAGGGGCCTTCTATGTGTGGACAAGTAAAGAGGTTTGCATTATCTTTGTTTGTGCTTTACTGCACCTCACTCTGTTTTGTATGTTTTTCTACTTTATTGGACTTGTCCTTCCCATCACCCACAAATTCCATCTTAAGGTAGAATAGAAATATGCCTAATTTGAATATCTACCGATCTTCTTTGCATCGAAAGATGAAGTTATTTATCAGTGGTAAATGAGTATTATGAGATTTGCCATATTTGTCCATGAAGTTATGCAAACTGAATCTGAAGTCCAATGCATCGGTAACTTGCTTGTTCTTCCAAAAATAGGATACAACTTAAAAGTTTGAGAAGCGAGATGAAGTGTCTCCAACTGTTCAATATGACTGGAGAAATTATTTCATCATTAAAAGTCAATTTTTAATTCTCAGCATTGTTGTTTGCTTCTTTTAGATCGATGACATACTTGGTGAGCATGCAGATTTCTTCCAGGAGCATTATTACATAAAGCCTTCAGGAAATTGTGATCTTTCCAGAATTAGTGATCCTCATGGTGAATTTAAAGGAAAGAATGTTCTTATTGAGATGAAAAGTGTATCTGAGATGGCATCAAATCATGGCATGCCTGTTGAAAAATATCTTGAGATTTTGGAGGAATGTAGGCAAAAACTTTTTAAAGTAAGAGAGTGTCGACCAAAGCCACATCTTGATGATAAGGTACTCCAGCAAAACATTTGCTTGATTCAACTACTTAACCTATATGTGTTTTTGTATCTTTTCGTTGTCATACAAATACTTCTGATACTTGGCACTTCTCATAGGTAATTGTTTCATGGAATGGGCTGACAATCTCATCTTTTGCGAGAGCCTCAAAGATTCTTAGGAATGAAAAGGAGGGCACAAGATTCTACTTTCCAGTTGTTGGCTGCGATGTAAGATTACTTTTATCTTCTTATATAACTCCATGGGAAGTGTGAATTTCTTTAGGTAATTCAAGTTCTAAGATTTATGGAGATGGTGGAAACTTTTGTGGGTTCCTCTGATTTTGAGATGAACCTATTAGCAGTGTTTACAATATATATATATATGCATTTAAAAATAAAGTTTAGATTAAATAATGGTTTGAATTCTACAAGTGCTTATACATTTTTCAGATATGAAGGGGTAGGGTGTTCAAAGATCATCATGTTGCTTATACGTGTTTCTTTTTAAAAAAATTATTGAAGGGTGCATTTGCTTGAATTTGAATTGCCTTCGGATTTTCATTATATCAACAGAAAGAGAGAGAATAACTAATAGGACCCAAATATATTGAAATATAAGAGATAATGGAAATACAAGGTAAACCAAGTGTTTGAGGTACTTGGACCCTCCCAATCTCAACTCTCAAGCCCTAACTCACTCTCCAAATATTGTCCATCTTCTCCACTCCCCTCTCCCTCTATTTATAACCAACTTCCCTATCAAAAACACAAAAGTAATTGATTCATTGAAGCTCACTTGTTGGTTACTGTCTTCATATACCTTCAGCCAAAAGAGTACTTCGATGTTGCAGAGAAAGCTGCTCTTTTAATCAAGACAAAGCTTTACGATGAACAAACACACCGGTTACAACATAGTTTCAGGAACGGCCCATCCAAAGCTCCTGGATTTCTTGACGACTATGCATTTCTAATTGGAGGGTTGCTTGATCTCTATGAATATGGTGGTGGACTGAATTGGTTAGTCTGGGCAATAGAACTTCAAGCCACCCAGGCAAGAAAGCACTGTTCTTGTTACTTTGCTAAGCTAATTCTTTAGAATTCCAATATTAAGTTACGATCACTTTTCGGCTCCTTTTGTAGGATGAGCTGTTTCTTGATAAAGAAGGTGGAGGGTACTACAACACTACCGGTGAAGACAAATCTGTTCTTTTACGGGTGAAGGAAGATCATGACGGGGCTGAGCCGTCTGGGAACTCAGTTTCAGCTATCAATCTTGTCAGGTTATCCTCACTGGTTTCCGGAAGTAGGTCTGACCATTACAGACAGAACGCCGAGCATCTTTTGGTTAGTAGACTGCTTGCCATGGATATTTCTATTGAATTGGATGTCTGATACTGATTCGCTGCCTTTTCTTTGTGACGTAGGCCGTTTTCGAGAAAAGATTAAAGGACATGGCTGTGGCTGTACCTTTGATGTGTTGTGCAGCTAACATGTTTTCAACTCCATCTAGAAAGCAAGTTGTCTTGGTTGGCCATAAGAATTCAACACAGTTTGAAACCATCCTCGCTGCAGCTCATGCTTCATATGATCCCAATAGAACTGTAAGTATAGACTATGCAATCACCTCCTAGTCTCTGTTCTGGAACTGGGTCTGATTGATTCTCTCTCTCTGTGTGTGGCAACTTATTCAGGTTATTCACATCGATCCAACAGACGATACCGAACTTCAATTTTGGGAAGAAAACAATCGGGGTGTTGCTGTTATGGCAAAAAACAATTTCAATGCAGATAAGGTTGTGGCTTTGGTCTGCCAAAACTTCACTTGTAAGGCCCCTATAACCGACCCTGGATCTCTAGAGGCCATGCTTGCTGAGAAACCTTCCTGATCATGTTGTGTTGCTGCATTTAGCATTATCCTATGTTTTATATGATACATCACATCCTTTCTGAACATGTTTGTAGACATATGTTGCTGTAGCTCTTTTTTTCGTGGTGGAAATCATGTGTCAGGTTGAAATAGAAATGGTCTTAATTTTCTCATCTCTGATTTTGGTCGATCAAATTCAAAAGTGAAAGTGAGGTTGAGTTGGGGAGAGAAGACGGATTATCGTGGTGTCTTGGGCCAAGGAAGTCTCCGGTTTTTATTCCAATGTTTAAGGGCTCTTTGTTTTAGGGGGAAAAAAAAAAAAAAAAATCGGATATATGGCAAAAAAACGGTGGGGGTGGTTGAAAAAATGGCAAAAAAAAAAAAAAAAAAAAATTTGAAAAATAGCAAAAATTGCTATAACCGAATTTCTGGAATTTTATTATTCCATTATTACCCTTCACGACATTGACTTCAGTTTTTAATTATGGTGTATTTTGATTATGTAGTAAATGTTAGATTTTGAATACAATGTATTTTTAGAAACTTATTA